>OY735223.1:30388420-30393420 GCA_963457665.1 Thysanoteuthis rhombus
ACTGTCGAATAATGCTCGGAGCCTCTCAATGTTCCCTCTGAACCTGACATAACGAATATTGTGGCTAAAAATCGCCAGCCATTACAATAACATGATTATTGTAAACAGACGCGTATCATGTATCAAAATTCGAACAAATGTAATCCATTTTTATTCGAACCATCCTCATCTTGGTTGTTTTTCATACAACGTTTCGGTCGTTGAACTCTACGGCCTTCATCAGGTATCATCTTGTAGGTGAGGGGAAATAACGAACCGAACCCTTTATTTCGCCGACGGGGGTATATTGACCGCACTTCCCTAATCTGATGGTTCTTGGTTCAATCCCAGTGTGAGACAATAATAATAACACTAATGCTAAGAGGGGTGTGCAGTCAATAAACCCCCGCCGGTTAAATAAAGGGTTCGGTTCGTTACTTCCTCACACCTACCAGATGATACCTGATGAAGGCCCTAGAGTACAACGGCCAAAACGTTGTATGAAAAACAACCAAGATGAGGATGGTCCGAATAATAGTAGAAATAATAATGATACCTCATCTCAAAAATTCAGAGATGTACTAAATGTAATCCATTTGAAATTAATATGATCTTTAAAGGTAAAAATGTCTTTTATCGTAATTAATTGATTAGCTTTAAAAACTATGTGCTGAAAATTGGGATCCAAAAGAACATCTCCTTTATGAAAGGAGTTGAAATGACTGCTTGGCACAATTGAGGCCGCTTCACGACACCCCCTGATTTTGCATTGTCTCTTCCCGGTACTCCTATAAAGTGTGGTCAACCGGATCTGCTATGTGATCCTAGAACAGAACCCCCAAATTAAACCGACCTTGTGTCACATCTTGCTCTTGTGGGGAAGCGAGTAAATACAGATCCCAGAAGAGTGGCATCTGCTTTGAAGCCTTCGGACTGAGAAGTCAATCAACACTGTCCAGAATCAGTCCCAACCCCGGGATCGTTGTCCAGCATGCTCAGGAGTCACCCTGAGAGCTTGCATAGGATTCGTCCAGTGACTAAGTCTAACCTTTCTTAATGTCTTTGTGACATCAGCCGGGGCTTGGGAGCTCTTGCAACCAGTGCCTACTCGTTTGTGTGCTTGACCCCATTTTAAACGCGAATGAGGGTTTCGACCTTGTGCCACATTTGTTGTCAGATAAATAAACTCGACCGTTTGGCTAAGAGCAAAGTGTAGTATCTGTTCTTATCAGCTTATCTAATATGCCCCCGTTGTAGGGACTTCGATATTCGGCTAAGGTCGAAGAAATTAAATTTATTGCAGATCCTGGAATTTGTTTTTGATTGTTAGATAAGAAAAGACAAACAATAGTCCAAAATATAGAAAATCCACACAGTTACCTCTCCTTCATTGTTGCAATAAATGAAGTAGTCTAGAGATCGGTATTTTCACAGGGGTATTAACAGCGTCGGCGAGAAAATCTCAACAGCACCTAGTTTAACCAGTTGGTCACCCATCTAGGTTCTGACCAGGCCTGATGTAGGTTAACTTCAGTGATTGTACGAGAATCAGTGCATCCTGCATCTCTCCCTTCTCTTCTCTCTAACATTACTACAACAATCAAGCCGTGGGGGGAAGTGTCCGTTTTTCTCTGGCTCAACCTTTTCAAGTGTTGTCAAGTTTGGCTTGTTATTTATGGCTAAAACTGTCTCTGAAAATGGCTGAAATCTCCCAACCTTCTATTTTCAACAAGCTTTATAACTACTAATGCTATACATGAACACCTCAAATTTTTGCAGTTTTGATTAGAGCAGGGTTTTTTCTTTTACCTCTAGTCATCGTGATCAAAGCCTTCTGGACACTTTTCACGTCAACGGGTTCGTGAAAAAGGGGTTGTTTATGCCACAGGGTGATGACCAGTGAAATAGTTTATTGGAAATACCAAAACATTTTTTTTTCAAATTGATGATTGAAAATAACTATAAAAGCAATAGGAGAGTTTGAATGACATTTTTTCTAAGTACAGTTAACGCAGTGATTCCTAAAGTGTGTACCAAAGATGCTCTCTCACTTAGATAGAGAGCAACATCTAACTGACATATCGCGAATCACTGTACATCTAATGTTTAATTATGCAGGTATCATTAAAAGAGGAAACATGTCTTGGGGCACTGTGGGAAAATAATCATTTAATTGGGGTGCCGTGGTTTGAAGAAGTTTGAGAATCACTGGGTTAAGGTATAACTGTAAAAATTTATGTAACCAAGCAAAATTGGAACGAATTAACCTCATTGTTCCAAGAATACCTGTATATGCTGATTTGAAGCCCACTTATCAAATAAAATATTTGAAATGCAAATACAAATCATTGATGAAGAATGTACACTTACTTTTATTTAACGTACTAATAATCTTTTCAAATGGCTGGAGTTTTGGCACTAATATATTCTTAATGACTAAATAATTATCATTTATTAAATAAGAATTCCTTTATGGACATCTCCGTTAACTTTTCACATTAAAAATACGTATTCAACTCTAGAATGCACATTAACTCAGGCTATAAAAATGTACTAAAATTAATTTTTAAATTTATAAGCTTATCAGTATAGAGAAACTTTCACCAGGCACATTTTATTTATTTTCCGTAACATTTCAGCTGATTACTCCCCAAATTGCCGTATTAATTTATTTTCTATCCCAGACGATTCAAATCTGTCCAAGTTATTCTAACAACTATTTATACTTGTATTATTTTTTTTACATGAGATGATAATTCAAATTGGAAAAATATCATGAAGATTTAGCCAGAAAATGGCCAATCTGTCAACCCTAGCAACACGTAATGTCGCTCTTTAAACAGCAAGATAATCAAGCCAGTGTCAAGTGACCGTTTCTGTTTTTGCTTCAACCTTTTCCCCGGCTTTTTGTTGCTGTTGAATTAGTCTTTCCCTCAGCGTAATTCAACACGGAAAGCAGCCATCTTTGAAAAAAAAAAAAAAAAAGAAGAAAGAACAGGTGGCGGGAAAGAAGGAGTTGGGTTGCAACTCTGGTGTTTGTGTTTCTATGTGTGTGTGTATGTGTGTGTGTGTGTGTGTGTGTGTGTGTGTGTGTGTGGTTGGTTGGGGGGTGCACTTGTGTTTGAATGCTCGAGTGTGTGCACGTGTTTGTATTCCATTTGGTGTGGCCATGTGCATGTGAGCGTGTGTGTGTGTGAGTGTGTGAGTGTGTATGAGTGTATGTCGTTGAATGCGTCCGTGCAACCGTGCGCGAGTATGTGCATGTCCGTCTGTCTGTCTGTCTGTCTGACTGTTTGTCTGTCTGTCTGTCCGTTCCGGCTAGAATTACCACCAGCCTGCCGCCGGGCTTGAAGATTAGAATTGGTGGAAAGGTTGGAGGGGGTGTTCGTTTATATTAGAACGTTTACGTCAAACATTTAAGTTTAATGACGTCAAATCATCAGTTGCTGCGTGTCGCCTTCAACCCACAAACAATTTGGAAGTACAAATAAACGTCATTTAGATCGCTTTGTCTAAAGTCTCTTTGTAGGTTATTGGTAGGATCTGCTCAAATATATGGACAGAAAAATTAGGGGCTGGTCATAATACGTAAGGATTTACAAAATAAACACCTTTCTCTACGCGCTTTTTTTCCGGCGAATGCAATCTCGACATTTATAAGACATATTGTTCGTTGAGCAACTGTGGCCACTAAAGGTGATGAAGGGTTTCATCCTTTTTTTTATACGTGCATGTGTTTTTTGTGTTTGTATG
Source organism: Thysanoteuthis rhombus (assembly GCA_963457665.1). NCBI lineage: Eukaryota > Metazoa > Mollusca > Cephalopoda > Oegopsida > Thysanoteuthidae > Thysanoteuthis > Thysanoteuthis major. Next base: position 30,392,153 of record OY735223.1, read on the forward strand.
TGTGTTCCAGTGCTCTTGGTCATACCGTTTGGTCTACAGAGTTGAAATTGGCATCAGTACTCCACTAGACCCCTTCTAAAAACATGGGGATTGGGAGACTTTTTTGAAAAGCTTTTTGGGTCTCATTTTAACGGGTTTATCAATAACATCTCGGTTATCCAGACTCTAGATGTTTTTATTACTTAAAGTTAAGATGTTTTCCAATGGAAAACGCCAGTGATGTCATAAATAGAATTTATTCTGACCATATTTATTCTTGGAAGTTTTTTTTTTTACATGATTACAAATTTTGATGCTACGGTCGTTCAATTAATAACTGTGATGGTGAGTCCATTGTTCTCCATTTTTTAGTATTTCTAACTCTTATCAGTCAATTCAAGTCTCATGTTCCCTTTTTAGTCTTTAGTTGTCTTCATTTAAAACATGGCAGGTTTTTGTGTTTCCAATAGTACAATTTCAACATCAGTAAGCTATCTTGAATTTTTTTTTTTTTTCGATTTTTTACTATTCTTTATTCTGTTAGATAATTTCCTTCTTACGAACCATTTGAAGTGAAGAGTGGCCGAAAGGTCTTGCCTAAGTTGAATAAGAGTAAACGAACAAACAAAAAATTGTAAAAAGGTAATCTTAGGTTAAACGTACGTAAACATGCAGCTGTATCTAACCACCATACAAAGGCTCCAAAACATTATTTTTTTATCATGAAATTTAAAACATATTCATCTGGAATTAATGCAATAATAAAATTGATAGCCTGGATTCTGTTCTTCATCAGATTGTCCGCCAAAAACTCGTCAAGGTACAACAGAGACAGAGCATCTGAGGTGATTAACTGACGTTTTAATAAAGTACAGAACACAGGCGTTTAATTTAATTTCTGTGCTAATTTCTAATGAATGTCGTTTGATTATACTTATTAATAAAAGTTTATGTTTTTGGAGCCTTTCTAAGACTTTTTGGCCTTTGTATACAAGTAAAACGTGGCCATAGGTTTATGGAGGTCAAATCAAAGATTACGATACAAAAATACAGAAGTATCTAAACAATCATATTATCCCAGGACCTAATAGATCTTCGGAATACCGTGCTAGGTCCTTTGTGGTATTTTCCGGAGCAATGGATCTTACTTCGAAATCCCGATCTCTACTTCAAGTGCTATACACCAGGTTACACTGGGTTACATGTCACCACTAGCAGGAAGTAGTCCGTGATATCACCTAGAGAAGGTGGCTGGTCCATGCTATTCTCAAGCAAAAAAAAACGACAAG
>OY735223.1:30398420-30438420 GCA_963457665.1 Thysanoteuthis rhombus
CCAGGATGGCCATGTACGGTTTGTTATTTATAGCTAAAGCTGCCTTTCAAAATGGCTAAAATCGGCTAATTTTTTTTTCTTCCATTTCCAGCTGACTAGAAAAGTTCAGAAAGCACTGACCACGATAGAGAGGTCTGACGAATCTTTCATGAATCTTTGGGAAGGTCTATGCCTAACATAAAATGCAAAAAGGTTACTGCTGCAGCTGAATATATCTCCTTCATTATATATATATATATATATATATATATATATATATATATATATATATATATATATATACATATTATAAGGTAACTCGTTCATTATAAGCTTGTGCAATGCACTTCCAACTCCGGAATAGAGCATTCTGGTACTGGGGGTTTTTGTTTGAATGAATATATCGCTCAATTTCAACCTAACTGACCGTCCAGTTCTGCGTAGGGCAGAGGTAAAATGCCAGTCTCTGTGTCTGAAGCGAAGGTTTCGATCATACCTCGATGGGACTGGATGGTCTATAGCCACACTGAAGAGTTGTAATACAACAAAACAGCTGTGGATGACTCAATTATCATTTATATATATATATATATATATATATATATATATCATAAACCTATCATCACACATCGTCATTGGATTACAGATTTGTACTTTGGTGTGTGTGTGAGTGTATATATATATATATATGTATATATATATATATATATATATATATATATATATATATATATATATATATATATGTGCGTGTGTGTGTGTGGTACAAATCAGACTAGCAGTATAACATAATATAATAATATTCCAATAATATAAAGCCACTTCTGAAATGTAATTGATTTATTTCATAGAGTGCTCGATACATACAACTTTTTACTCTAAAAGTCAAGTTTTCTATATATATATATATATATATATATATATATATATATATATATATATATATATATATATATATATATATATACATTCCCTGCTCATTACACCCTGGCAATGATTCAGCTGAATATTCTTTTTGAATTCAAATTATTTTTTTTGAAATGTGATAAAATTTTGTTTTTTTCCACTCAACAGGAGGTCGAGAAAAAAAACTGAGTAACTCACATTCCTTGAAAGAGTTGACTCAACTAAGTCGAGTGGTCTTACAGGCTGCATAGATGTTTCAAAACGTTTTTTTTTTTTTTTTGTTTTTTGTTTTTTTTAATCAATTTTAGACGTAAGTCTGAAAATAAATCTGGCAACACTGCTCTTCCGCCGGAGGTTCTCTACGCTGCTGCTGATAAACCGAATTTCGTATTGGGGTTCCTGCTAATGAAGGAACGAAACATGTTAACCTTTCCGTGTTGCTCAGAACGTTAACAAGGAAAAGATTCGCCCGCACTTTCAGTTGTTTTAAAAATAGCTGAGCACTCTTGTTCGTTTTGAATTATTAGCTGTCACTGGAATCATTCTTAAGATTTAAATCATAAAAATTCTAACACTACCGACAGTGTTCATTTTTCTAAAATTGCTTTCTTCCTCCTCTCCAATACGACGCCTGTAACACAGTCGACGTCTGTTATTACGGCACCCTCAGGATTTAATAAGTGCCGTTATAACGGGTGGATCTTACACGGAATGTATTAATAATGAGAACCCAAGTACACCGCCCTTAGGAACTCAAGAGTGTCGTTATAATGAATGCACTGCTATAACGTGAGGATTTTTTTGTGAAGAGTATTGATAATGAGAAACCACCAAAACTGTTTCCCCAATCTGTTAACATAGGTTTCTTCAGTTTTTAAATCAGTTCGGCTGATTGATTATGTATGTATGTGTGTATGTATGTATGCATCACGCGTACCAGCTGCACCGATGAAGCTGGAGGGCTGAAAACTTAATCAGTTATTCCTTATTATACCTGGGAGAAACGTATTTTTATTTTTACTTTTTTTTGAAAAAAAGACCTCCTAGATTTAGACGTTTTAGGAATCTCTACTCAGCAAAAGGCGAGAGGAGTTACTCTTTCATTGATCATGCTTATCATGGAATGCTGCCAGAACACATTGGTCTCGTGACGGTTTCTATTGAGTGACTAACCAGACCTAATTCCCTCTCCACGTGACAGATCTGCAGGTGCCCCAGTTTTCAAGATCATCGCAAATATTAATATCTTAGTTTTCTAAAGAGGATCCGACCTAAATCTCTCTCTCTCTCTCTCTCTCTCTCTATATATATATATATATATATATATATATAGATAGATAGATAGATAGATAGATAGATAGATAGATATAGATAGATAGATAGATTGATAAATAGATATACATATATATATATAGAGAGAGAGAGAGATACATAGATATAGATATATAAACATAAAAATGTATATATATGTGTGTGTGTGTGTGTGTGTTGTCTTGCTATAAGTGAGTGTGTAATAAGAGTGTCGGCAACAGGGCAACATGTGCGTGCTTGATTAATTTGGCCAATTACGCCGGTTTTAGAATAACGGACAGAGATAAATATGAAGAGGTCAGTATTTAGGTAGGTAGGTCGAACTGTAGTCTGTTGACTTGTCGTCGTATCTGTCAGTGGCTGGTATATCGGTGACAAAGTCCCCGAGGCCAACACCTCACATATTAGTGTGTCAGATAGATAGATAGATAGATAGATAGATAGATAGAACTCACATTCGTGTGTCATACTACTACATGTGATGTGTGGAACCAAAACAGAAACAGCTGCAGCTATAGCCAGCGGAAGGGCACATCTTACTGTATGCATACGATAGTGCATCTATATGTCTGTTGCCTGACACGTGATTCCTAGCCGAATTCCGATCGGAAATTTTCACCGTATAATGTTCGAGATAAATGTAACTCGTTTTGGTGTACCTTGCAACAACCTGATACGTAGAGTCCAAGCAGGGACATCTGAAGCAGTAGTCAGCGTAAGGGCACTACTTACTACATATATACATGTGTGTGTGTGTGTGAGAGAGAGAGAGAGAGAGAGTGGGTGAGTGAACATGTGGAAGACACACAGACAGTGGCGAGTGTGAAAAACGATTTTATTTCATTTTTATCAATATCTATCAAATAGGTCATCTTCAGGGGAAGAACGGGTATTATATATATTGTATTGTATATGTAACAAATGATATATATATAAATATATATATATATATATATATATATATATATATATATATATATATATATATATATATATATATATATGTATATATATATATACATATATATATATATATATATATATATATATGTATATATATATATATATATGTGTGTGTGTGTGTGTGTGTGTGTACATCGGATAAATGAATCAACTTAACCCACGCATGTACCAGAACTAATTATCCACGAGATTATTTTAAATTATCTAAAAAAGTAATAAGTATTGCACTTTAACTTCTAAACCGACTGAAAATAACTACGGCAGCTTCCGTATTGTATACATAACAGATAAGAAAATATATCAACATATTTTTTTGTATAGATGTATTTATTCAATGAAATGAAATAGGCCCGTGCGTATCTCTACCATAGCATTTGTCTGTCGCCTGGGACTAGTTAGTGTAGCTCAATTAGTAAAATTGATACTCCCTGACAATCAGCTGGTCGTAAGTTCAAATCACAGTAGGAATATCAAGTTTTTACTTATCCGATTACAACTCTCATTTTCGTGAGTGTCGTTATTGTTCTAGTAAATTCGTCTGCAATGTATTTACATAACAAATATTTTCCAATACAATTTCATAGTAAATCAACTTCTGTGCAGTTCTATAGTTCATTGGTTTCGAAACTTGGAAAACTCAAGGACCTCTCCCATAAGGTTATCATTCAATAGACCCTTATTTTTAGCTTTTAGTTTTTAGACTAATTAAATACAATAAAAAGGCATTTTTGACCTTCAAGAATCATATCTAAAGATGTTCAATTATTGACTGAGATGGCAAGTTATAAATGATTTTGACCTTTGAAAATTATATCTAGTCTGAATGGATAACATTTATTTGAATCTTTATATGTGGTACTGGTCTGCATGTAATGATTATATTTACCGATAGCTATGCGAAAGATGATGATGTTTTTCTGCCACAAAATTCTCAATGTCAGATTCCGAGGGAACACTGCTGCTGACTCCGAGCATTATTTGACAGACCCCAGGGGTCAACAGCCCACAGTTACTAAACCACTAACATAGTAAATAACAAATCAAGAGTTTGATTTTGTTAGTATTTTGATATCATCTTTGGAAGCTTACTGATCATGTTCTCATATGTTTATTACTGACTTTACAAGTAAACTCGTTGACTAGCTTTACAGAGATGTCTCCATTGGCCCCTTTCCACAGATCAATCCATTAAAGTAGTGAGTTCGATTCACACTGGGTGCTCTACCACTGTGACTTTGTGACAGAAGTATGGAAAACAACGTATTTACTTGACCCTTGAAACAGTTCCGGTATTGTTAAAAATAGTTAATACCCGAGAGAAATATTCACGGGTCTATTTCAATTTCTATTAATACTGAATCAATGTATCCTCCCGATAGTCACCTATGGAGCTGAAACATGGAACCTAACCAAGAGACTGACCCTCAAACTGAGAACCACGCAATGTGCACAGAAAAAAAAATCATGCCCAGCATCATATGGAAAGATAACAAAACAGCACAGAATGTTAGAGGAAAAACAGAAGTTTGAGGTATCACAGAATCCATTACGAAACTCAAATGGCAATGGGCTGGTCATGTCGCAAGAATGTCGGACAACCGCTGGACATCACAACACACGACGTAGATCCCCACAGATCATATGCGAAACAGTGGCCGGCAAAAAATAAGATGACGTAACAAATGACGAATTTGTTACAATAGGTGGGCAGGAGATTTTTTTTTTTTTTTTTTTTGGCTAAATCCTCCCCTTTGGTTGAAAGAGTCCATGATTGCTATTAGATTACACGGAAGGACAAAAGGTTCCGGGAAAACTGGTTAAGTTTTGAAGCGGGTCTATCCACAATTACTTCCCCTACGTCGAAGTTGAAATTCTAAACCACATAATATCGCCCAATATATCATTATGTCTACACGATATCTACAAAGGTTGTCCATGAATTTCAATGATATTTGCGGAAGGGTGGCGATTGGCTATGGGAGGACTAATTAAATCTCTTGGCGGGTCCATGCACGATTAACCCCTGCCCCCGACTTCAACGTAGGCAGAGGTATACGAGCAGCAAACCAAGAAAATCACACTATTCATTACATAAGTACTAAAATACTAAAAGTACGCACTACAGCGCCCTGGAGCACCGCACTAAACTCCCCGGGGCACCCGAAGGATATTCGAAAATTCCAGGCAAGTGTAATTTAATGCGCTGGTGCGCGGTCACAACGATAGGAAGCGACATCTAACTGGTGCATTGCGGATCACTCTATCCATATAGTATTGAACTTTACCGTCTCAACATTGGATGGTACTCGGTCGATATTACATAGTCTACGTTCTGGATTGTTCAAGAACAGCGTCGAACATTCTCATTATATAGTGGTTGCATATTCACAGATTCTCCGCGGCCTCATTGAAGACTGGATCTATTGAATAGCTGTGTGATCAAGCTATGAAGTTAAAGTGTTCCAATATAAAAAATAAGAGTAAGTTATTAATATAAATGCGATCGTTCAGAATTTTCGGACCGTGAGAAAAAAACTGTATATACAATCATCATCATCATCATCATCATCATCATCATCATCATCATCAGTCTTTTAGCGTCCGTCGTTGGATATAGACCTTCCCTCAGGATTTGCCACACTTCCCTATCATGGGCGTCGCGGAGCCAGTGCTTCCTGAACTTGTCTAGCTCGTCTCTCCATCTAACATTTTGCCGGCCTCGGTTGTGCATGTGGTCTCGGGGGATCCGTGTCGTGAGTCATGATGTACATCGGTTGTCTGCCTTTCTTGCAACATGGCCAGCCCACCGCCATTTGAGATTTTTTATGGATTCTATGATGTCCCTAACTCTTGTCTTTTCTCGGATGTACTGTGCTGTCTTGTGGTCTCTCCATGTGAGGCCCAGCATTATTCTTTCATGTGCACGTTGCGTGGTTCTCAATTTACGGGTCTGTCTAAGAAGTCGTAATTCGGAAAAGTTACCATGGTATAAGCAGATGATATAGAACGAGAAAGACGTTCTATCTGTCTTCAATTAATTTTCTCCTGTTGAAGTGTTTTTGGTAGCAAGCATCCCGCATTGAGCTTCAGGGTTCGACATTTTCTATCAAACAAGACCAAATTGGTATGGTCTTGGGACCAGAAGAAGTAGATTCAGTACCAAAATGATCAAATAACTTAAAATCTATCAGCAGACTAAGCTTGCGGGAAAAATGGATTCAAATACATTCCTAACCTAACAACAATGAAAAGTTCAGACTTCCAGTTAAGACTAAAAAGTGAAAAGTTTGGATGGATTGATAGAAACAAAAAAAAAAGAGAGACAGATTCTAATCCTACGTCATCAATCAACGAAAGGAAGAAAGAGGAGAATAAATTTTAAAAAAGAGAAAGTGTGAGAGGGAGAGAGGGGAATAGAGAAATAAAGAGAGAAAATTGAAAGCTATGTGGCCGCTAGATTGAATTATCTGTTGTCGCTAAACAGGTACATTTAATTAGAATTTATTACTTTTTTCTTTCTTTTTTTAATCTTTACTCTTCTCAGCCTTAACCGTCAATAGCAGAAACTTGTAATTTTGCACAGACATCCTTCAAGATTGACCCTGTGTCAACCAGTCTTGTTATCTATCGTTGATATACACTTACATGTAAGGAATTGTTATCTTTCGTAAATTTTTCCCCCAGTACCAAACCTTTTTTGGACCAAGTAACTTTGTTCTGTACCGAATTTATCCGATTTTGATCTTGAAAATATCTAGATTTCTACCCTGCTTAGCATCCTATTTGACATATTCAAATTGTAACGCAAATCTCGCGGTTATCAGTCTACTGTTCTTACCATTGAAGGAGACAGCAAGTGCTTATGTTGCACTTTGTACTGAGTGATGATTTTATCCTTAGTAAGTCTTCACAGAACTGGGCCAATGCTTTTTTTCTTGGTTCACTAATTAACTATTTTCTTTTCTAGTATTCATCGGTACTACTGGCAGTTGCTTTCATCTCTCCGCTCATCATTTGTCTCTCTTTTTTTTCTCCCTCTTTCTCTCACTAACTTCTCTATCCTTTCTCTCTAACTTTATGACTGCTGCTTCTTTTTTCTCCTCTTTTCCTCTTTATAATTTTTATTGTCTTTTTCTTTCTCTCTCGTTTCTATACTAATTTTTGTACCATTTCTCTCTCTCTCTCTCTCTCTCTCTCTCTCTCTCATAATTTCGCTGCTCTCTCTCTCTCTCTCTCTCTCTCTCTCTCTCTCTCTCTCTCTCTCTCTCTCTCTCTCTCTCTCTCTCTCTCTCTCTCTCTCCTGGTATCTCTTTTCTGTTCTTCTTTTCCTTATAAGCTTTTAGTCTCTCTTTTCACTCTCTGTTTCTTTTGATTACGTCTTTACCCTTACTCGCTGACTCAATGTCCACTTCTCTTTCCGTATCATCTTCTCATTATAATCTTTTAGTCTCTCTTTTTCTCACTCTCTCTCCCTTTTACGAATTTCTCAACCCTTCTCTCTTTTTTCTGAGTACTTATTCCACTTTTCTCCTTTGCTCATTACATATGCTCGTAGCCCCTCTTTTTCACTCGCTTATTTTCTACTCTGTCACTCTTCCTATATAACAAGATTCTCTCTTTTTCTCTCCTTACGATTATAAGCCTCTTTTTTTTCTCTTTCTTTCTCCCTCATAATTTCTCTACCCTTTCTCTCTTACTACATAAGGTCTCTCTTTTTTTCTTTTCTCGTCATCGTAACTAGTAGTCCCCCCCTCTTCCTCCCTCATGATTTCTCTAACTTTTCACTCTCACTCCAAAATTAATGTATTCCCCTTCCTCTCGATTTTCTAATCATAAGCGCTTAGTCTTTCTTCCTCTACGCTCTCTCTCTCTCTCTCTCTTTTCTTTCTTTTTTCTTTCTTGTTTTCTTTCTTGTTTTCTTTCTTTCTTTCTTTCTTACCCTCTCTCTCTCTCTCTCTCCTGCTCATCCTCATTTCTCAGACCCTTTTTCTCCCTCTTCCACCTTCATAATTTCTCTACTCTATCCTAATCTATTGTTACGGTCTCCCCCCCCTCTCTCTCTCTCTCTCTCTCTCTCTCTCTCTCTCTCTCTCTCTCTCTCTCTTGGTGCAGTCTGCATACGTATAACATGCATACATAGCCAGCCAGGAAAACTTAAAAACTGAAGAAATCTATGACATTATTTCTTTTACTCAAATTTGTTGTATTATTAATGGCAAAATTCCATTCGTTCCATGATAGGGAATTGATGAATTGATGTTTTTTTTTAATATCAAATTAATCGAAATATTCGATAGAAACCTTTTTAAAAAGTGTTTTTTTTTTCTTTTTCAAATAAAACTAAGATTTGCAAAGAAGAACGATATCTTATTTGATTTTTAAGCTTTTAAAAAAAATTCCTATGTTAGGCATCCGTATCCCACAACTTTTAAAAAAGGTAAACAGAATTCATTTATCCAGGGATTTATCTTTAAAAAGTTTAAAACTCAATGAAAACACGGTTTCTTTTCCTTAACTCACTCACACTTTTTCTTTACGTCTGATTTTTTGTCGAACTTTCTGGTCCCTTCCCTCACTCTCTTTCTTTCTTTCTCTCTCTCTCTCTCTCTCTCTCTCTCTCTCTCTCTCTCTCTCATTAATCATTTACTTTTCCTTCCATGCTCTTCTACTCAGTTTTTCCCTTCATCTCCTTCTCTCCTCTATTTCCACTTATCAAACTACAGTTGAAGAAATCTCCGTGTCTGCGTTTGTATATTCACTGCGATTACTCGATAACTGGCCATTGTACGAAATTGACATTCGTTAGATATATTTGTCAGCACAAAAGGCTGTGCAGTATTGAGTTTGAATTTTGTTTGGATCAGGGCTCTCTAGAAATCTAATTTTAGAAAAAACTGTAGTTCCGTACGACAGACGGAATTTCATTTTACATGACTAACACGGCACACCATAAAATCTGGCTACTTCAAAGCACGCACTTTTGGAACTGGTCCTATCATAGTCTTTCTCGGTAATTGTCTTTCTCTCTTCTCTCTCTTCCTTCTTTATTGCCTCTTTCTTTCTGTCTCAGATTTTCTCCCACTCTTCATGTGTCTATCAGTACTTCTCTCTTTCTGTCATGTAACTTTTTCCCACTCCCTTTGTGTCTATTTTTCTTATTCTCTCTCTTTCTTTATGTCTTCCTTTCTGTTTCACATCCTCTCCTACTCTCTATCTACCTTTCTTTCTTTCTGCCTGCCTCGCAACTTCTTCCATTTTTGTGTCTATCTGTCTGTCTATCTTTCAGTCTTTCCCTTTTTTTTCCTTCTTACTTCCTCCCCCACATCTTCTCCCACCTCCTATCATCCTTCTTTCCTTTCTGTCTCACATCTTCTCCTCACTCCCTACGTGTCTACCTGTCTATCTTTTGTTGATTGTGCTTTCTCAGATCATTCAATACTCAACGATCTGATTTCCTTTGCAAAACTCTTTTTATGTATATGAGTCAAAGCAATTACAATTACTACCTACCTATATAGGTTAATCGTTCATAATTGAACGCCTGGATACATAGATAGATAGATGTAGATATAGATATGCCTGGGTAGATATTGCAGACTGGTAAATGGATACGAACGGACTGACATAGATAAAAAAAATCGATCAATACCCACAAACACGAACAGATGCATAAATGAATGGCCTCCGTTCTGTCTCTACAGACATTGGAACGTATCCTTGAGGGCGCATACCTGAGCAAAGCGTATGCAGATCCTGGGGCGGTTTGGGGGTAGCCCAGCCGTCAGAATCCCCCTTCTCGGCCTTACCGATGCAGTCCATAGGAAAGCAGGGAATGTTAAGTCTGGCATCTGCTTAGCTCAAGGAACTAACAGAAGGACGTCAAATTGGGCATCAGATCACTTCAAGGGGGTCCCCACTTCCTGGTTTAAAATCAGAATTGTCTTTTTCCTAAACTGGTTTCCTTCCCATGGCTAGAGACCCCTATCTGCCCTGGTATTTTACCCACAGCTTGGGGAGAAGAGATAGATTCATGCCTTTTATAAGTGCACTAAGAGTCAGAAGTGAACATAACTGGCCCCAGCCGTGGTTTGAACTCAGGTCACCGATTCGACAGTCAACACCCCTGCTGACGACGTCATAGAGCTTCGTAGATAGAGACAAATACTAACCAAACAACAAATTAATTCATAGACTTTTTATTGCTCGCCGCCAAGCCAGTCAGATGGTTCAGGATGTGGAGGGGTGATTTTTACTTGCGTTATCAGGCCTAGTGTGGAGACCGATCTCCCCTTTAGGAAGATCAACGAGATTGCTGAGGAGACTCTTTACATGCTCCCCAGCCGCTAACAGTACCTGGTATCCCAGGGTGGTCCCCCATCTAGGCATTGATCAGGCTCTTCTTTGCTTATGACGGGAAACACTGCATTGATATTTGTAGGGAATAGAAAAATTATTTAAGGTGTATAAATGTATGCCTATATGAACGTTCACCTCTTATGTGAAAGGTATTGCAAATTAAGCACACAAGGGCAAATGCTTTTAAGACCCACTCCAGGTTTGCCAGGCCAGTCAAAGCTTCTTTCTGCTTGCAGCACTTCGTTATTCACAAATTTTCACCCATCCAGGTTCTGACCGCAAAGAACGTTGCTCAACCTTGGCGATTTTACGAAAACCGGTATATCCAATGTGATATGGTCGTAACCCGTGAACCTCGTATGGAGATATGTTTTGTATTTTTTTTTTTTTTAGTCTCTGCTATGGCTCGGTGGTGGATTGAACCATGTACCTACCGAACCAAAGGCGAGTACTCTATCCCTGGGCCACTGCGATCAGTGCTCTACGGAGACAGACATACAAAAGGAAAAATCAATACAAGGCACAATTGAATGAATATATGCAATTTACAAGGTGAAGGGTGTGTTTATCCATCCCGATAATTGCAGCTGTGCACAGACAATTGATTAGCCCTTGTCAAGGCTGACAATGGGGTAACAGCTTTTTAATATCACTAATACCTGAGTAGTGGATAGTTAGAGAAGTTTAGGACGTCGGGATAATCTTTCAACTACTCTCTTTTCCGTCAAACATTGTAGTGTGCCAGTGTCAAGATATTCCGCCAAGATATCTGAATATATACCCAGAGCAAACGGAGAAGTGATCCATGCCTTTCTCGTGGGTATTATATGGGTATTGTTGGATATTAAGATTCCAGAGTGATCTTTCAACCATTTTCTTTTCCGTCAGACATTGTGGTGTGCAAGTGACGGGATATTCTGGTATGTAATCTGACTATGGCACAGCACGTAGGGAAAGGTGATTCATGCTTTCCTCGCGAGTATCAGTGCGAAGTTAATTAATGATGCCTCGCTTGTAATTCGAACTAGCTTCGCTGACGCTGTTTTTTCGTACTGTAAACATTGCACGAACTACCGATCATATGTAATTAATATATTGTCTTTCCGAGGCAAAAAAACAGCCATTTCGAATATCTCGATAACTATTTGTGCAGCCTTGGTCTAACTTGGCAACCAATCATCGGAGACCTTATTTCATTTAGGTAAAAAGACACTCTCCTATGGAGGGGATTTAGAAGTCATTTGTTGAGCTTGTATACTGTTAGCCAATGCTTTCACAAGGTCCATTCCTCACGTCTCTTGCAACTTTTTTTTTTTTGGAGCGGGTTCGAGGCAGCAAAACGTCTCATCACCCAGGTCTGTCAGTTTCTCCTACGAGTTCTGGGTTTTCCCCAATGAGATTTAAGTCCAAGGATGAGATCAAGGAGAACGTGCAGCAGCGGCTGGTCACATTCTATGCAGACTCTTTTGAAAAAACGGAAGATATACTGAAATGTGTTTCAAGTCTCCGAGGGAGTACTTTGAAGGGGACTAAGGTGCCATTGTCCTAGGTAGGCTATCGCTTCGTTAATATTAGATGGACGAATACTTTTCGTGCTTACTGCATACACATGTGTCTTTGTAAATGTATATCTGTCTGTAGGCACTTGAGTGTACGTCTAAAACAGGGTTAGTTTATTCAGGTTAAGTAACAGCTGTCGGAGTGTTCGTCTTGATACCTGAAGTAATGTATCCTGTTTAATGCAAAGACGAAATAAAACTAAAAGCAGTTACGAACAAAACAGGTCTGGTTAGTCATTTATCGAAACCGTCACGTGACCAGCGACTGCTGGGGGTGATTATTTATTTATTTTTTAATTGAAAAAAAAAAAAGGAGGGTTATCTATGGATAAGTTACTTCTCTTGCCTTTTATTGGATTGTGATCGGTGAAAGAAAAATCTGAATTCTCGAAAGTAGACAAAGGGATCGATCTAGCATGAACTTAAATTGCAAATTGAATCCTGCAAAAAAATATTTTTGGAGGTAGAGTCGATTTTCAAAGAAAACAAAAAAATACATTTTTTTTTTTAATATAATAAGGAATAATGGTTGAAATTTTCATCCCTCTACCTCCAATGGTGCAGCCTGTACGCGTGATCCATCCCCATATAGCTGGCCAGCCAGCTAGCCAGCCGGACCAATATGAAAATTGAAGAAACCTATGCTAACAGCTTCGGTGACAGTATCGGTTTACGGTCTCTAATATTGAATAACCGTAGCCCAACAAATGTCAAGTTGGCTACAGATTCTTCTCTTTCGACTCGTGCGTGTGTGTGTTTCCGGGCGCCCCTGGTCACACTTTTGAGGCTACAACCATGGAAATTTGCACAAGTGAACTCCTAGGTACCATCTTTTGTTTTCGTTTTTTTTTTTGTTTTGTTTTTTTTTTCCTGAAAAGAATCCCTTAGGCGTTTCTTTTTTTAGTTAATTTTAGATAAAACGTCAATGTTTTCAAGATATTTTGCAGATAACTAGTTTGGGTCCATATCAAAAACCGCCCATCAAAACTATTAGCGAAACTTTCAATGAAGGTTTCTTCAGATATCAAGTCAGTCCGGCTGACTGGCTATGTATGAGTGTATGAATCACACCTGCAGGCTGCACCTTAGAGCAAAGAATCCGGAGCTAAGAGGCTGAAAATTTAAACATTCATACCTTGTTATGTTTTGGAAAAAAACGTTCTTTTTCTTTTTTTGTTGTTTTTGTTCTTTGACCCTCTCCCTTCTAAATGAGCTTTTAGTTGGAGATTCAGTTTTCAACGTAAGCGTGTGCTTAATTGATCCGTTAGTTAGAGTCCAATTGCATTCAAACGACGAGAGAAGTAACTTATTCGTTGATCACCCCTTATTCCAATCGTTCATACGATCTTTCTCAACAGGGCATGTTACTGAAAGACATTGGTTGCGTGATGATTTTTTATTGAGCGACCGACAAGATCTGTTTTTCCTTCTTTTTCATAACTCAGGTCGTATCTTATTAGATAAGTTACTATTTGATTATATTATACAATGAAATAACAAATTAATGTTATATTTATTAGTGAAACTTTGTATTAACTTGTTTTTATAAGATACTTATTTTGCGTCAATTTTTGTTTACGCAGCTTCCTTTCGGAATACACCCCGGTGTAAAACCAGGGCAGACTGTAAATGAAAAACATAAAGAAATGTAAAGAAGACAACCAGACGTGCACGTCTGTCTCACACGCAGAAGGTCCTGAGTTCGATTCCAGGTATGTGTGTTGAAAACTCTTATTAGCACAAATTTACCCGTGCACTCAGCTGTTAATTGAGTATACTCTAAACTGTGTGATTAAAGTTGGGGTATCCCTTCAGTGGATTGGTACCCTTGTCGTGGTTTCATAACTTTGGAAAATCAAGGACTCCTTATTTAAGGGACTGTAATTTAATTTTACCTTTAAAAATCATACTTCAAATGGATTGCAATTTGAATCCAAAAATGCAGTACGTGTCTGTGGACAATAATTATGCTTTTGGTGTGCAATAGATGATGTTGTCTCTTTGCCACCAGCTTTGGAATGTTAGGTTTAGAGAGAACACTGCTGCGAAACCCTGAACATTATCCGTCGGATATTTAGGGGTCCACGAACTCCAGTTTCGAAAACACTGAGCTAAGAACATATAGTCTAATTGGTGTTGTCTCTTAAGAGAAGGACGCTTCACTTCTAAATATCGCTGTGGTGTGAGATTTACAAGACAGATCAGTGTGGATTTAAGAGTGTCATAGTTTACTTTTATGTGATGAATTGGAGAAACCCCTTCCCTGCGTATAAATATGAAATCACCAATGTTACACGGATTGCTATAAATTGTATTGTCTGTGACACTCACGTTGCTGAGATTGAACAAACCCGGTCGGTATATTTGCTACCAGATGATTGCTGTTCTTCTCCTTTTGTTTTGAAAGATACCCCACTCCTTCTTCACAGATTCTACTCTTGAAGAAAGTCGGCCAGAAGTTCTCTCACTGACTTGGCCAAAGTGAAAGATTTTATAAATTTACGAAAATTCGTGTTAGAAATACGCAACGGCATTTTTCATTTCGATAAATGAATACATTTACACTGAGGTACGTATAATTTTGATTTATTCTGTTTACAATACAACAGTTTCTTTGATCATCTTCAGTCAGAATAGAAAAGTGTAGTTTGACCTTGCAGCAACCAGGCTTGTTATCCTCATTCACATTCGACCGTAAAGAGGTGTGGTGTGGTGTGGCGGAGCGGTTAACGGCTCAGAGAATAGACTTGGCGAGCCAGCTGGTGTTCACTTTGCACTAATGCCACCTGGAAAAGAATGAATTCATTTCTAACCCCCTACTCCCAGTTATGGGTGAAATTGCACAAAGTGAGGTGAGTGACACTACTTCGGGTTCTCGTCCCCACAAACTGTATTTCGCATATCAACTGGATCGAATAAGTAATAATGAGATATGTTAAACCCACGATTGCCAATTTAGATGAGATCTTTCGATTCTGGATTCCACTCTCAAATTCGAAACATTTCCTTTAAAAACAATCTAAATTAGCAACACTGAACTTGGAAAGAAGAAAACAAAATAAAGAATAAAAAAACATCCAAGTACTATCAACTCAAGACTCACTAATTCGAAAAAGAAATTTAAAAAAAAAGAACATCTAAATTGGCAACCCTGGAGCCGTGACCTGCGTATGGGCACTACTTACTTATTCAGTCGTAAAGTTCCACCTCCCACACAAAAGATGTTTTAAGTGTTTCAACAGACAGATTTCAAAACCTTTTAAAGCTGTACGAGAAATTCAGCATGAATTTTGGATCTTTAAAGTGGGACAGTTATCGATTCTGGTTTTTGTCCGTCGAGTTAAGACAAGTAATTAGTAACATCTGCCAACAGGTGGCGGGGAAGCTTTTTCACCTGTCGACACATGTTCATTCAGAAACTCCATATAAACACGTCTGGTTAGTCACCCAATAGAAACCAACATATTTTGGCAGCATACTTTGTTTGGGGGTGATCAATTGAAAAAATGCGAAAAGGAGTTATCAATGAATATGTTACTTCTCTCACCATTTGATTGGGCAGCAATCACTGAGAAATTCTTGATTTTTCAAAAAAAACAAAGAGCAAGCGGACACAAACTAAGGGATCAATTTAGAATAAAGTTACATTGTATATAGAACCACCACTAAACTTATTCAGTGGAAATCTCTCAAAATACAGTGAAAAAGAAATGTTTTCTCTATATATAATGAGGAGTAAATGTTGAAAATTTCAGCCCTCTATCTCCATTGGTGCTGCTTGTACGCATAATGCGTGCATAAATAGCCAGACAATTCAATTACCTTGAAAACTGAAGAAACCTGCAATGGCAATGCTGGTGACAGTTTTAGTTGACGGTTACTAATAAAGTTATTTGATATGAATACGGCTATTTGGATACACGAAATACATTGAAAAAAAGATTGCCGTAATTTGCACAAAACCAAGGATTCATTTTTATGGATTGTCAAAGATACTAACGTTATTCTTTTGAGTCGATGAATTTACCATACATGCATACAATGAACAAGAAAAATGGTGTCTTTTTCATTAGTCCTCACCAAAAGCTAGTGTCCATGATTTCAAAGTACGGAAGCCTAAAAAGGTAAAAAAAAAAAAAAAGAAAAGATTACCGTAAATTGTAGCGTTTAAGTTTAATTTCTAAATCCAAAAACATTTGGCAATCTATGCAATAATGCATTTTAAATGGCTAAAATAGGCTAGATTTAAGATCTAAAGTTGCGAACAATTTGGAGTAAATAGAAGATTGTTTATATATTATTTACATAAGTTCGTGTGTTGATCCTGTCAGAAATGACAAAGAAAAATTATTCAATCATTCTATTATATTATTTCCAACTGGATAATCTTTTTAGTGTGACAAAATGAAAATATTTAGTCTTTCCTTGTTGTTATTTATAACCCTAAACGGTAAACATTAATCCAAACCTCTAATCCAAACCTGTAACCCTAACCCTAGATTATATCCTTTTTGATTAAATTTAATAAAATAGTTTCATTTTAAAACTGTTTTAAAAGTTTTCGGCTTTCATCTGTTCGAAACAAAAATCTAGCCACTTTTAGCAATTTAAACTGGACTATTAAAAAATGTCCGATTCCCAAATGGTCGGGCCTGAAATATTATTGCGAGGATTGCAAAATCTTTCGAAGACTAGGGGTCAACTTATAAAGCGAGTGTAAAACTTGTAAAGGTACTGTCCTAAACCAGAATTTTGAGCAAAAATATTGGTGTCGACTAATACTCAAGGTCAACTTGTACGCCACAATTTACAGTAAGTTGCATTTTCGTTTTCTCACCCCTCCCCAAACCCATCAGTGTTTCTCAACTTAGCTATGTGTCAACGCCCTCCTGTAGTTAAAATATGAGAAGTGCTCACCACAGATGTTTTTGGACACGTGATAGCTTTTTATTATAAGGAAAAACATCGAGAGTTGAAAGGTTTAAGAAAATGTTATAGGAAGTATATCAATCAATTTCTCGGCACATACTATTAAAAAACAGCGATTTGTAAATCAGAATTATAGGTGTTCATGGAATCTCCACAATGCCCCCTCTAGAAGCTCAAAGGCCCCCTTAAGGTCCTCATTCATCTCGACGCCCCCTTGAAAGAAACCAACGCACCAGAGGGCGCTAACGCCCACGCTGAGATTCACTGCATCCCAACCTCTCATTGTCAATCTAACTTCGGATTCGGTGGGGGTGAGGACTTGGGGAGTGAACTTGCATTCCTTCAAGTTACGAAGATTTTGATTTGGTGGGGACAAACGCAGAAGTCCATGCTCTATACTACGACCTCAATTTTCTTATTTCAAACTTTTAACAGTTCTAATTTCTTCTTTCGGGCAAAGCTGTGCAAATCTTGTAACTTGACTGATCTCTAACCCAACTAAAAATATATACTGGTCTGGTTAGTCGCTCAATACAAACCGTCATGGGACCAATGTCTTTGGGCAGCTTGTCGATTTGCAGGAAGGGGATAATCAATTAGAAAAATTGGAAAAAACGATCAAGATATAAGCCAATGCTCTCTCCA
This sequence comes from Thysanoteuthis rhombus, assembly GCA_963457665.1. Lineage (NCBI taxonomy): Eukaryota > Metazoa > Mollusca > Cephalopoda > Oegopsida > Thysanoteuthidae > Thysanoteuthis > Thysanoteuthis major. Next base: position 30,416,069 of record OY735223.1, read on the forward strand.
TTTGTTGGGCAGTGGTCACTAAAAAAAAGTCTGAATTTTCGAAAGACTCAAACTTGGGGTCAACTTTGCAAAAGCTTACATTACATACTGAACCTCCTCTAAAATAAATATTTAGGCGGAGAATTTTGAATAAAAAAAAACAAAAACTTTTTTTCTAAACATAATAGAGTTAATGTTGAAATATTCAGCCCTCTCGCTCCATTGGTGCGGTCTGTGCACGTGCTACATACATACATACATACATACATACATACATACATAGTCAGTCAGACGGACTTGAAAACTGAAAGAAACCTATGTTGACAATTTGGAGGACGGTCCCTAATTCGCTGTTCGAGGGAAATGTTGAAACGTTTTAATCCTCTAAGATCAAATCGCTGTTAATATTTGACCCTGAACGAATACCACGAATTCAGTTTCTTGCCAATGAGAATAAAGAAAATACGAAGAATACTGTCCTCATCTTGGTCGTACAAAAGACAACGTTTCGGCCGTTTTACCATACGGCCTTCTTCAAGTGGGTTTCGTAAAGCAGTGAGGTGAAATGTTGGGACGGGGGCCCCCTTCGAAGCATAGGGGTTGAATGTCTCCATTCTGCTTATTTGTGGATTCCCCAGATTATAACTGGATAAGGACATTGGCATTCTGTTCAGAACTGATCCCTAGTTTATGGCCAGCAGAATTCACGCTTGCTTTTCGAAAAATCACTTTTTGGTGATCACCACCCAACATGAGGTAAGAGGAGTAACTTAGTGGCTGATAACCCTATTTTTCCAAATTTTTTAATTGATCACCCCCAACTCAGCACGCTGCCAAAAGTCGTTGACTACGTGATGTTTCTATTGAATGTTTAAAGGGACTTTTAGGTCAGTCGGTCCGTCGGTTGGTCAGTCGGTCCAAGTTATATTGAACGGTTCTAGTAATATTAGAAAACATCTATTCCTATCAATTTTCTTTTCATCCATGGCTAACGATGTCCTGATGGAATGTCCGCAGTCTGCATTTTGGTATTTTTTAAAAATGAAAAGAAAAAAAAATGCCAAAAATGGCCCTTTGCGATTTTTACTGGAAAATATACCAGCAGAATATTTCCATATCGCAATATTTTACGAGAGTGAGAATCAATTGACTCTAAGAAAGACTACTTTGCTCTTCTTTCAATTAATACTACTATGGATGTGGACGCATAGTTGAACTTATGGTTCTTGTCGTTATCAAAAAGACCGTGTCTAAAAGGCATCTCAGTAAGCGACTTGCTCTGTATATTCACTAAGTAATACTAATTATGGATTAGTAGATTTATTCATTCTATTGTTGCCTTCCATCACAACATTCTAGGTCGAATAGAATCCGATCATTGAAGCAAGCGGCGTGAAATCGGAATAGTTTTCCATGGGACTTAAATTCACAACTTGTATCCCACGACCTCGTCTTACATGGCCGACGCCCTATCCAATTCAGCAACGCAAGCCAAATAATTAGAGAGGGCTCCAATCTACTATCCTATTGTCGTCTCCATCGATTCTTTACACGATATTGTTTCTTTGCTACCTAGTAGAAGTAGGAGGAGGAGGAGGGGGAGAAGCGACCCACCGGGATAACGGGAAATCTCCCGGTGGGCGCCTTCAAGTTCGGCCCCTACTTTGATAATAGAATGTTTGTTGATAGATATGTTCTTTTAGAGAAAGATTTATTTTGCAGTTCTCCTTGCTTATTGAAGTTTGTTCTATCATCCCTAACAATCTTTCTTTTTTTTTTTTATTTGATTGTTTATTGTCGTCTTATGATAATTAATTTAAATTTGCTTCAGTTTCGTTTTCGGGTAATTGTGGAGATTAGCGTCTTAGGGCTATAACTTACATCAAGGAAAATAACCTTTTCATGATACATTACGGGAGATAACTAACTTGGACATTGATCGAATAACAGAGAAATTACAACTTATGTAAAAAGTCAATGAAATATGAAACGAAAGAAAATTACACACCGAACGATTTACAAAAAAATAAAGAATACTACATTATAAGTTTGAAATACATTTTCTTTTTCAAATTTTGACCTTTTGAATGATTATGACCTTCGTTCCGTTGGGGATTTTCCCATTTCTAAAAATGTTATGTTTTGATTTTTACAGTTTTGCAATGTAGGAAAAAAGATAATTTATGGAAGCCGAACCTCCATAAAAAAAACTGCAACGTGCAAGTTACTTGATAGAACGTATTGAATTCTAAATTGTACGATGGATGTACCTCAATTTGAGAATAAGCAACATTATGATAAGACAAAACAAATGGTAATCGCTACACAATCTTTGCCCACTTGAAACCATTGCTTTTACTTGATTCCTTTCCTGTTTTTTAAGATTAAGTGGACCCTTTTACGCGTTTTCCGGTAGGAATTTTCGGCACACGATACCATTGAGTAGTAGTAGTAGTGGTAGTAGTTGTAGTAGTAGTAGTAGTCTTGAGTTTAAATTCTGGGACTACCGAATTCCATTACTTATTTTAGACTACATTTGTTATTGCTGCTTTTATCACAAATTCATTCTCAACCATTGAAGTAATCGCTTCTCGGCTCGTTGCATAATAGGGATGGGTCGGGGCTCTCACTGACGTCTTTGAGAGTCTAGTTGCGGAGACTGGTGCTATTCTTGAACTGCCACAAAAAGACCTTGTGTCAAATTTGCAGCCGTGGAGATGCGTACACAAAGATCGACCTCTTGGCTAAGATCAAAATGTAGTATCTGTTCTTTGGCGCCCTCGGGTTGAGAAGTTGATCATGGTCCGGGATTGTCTCCCATCCTGGAATCACTGACCAGCATGCTCAGGCTCGTCCTGCGGGCTTCAACAGGATCCGTCAAGTGAACTAAGTCAAGCCTGCCCTAATGACTCTGCGGAGTCACGCGTCGAGACTTGGGTACTCTTGCATAACATGATTCGTCCTGTGGACATAGTCCAGCTCGTACAGACTTCCTTGCGAAATCACGCGCAAGGGCTCGGGTTCATTGCACCCAGTACCTGCACACTTTCGGACGAGTGGGACCCCAACTTTATCCAATTAATCATATTTGTAGTCTTGGGGATGCAAATAAATGAACTCAACTATTCAAGTAATCAGCGAGAAATCGGAATTAATAAATATTTCCAAACGTGTAATGAGCTTGCATCCATAGAGTTCGTCTTACGGGGACGACGCCTTAACTAATATAGTCAAAACCCGAACGATAAACATAACTCCGAAAAAACATGCTTATAGGTGAGCGTCAGTCGATTAAAATGAAAAAGTTTTCTAATATTTATATATTTCGTCAATACCTCGATAATCAATTTGTATTGTCCTCAGAAGCAGAGGTGTATTTCGATGTCTCAGTCTTGGAATACATCCCCGCTGTACGAAACATTTTGTAATCCGAGAAATGGGGATAATGCGTATGGTTTTAATCAGCACAGGTCTTGAAATAAATAAATGTATATAAGTATAAAATGAGAAGAGACAGTGATTTATAATCAAAACGTTTTTTTTTTCGAACAGAGTAGAAATTTGGGAACGAATTTACTGAACTGACCAAGGTATACTTGAATATTTAAATACATGTGTATGTGTGCGTATACGTGTGTGTTGTGTGCATATACTCCAACATACATGAGTTTGTCATTGTATGGATAGGAGAGAGGTAGAAACAGCCGATCACTCTCCCCTCTTTTTTGATCGTCAGCTGAGAAACAAGCGCGGAAGTCGTCAAGCATCCTGGGAAAATTAAAGAATGACGGACCTCCCCCCACCCTCATCTGCAAAAAAAAAAAAAAAGGAAAAGTAGGTTGCTGACCCAGAAAAGTGTCAGACAAAGTACACAGCAAAGAGTGGGGGGGGGAGAACTGGGTCACTTTGATATTCAGCAGAGACAGCCGATAATGTTGACCGTACATGATTAGAAGGACGCTCTACCCTGCAGTAATGGGAATCTCGGTGATACTAGCAGTAGTAGTAATAATCGTAGCAATATAAATCGGAATGTTGATAATGACATTAACTAGCAGGGAATCCCGTCGTTGCCGGGAAAGAGAGACCAAATTTAACCACATGCGCGCAGAAATGATGCTAAACTGTACGCGAGAGTGTACAGGATTCTTAGAAGCATTTTTTCTCACCTCCGTCCTTTCATAGCTAATACATTAATTGGTATTAATATGCGTGTTCGTTTTGTGGATGTGAGGTGATCCGACAGAATGTTGGTGGAAATGACAATCGGAAAGGTGAAGAGAAAAGTTTCAAAAGAAAAGCTGGAGTTACATCTCGAAAATTTGCATCATCAGGTGGGCATGTTTTGATTCATGTTTCAGCGAGTGCCAACTATCTTCATCAGAGAAACTTGCAGCGGTGCAGAGAAAATTGTATGCTGATTACATGTTTGAGACTGGGGAAAGAAATGGGGACATTTCTATGTTGTGTGTTGACATATATATATATATATATATATATATATATATATATATATATATATATATATGTATATATAAGCTATTAAGAGATAAAGCACCATTATTATTCCGGAGGTAACACAGACCCGGGTTTTCTTTGTTCACTCGTTATTATGGAGTGCATCTTGACCACCATGCCAAAATTGATTATGATTCTTTGAGAAATGGCCATGTTGTTTCAAGACAAACAAATACAAAATTTAGCGCTAATCATATAGGTTATATTACTACCTCCACAAGACGGCAGAATGTGACCCAAAGTCATTTCTAATACGTGTGCCCACATGCTTACAATACCTGATGTTCCAAGAAGTCACCCATCCAAATACTGATCGGGACCGAGAGCTTAACGTCGAAGATCGAACGAGAATCGGTGCTTCCAGTATGTAGTATACTGCCCCCTACCAACGTTGACAATAACTGTAACCACTTTTTACTGTATTATAGCCAGAATCCTCTCTGCAAGCCGCTGTCAAGGTTGACATTTTTATTGTAATTACTACTTGGGCAGTAGTTATGTGAGTGTGGATTGTCAAAATGCTCACCCCCTACTTTCTTCTCCAATAAACATCCCATTATGCCAAAGGCTACGCATTTTTGATAAGATATCTGGTGACAAGACAGAACACAGCAATATGGATTGATACCTTTCCCAAGGGAATCACTGCTAAAACAGAATCATCCTCAGAAGACTGGGAATGAGACAGTGCCCCATGTTTGTCTTTCATCGCACAAGATCAGATTTGTGTGTTCTTAGTCTCGAGTACTCCAGCACCAAAAAATAATCAGATAACTTGAAATCCATCATCAGAACAAAGTACTATGGTGTTTGGACTAAATTAAGTAACCTCAGGACCAGAATGATCATCAGACCAAATCTGTATGGCCTTGGGATCAGATCAAGTGACTTCAGCACCAAAATAATTTTTAAAAAACTTTAAATCCATCACCAGATTTTCATGAAAAATCGATTGAAATACACATTTTCTTAAACATATTGGTCATGCATATTTATGTTATATCATATCATTCGAATGGAAGGGATTGTCATCTTTTTGAGAAAAAAAGTACCAAATCCTTTGGAGGGGAGATCAAATTATTTTTTGTTCTGTACTGAATTTGTCCATTTGGATCTTGAAAAGTACGAAATGGCAACCCTGTCTTTTGACGGGAACGCCTCTCTTCATGCGATATCCCCAAAGTATTGAATGGATACCAATGAAACTTGGAGGAAGGATGGGAAATCAGGTAAAAAAGAGATGATAAAATTTAGGGGCGGAACCAGAATTTTTTGGGATTGAGAGATCGTTTTCCTTTTTTCTTTTTTTTTTTTTTTTTCAATTACATTCATGTATACACTTTGGACTCGTCATTGGGCTCTCCTATTATTACTCAGCCCAGCTGCGGGGAATATGGCACCCCGGGGCAGCACTGCTCCATTGCAAAGGAGCAGGTCCCCAAATGGACGCTTACGTGACGGAGGTTGTTTTAGCTTCTACGGTCGCTTGGCAATCGAAGTCGCGTCGGTTGGAGCCATTTTGGGGCGGCTGGATCCTATTCTTCCCACGTCAAGCCTCGACCTTGTGTCACATTTTGCTGTAGTGGGAAAGCAAACAACCCCCCCCCACACACACACACACAAAATGTATTTTCTTGTCAGATAATAATCTTAATTGACTGAATAACAAACCGTTCAGTCTGAAATTCCAAACCTGGCTTTGAGAATTCCTTGAGCGTTAGCGCCTTTAATCTATCCTTCCCTTCCGACCACTTGTCCCGCTGTACATCCACGTCTGGTTATTCTTGCCACCAACTCTAATTTCCTACCCACAGACCCCAAGAGCTTATCGGCCCAAACGTAGTGATAAAACCAATAAGGATGAGCAGACACGGATTCCAGGTCCCTATTCAGGCAAAACACACTTTCATTTTTTTTTCTTGGTAACTGGAAAGAAATCTTCACAAATGAAAACCATAAGTTCTACAATGAAATGAGCATCCGAGTTAGTTATAGCCGAAAGTGGAGAGAGGGAGGGGGCAGAAGTGTAAGTGGTCTTTATTTAAGTCAGTTGATTCTCATACTTGTAAAATAATGTCTGTTCGACCACCATGTGACCAATGCATTAGATATCAAATGTATGCACCTGGAAAAATTCAACCTTTGAAGACTTGTGTATTAATTCTCACGCAATGGCGATGTGAGGAAAGTCTTTGAGTATTTTCTATTTTTTATTTTCTCAATCAAAATCGCTAATGGCCATTTTTGGCGGTTTTTTGGTTATTTTGGGCTTCATTTCTATACAAAAATAGATGAATGCGGACGTCGGTCTTTCTACTATCACTTCAGAACAGTCGATGAAAAACTGATTAGAATATTTGTTTTAATGACATCACACCTTCTCTTCTGACTTAATAGCAGCTGGTGAATTAAACAGGAAACCATCTTCCTTCCTCAATCAATTGTTTAACATAATTGCAACCGAGCGACCAAAAAGTGTCGAATAGAGATGCGTTTGGACGCATTCTAAAAAAAAAAAAATTGGGGAAATTCTTTTTACCATTCGAAAAAAAAAAAAGGTTTTCCAATTGGACCCCCGCTTCTGATTAAAATCCAGGAACAGCCCCTGGCTGAGAATATTAGCTTGAGCAATTCTTTACATCAAGCGAGATGCGTAACGTCCCAAATCGCGAGGTAGACTCCTGGACCCTTTATATCTATGAAAACCAAACCTTAGGGTCAGGGTTATCAGACCTGAGCGTCTACTGGGGGTGCAAACGGTGCATTTGCCCTCTCCTAGATCAGGTCTTTCCGCCAAAGGTGTGGGTCTTGAAGAGTTGAAACCTTATAGAGGTTATGGAACAATGAGTCACTATGCCACAGCTGAGACACCCTCTAGACCATTAGTTTACAACCGATATTCAGATATTTATTCTTGACCCTCCCCAGGAATATGTTCCTTACATTGCTCTTACCACTAAGCTAAACAGCGCTACTGGAAGACAAAAGTCCTAATGACCACTTCATACCCACTCCTCTCATCCTGTTTGCTATGCTACATTAAAGCAGCCACCTAATCGGTCGCAGGTTCGATTCCTGCTGCAGCCACATTCTTCTCTGGTTATTTATTTCTATTTAAACTGTCTAGGCCAAATGACTCATTTTCCGTGTAACAACGGTAGGTCCTTCCAAGTAGAGTTTCAAATAATATAATGCATTCACACACACACACATATATATATATATATATATATATATATATATATATATATATATATATATACATATATATATATATATATATATATATATATATATATATATATATATATATATATATATATATATATAAATATATATATATACCAATTTATATTAGACGGGTCTTTAGCTAGTTTATACATACATATATATATATATATATATATATATATATATATATATATATATATATATATATATATATGTGTGTGTGTGTGTATAAACTAGCTAAAGACCCGTCTAATACATATATATAATACATACATATATATATATATATATATATATATATATATATATATGTGTGTGTGTGTGTATAAACTAGCTAAAGACCCGTCTAATATATATTAGACGGGTCTTTAGCTAGTTTATACATATATATATATATATATATATATATATATATATATATATATATATATATATATATATATATATATATATATATATATATATGTATGTATAAACTAGCTAAAGACCCGTCTAATATATATATATATATATATATATATATATATATATATATATATATATATATGTGTGTGTATAAACTAGCTAAAGACCCGTCTAATATAAATTGGTATAGATTGAACGGAAAGTAAGAGTGTATTTGCATTATAGTTACATCTAATATGTTTAAAAATGCACTTTTACTCAAAACTTTTCAATTAGAATTTAATTCAAGAAAAAATCTCTTTCACTTTTGACCCCTCAAAGGATAGGTTTCCCTTCACTTTACCCCCCTTGAATAATTATAAAGATATAGACTAAGATCACGTAAGTAGGTTCCACTTGGGCATTATGGTTACCATGTAAATAGAAACCCCCTCTGGAACCCTTTGAAAAGTATTGTTCTCTGAAAATTTTGTTTCAGAACCTCCTCCCAGGTCCATTGAGTAGGCAGGTCAAATCTGGTTTGGCTGCACTCACAGACCCCTCCCACAATCTCGTTGAAAAAGTGGGTCATCTAAAACATTTACTACTGCTGCTGACTGCTGGTTACACGCATTCATTTGGATTGATTCCAGTCGACATGAGAAATAAACGTGAAAAGATGAATAGAAACGTTTCTTCTAAATTCGACCTGTATATGTGTGCTGAGACGTGCTGAGCTCGATTATAGTTCTGTGTTTTCTCTACGAAACGTAGTTCTCGACTTATAATAGTACCAACATATATACAATGTACGTAGAAACCTTACTTTTTAGTAGTTGGGAGGTGCGATCGGTAACAGCGCGGTCAATGGAATAGGGGCCCAAGTTCAAATTTGGGTTGTGACTCTTAGTGTTTACAGCGCATTAATGCCCTTGGGAAAAGCTTGAATCCATCTCTTTTCTCCCTCATACCCCTGCTGGGAAAATTCGACTCTTGAGAAAGCAACTGGACTAGGAGAAGGACAACTCTGATTCCCAAACCAGTGAATTTGAATTCTTCCCGACGGTTCTCCTGCTTTCCTTTGGACTGCAGCAGCAAGGCCATGGCAGGGATTATGACAAAAGGATCTGAAAGAGGTGTTCGATTGCCTGTAGAGACAGAACAATATATATATATATATATATATATATATATATATATATATATATATATATATATATATATTATAATAATAATCATAATTGAATCGAATAATATATATATGTATGTGTGTGCATGTGTACATATATATATATATATATATATATATAGAGAGAGAGAGAGAGAGAGAGAGAGAATGAGATAGACTGAGGAGTTAAAGTATACGGAGACTTTATTTGTTGATTAATTAATCAATTCATAAATGTATTAATTAATATGCTATACATGTTTCAGGAGGGATCCCCATTTTCAGCAGCATGTTTATACCTTTTAGTGGTTAAAAAGTTTCTGTAAAAAACAAATTCAGCATCAGATGTTTTGCTTCGGAAGCAAAAATGGAAATCAAGAAATATATAGATGGATATATATCAGAGTACAAATCAGGAATTCGAGAAACGACGTGTGATCAATTCAAAAACAGTTAGAGTAGAGCTTTAGATATGGTGGAATTATGGATTCGCTGCACAAACACGTTTTAATGTCTGCCCATTTGGGCTTCTTCAGGCGAATGATTCGATGTATTCGAATCCCCATTTAGAACGTTATTGGGAGAGGTGCGTATTTCCTTTCCTCTGGGTGGAAAGCTCTTCCCTATTATATTCCCTTTTCCCGTTTTTTTTTGTTTGTTTTTTTTTCGTTTATGATCTTAACATTCGTAGTCTCTCAAGTTCTTTAATTTGAAGTATCCTAAGTTTTTGGTTTTGACATATTTACGTATGCACTCATTGAAACATAAATGCACACAGGTATATATATATATATATATATATATATATATATATATATATATATATATATTGAAGTAGGGGTTCGCCAAACAGACACATTTTGTGTAGCGAATCCTTACTTCATTACATTTCAAGCTCTGCTCTGAATTAACTTGATGTTTGATGCTGAATGTATCGAGTACTTCATGAAATAAACCCATCACACATCAGATATTGTATTATTCATCATATTGTATCGTATTCCTGATTTTGTATAATTTATATATATATATATATATATATATATATATATATGCGCGTGTGTGTGTGTATACTTGGAAGTATGCATCTAACCGACCGATTTTGATCTATAGGCATCTATTTTTATCTCTGCGCCGACCAGTTCAATATTTATGTTCTGATCCGTTTAAATATCGATTAATGGATCGATAAAGGAACATTTTGTAGGCAGTTACTTATTTATTACTTATTCATTATTATTATCATTATTATTATTATTATTATTATTATTATTATTATTATTATTATTATTATTTGTTCTTTGTTTTGTTTCTGTGTCAACGAATCCAAAACTAATAGCAGCCACCGGAAGTGGATGAGAGTTATGGATATGCAAAGTAAAAAACACTAAAAAAAAAAAACGGGGGAAAGCTAGTCTGGTTAGTCATAGTTGGTACCGTCATGTGACCAATGCCTTTTGGCAGAGTGAACAATCAAAACAGAATGGGAATAGGGGTGATCAATTAAAAAGTGGGAAAAGGGATGATCGATGAATAAGTTACTTTTCTCGCTTTTCGGAAGCAACGATCACTAAAAAATATCTTAATTGAAAAAAAAAAATTTTTGAAAGCAGACTCTCACAAATTGATCAATTTAGCATAAATCTACATTGTAAATCGATCCCAGCTTTTAAGAAAAAAGCAACGTTTGTGGTGGAGTTAAAAAGGTTAAGTACCTTTTTTTCTCATTTTTAGCATCTTAGCATCATCGGTACGGCCTCTACGTGTGATTAATACATAGCCAGCAAGCCAAACCAAACCAACGTGAGAACTGAGAGAAACATATGTTGACAATTTTGATTGATGATTTCTTACACAGTAGTCCCTCATTATAACGCTGGTGTTATGGTTCGAGGAAAACAAACGCGTTATAACTAAACCGCTTTGAGTTTTACCTGATAGCCTTATTCCTCAACTGGACCACCTCAATCCTCCCAGGGTGCGACCCCCTCTGTGGTTGTGGAACTCAGACGTATTTCACCAAATTCGATTCATGCCGGTTCCCCGGTACGTATTCTGTAAATCACTCATATTCGTTATGAGAGACTTGGGCTGCTCGTTGATTCGAACTGCAGGAAAGCTTCCTAATGCTATTAAGGTGTACGTTGCTGAAAGATCAACCAGGGCCTGATTGAGGTTGCATAGGGCACCCTGGCTGGAATTCAAACGAGGCCCTCCCATCAAAATGGTTACCAGTGTGAGTAAACGAGAAATTCTATTGAATTGAATTGTAATTGATATAACGATATTTCAAAAATTCAAATTTTATTCTTGGATGAAATATCTCAACATTATTATTGATTTTGACTAGTTTTTACATTCGAATTTCAGTTGCTTTTTATCACAACTTTGAATCGGACCGTAATCCCATGGCAACGATTAAACAGCATAATTGGAAAGTAAATGTCAAGCCCACGGTGAGAATCGAACACATATCTTCTGGCTACAGAGAGTCTATGTTGGATACGGCCGCATTGAACCATTCAGCCAAGGGGACTTGATGGTCAATTAGTAGCTTAAATTTTTTACCTAATATTTATTGAACTTCATCAACATGCTTATTATTATAACGTCGTACCTTTACGGACTTTCCACGGGACAATTCTTTTCTGTTAAATAGTTTTGAGGACCACCTAAACATTGGGGATCCCTGGCTTCAACTCATTCAGCAACCCCCTTCATCTGGAATGGGACCAAGTATCTATTCGAATTGTTGTTGGTGGTTATTCCACCGAAGAGTTATAAGCAACAGGTTTTCACCGTTTCACGGGGAACCATCGATATGATTCAGTCGACCTCAAAACATGTGTTAACCCGATAATGAAATGCGGAACAGGTGTAGGGCTCAGTGGGATTTAGAAAAAAATGTACCCAGAGAAAAGAGCTTGCCAGCATTTGGATCCATATTTAGCCGAATTCATGTGATACAATGGTAAGGGTGATCTCTTCGATCCAGATCTTAGCAACAGGTCTGGTTAGTCACTCAATAGAAACTGTCTTATGACCAACGTCTCTTGGCAGCATGTCATGTTGGGAGTGATCAATTCAGAAATCGGTGAAAATGGGCCATCAATAAATAAGTTACGTCTCTTGACTTTTGTTAAGTTATCATCATCATCATCATCATCATCAGTCTTTTAGCATCCGTTAGTGGACATAGACTTCCCACAGGATTCAACACACCTCTCTATCGTGGGCGTTACGGAGATCGTCTGTCCAGCTTGTATTCTGCCAGTTTCGCATGTGATCTCTGGGGATGAAAATCAAAATTTTAAAAATTCAAAAAAAGGATGGATTTTTTTAAAAAATAAACAAAAAATGTGATAGTTTCCGGAGACTAACTAAGGGACCAATTTAGCATAAATTCACATTGCAAATTGAACCCCTCCACGAAAAATCTATCATGGGTATGAATTTTTAAAAACAAAAAAAAAACAACATATTAAGGAGTAAATGTTGGAAATTCCAGTTCTCTAGATCAAGTGGTGGGGCCTGTATGCATGATACATACATACATACATACATACATACATACATACATACATACATGCATACATAGCCAGCCAGACAGACCAGCTTGTAAATAGAAAGAAAATATATAGTGACAGTTTTGGTTGGTGGTTTCTTTTTATAGCTACATTGTGTCTGTCTGTTAATTAAATTTTCTTTCACGCCAACAATTATTCCATATTCATTATCCACTCTGTGTATGTCTATGTTGGTCAAATTGCGTTGAGCTAGTACGATTTGAAAAAGCTTGTTCCCTGTTAAAAGAGGCTGACCCTTTTGGACCCAACATAGCTAACTGCCAGAGACTGTGTCGTTTGATTTTTTTTATATCATGTGGTAATAGATGCACGTGACTCGAATCAGCTAGCTCAGGCTGGTACCTGCTCAGGAATTGGCCCTGGTTCCTTTCCAGCAGTAAGCAAGCTTTTTTGTTTTTGTTTTTTTTTTTTTCCAAATCGTTCGTGGGGTCATACAACTGAAGTGTAGGGAGCTTCTTTTTTTTTTTATAAAAGTTTTGGCGTGCCTGTATCGTACCGTATCCAGTATCTAGTAAGTATTGTTTTTTGCCTGACTAGGTTTAGTCCGTGGAATAAGAAACGGAGAGTCATCAGTTTCTCCGTTGGAATGTCATCGTGCGGATCGAACCTAACAACCCGGTTTGTTCAGCGTCAGGCCCATGCAAAGCTGACAATAGATTTAGCCTAGATGGGAAATGCTGGCTTCGTTACAAACTGCCAATAAGTTTTTTTTAAAACACAAATAAAGACAAGAGTGTTTAAGATACTTCTGAACGATGAAGCCAATCATATAACAATTACCCATAAAGACACACCATCATTGTAGGCATATTAAAAAAACATGAACTTTTTTTTAAAACATCCCTCGGTCTCCCTGATCTTCATAGCCATCCACACCATCGAGTTATTATTTTATTGCTTTTATCTATTCAACTCCATGTTAACCCCCTCAGTGGCTGGATGTTTACATTATTTGTACAGCACAGTAACGTTCGCCAACAACTGATCAAACGTTCACCTCTCGAACCAGAACTTAGAAAAGAGACGAGCTTTGAAAGCCGAAAAATACGGTAATTTAAAACATGATAATGTATCTTCAATTAACAAGCATTGAAACTGCTCCAAGCGATGACATTCATTTGCTGGCCAAGTCAAGTTTCCTGGTATTCAGTAAAGTCTTATATTTATATTTATTGAATTAAGACCATAAGTAGGTTTACGTTATCTGCATTTATTTATTCATATCAATCTTTATTAACATGGACAATCTTTCTGGTCAAGCGGATCACAAGAGCATTGTCCATCTTTATTCAGGCCATATATCATCATCATCATCATCATCAGTCTTTTAGCGTCCGTCGTTGGACATAGACCTTCCCCAGGATTTGCCACACTTCTCTATCATGGGCGTCACGGAGCCAGTACTTCCTGAACTTGTCTAGCTCGTCTCTCCATCTAACATTTTGCCGGCCTCGGTTGCGCATGTGGTCTCGGGATTGTCAGCCATTCTTGCAACATGGCCAGCCCACCGCCATTTGAGATTTTTTATGGATTCTATGATGTCTCTAACTCTTGTCTTTTCCCGGATGTGCTGTGCTGTTTTGTGGTCTCTCCATGTGAGGCCCAGCATAATTCTTTCATGTGCACGTTGCATGGTTCTCAATTTACGGGTCTGTCTCTTGGTTAAGTTCCATGTTTCAGCTCCATAAGTGACTATTGGGAGGATGCATTGGTTGTACACCCTTCTCTTTAGGATTAATGGGATCTTATTATTTTTCACAGAAACCTACTTAATCGCTATTTAAGACAAACGTAAATTACAATTGTTATATTATTAATTTGTCAAGCCAAAACAATAGTAATTTTACAATAAAAATCATAAAATTGACTTCACGAGAAAAAAAAATTATACGAGGTTTTATGTAAATGCCTAGACTGGTCGCGGGCCAGGAATAATGTCGCCACGGGCCAAATCTGGCCGACGGGCCTATGGATACCCATATGTTTTGTTTTTTTTAGTATCAATATTCTGTGCTAAACGGTCCCACTTGACTCTCTTCACAATATCGATATCTTTTTTTTTTTTTTTTTTTTTTTTTTACAAGGGATACACCTTTGGTCTGTACCTGGGAGAGGGTAAGTCCTTCTCAAAATCGTGGGCACGTGCCAACTGGCCCACCAGGCCCCGCCTCCTTTTTGGCATCTTCAGCGTACCGACGTGTCTACGAGACGAGCCAATAACGATCGTGACGGCCTGGAAACGTTGATAGTCGATGTAACAAGACAGTTAAGTAGAGACCGGAGCCTCCAAATCGATTTGAAGATGAATAGAAGACAGCTAGTCAGTCACAGAGAGGTAGCGCATGGGGGTAGTGGATGGGAGAGGTGGGTGAGAAAGAAATCTAGAAAAGAGACAGAGAGCGGGGGTAGTAGGATTCCCGGAGTTGTGTGTAGTTTGTCTCTACTGAGCAGTGAGCATGTTTTATTTACAGCCTCGTGTCTTCTTATCTATGTCAGTGAACGTGCGCTAGATCGTTTTATATACATTTGCGAGTGAAGCACAAAAAGACATATGAATGGGAGCGCCAGCCCGCACGCACGCTTGCGCGTCTGCCCGAGTCAGTGCGCGTGAACGTGTGCATTTACACGTTCATACGGAGTCATAAATCTCTTAATTTTGGAATCGGAGAAATATTGTGGTAGCGTGCGGTGCAGGGCCGGTTATAGGATGCTTGGGCCCCGGGCAATCTGATCTTCATTAGTGGCCTCTAAAGCTGCGTTTCCAAAATTGGATTTTGTGGAACCCCGGGGTTCTATGAAAATGTTCTGGGAGATAAGGTGTCTTTTAATAAAATTTGATAAAAAATTTATTCTATAAAAAAAGAATGATACTCACAAATTTCAAAATAATGACGTGATGTTTTTTTATTCTAATGTTTCGTTTATTATGTTGTTTTCTTATGGGAACAAATTCTCTCCCTGAAACAATTTTTGTTTTATTTAATATCTAAATGAAATCAAGGTGGCAGGGGTGTTTCGTAAAATAAAAGTATGGGTTCCTCGAGTTTTGGAAAATCGCATAAGAGTTCTGCGACTAAATAAGTTTAATAACCACTGCGCTAAAGTGAAACTGGGGGTCTGCATGCTTGGTGGTCCGCCGTTACGTTCCCTCTGAACCTGAAAGAGTTAATTTCGTGGCAGAGAAATTACATTATCCATCGCCCACTAGTCGAAAAAGATGATTATTGTACACTTATTCAGACTATATGAACTAAAACAATAAGATTCATACAAATGTAATCCGTTAAGAATAAATATGATTTAAAAGATCAAACACTGTTTATTAGTGCACTTACCTATTTATTTATATAAAAAAAAAATAGCTATATGTTTATCTCTGTATACAATTAACGTAAGAAATACGTATTCAACATCAAAATACATATTAATTCAAGTTATAAATAAATGTGGAAAATGATATGCTTATCAGTACAGAGAAACATCTGCCAGGCACATTTTTTTCTTCATTTTTCCAAAATTCATTGATTATAGTCTAAAAACTAAATGCTAAAATTAGATGTCTGTCAGGATATTTCCTTTATAGAGGTTCCTTGAGTTTTCAAAGTTTCAAAGAAAACTGCTCTAAAATATAGTAGTATCTTATCTACTTATTTATATCTTATAGCGAGAAAAATAAATACATAAGAATAAGTACTATGATATACTAGTTGGTACTGAATATCAATAACTCAAATTACGATACGTCAACTAAATGAGCTTGATGTCAGTCATGAGAATTTCCATTTCCAACGGTTCCTCTTAGATTAGCCACTACAGAAAGTATTTAATAGTCAGATATTCCTGAAAAATCTGACTTTACATCGGAAATTTTTTTTTTTTATGACTATTTGATTTATTCGTTTTTTCCACTTCTATTTCGAAAGCCCTACTGTCTCTGGCATATGAGAGGCACCCCAAGCACTTGGCGCCCTTGACGACTGCTGGTACCTTTGGATCGGCCCCGAAGGTCAGTACTTGGTCGTATTGGTCGCTGAGATAGTTACGTTTTCTCCACCGGTGTCAATGGTCAGCACTCACAAGCTTTAGTGAAAACCAGGATCTAGAATGCTAATTGGGTATATTTTGTTAGTCACCCCCAAACTAAATAGTTATAGCTAGTTATATAGCTAGTTGCTGTCAGAAACCTGAAACCAAAACTGTTAACATAGGTTTCTTCAGTTTTCAAATTGGTCTGGCTAGTTATGTATACATGTATCACACATACAGGCCACACTAATTAAGCTACAGGACTTAGAATGTAAACATTTACTCATTATTATGTCGATATGTCTAGGTTTTTATGGGGTTGGGGATGGTTCGCATTGTCGGTGTGGTCACGCTCGTTTTTTGAAAGTTCAGACTTTTTAGTGATCGAACAGAAGGCGGGAGAAGTAACTTATTCATTGATCATCTCTTTCTCCGATTTTCTTCATTGATCAACCCCAAATATGGCAATGTTTTTTTTCTAGACATAATAAAGCGCAAATGCTTAAAAACTTTTAGCTGTCAAGTCGAATGGCCCGGCCTGTGCGTGCGACACTTTAGAAGCCAGGCAGGAGCCAGCCAAACCCACTTGAAAACTGAAGAAAGTTGGGGTGACAGTTCTGGTTGACAGATTATTAATAATGAAATATGAGATGTAAAATAAGACAATAACAGGTCTTAGGGTAGCATGCTGTGTTGTTGATGATCAATTAGGAAATTTGAAAAATGAATGATCAATGAGTAAGTTACTTCTCTCGCCAGTTGTTGGGCGGTGGACACAAATAAAGAGACCAATTTAGAATGAATTTACATCGTTACTTTAATCCCTCACAAAAAGCTTGAGGTGGGGGACAAAAGTCGTTTTGGGTTTTTTTTTCTGGGCATAAGGGTTAATTACTGGAACAACTACAATATTCATTTCCAATTTTTACATTTGTTCACAGAAAGTCCTAATGTTGCAGACATGAGATAGGCGCCACCAATACTCGGCGCCCCTAGCAACTTTCTGGGTTGTCGGAATCTTGAGGCAGCCCTGGAGAAAACTAAAAAGAAAGAAAACGAGAGGAAGGCATGAGAAGTAAATTGAGGGACAAGGAAAAGATTAGACTCTGTTCAAAACCTGTGACGTTGTTTAAACAGTTTTGACATCTATTTGGCAACATTTGGCAACATTTGGCAACATGTTTTCTGTAATTAAACTATCTGTTTCGAAAAGATTAGGAAAAAAAAGAATGATTCAAAGCTACTTAGATACTTACAACATAAGTTATGCTGAAAAAATGCATTAGCTTCTTAAATTACGTCACATTTTTCATTTTGAGAATTTTCTTTTCTTGAAGAATAACGAACTGATGAACTTATTGTTTGGCTTGGCTAATTAAGAGGAAACATGGCTTCAACAAGAAAGAGCTTTCAATTGACAGAATAGAAAGGATTATAAAACACTTTCAAGAGGGAAATCCAACATGGAGTGTGGAAAAAGATGTTGGTTGTTCCCAGTCAGCTGTGTCTAAGATTTGATGCTGGTATAAACAAAATGGGAAGGTTATAAAGCAAAACATAAACGTAGACCCCTGAAGATGTCAAGGCAACGGGAGAGAAAACTCAAAGTAATACGCCTCGAGAATAAAAATTGCAAAACGAAATGAATAACACAAAAGGACAGGAGCAACAATCAAGTGACAGAAATAAAGAAATCAACTGAATGAAATGGAGTTTTCATACTGAGAAGCAAAAATGAAAGCTAGCACTAACACCTAAACAGAAGAAATCGATGGTGCAATGGGCTAAAGAGAAGCAATCATGGAGTGAGGGTGATTGGATGAAAGTGATATTCAGTGATTAATCATGAATCTGCATTGGTCAAGGCGATGGTGCTGCAACTTTTGTTAGGTGTCATTCCAATGAAGAATACAAAGATGACTACCCGGAGAAAATAAGTAAATTTCTCGACTCATTTATAATGTGATGTTGAATATCAGGTAAAGGATCAGGGAAGATGGCAACCAGTACCTCAACAGTCAGTGCATTGGTGGACTTTGAAATTATGGACATTTTTCTCATTGCATCAATAGAAAATAGGTTCAGAGATGATGATGTAATTTTTCCGGATGGGAATACATCTTGCCACAGAGCAAAGAACGTCGGAGAATTTCTCCAAGAAAGGCATATAAACTCTTGGATATTCCGAGCAAATTTTCCGGGTCTCAATGAGATTGAAAGTTAATGGTGGAATTTAAAAAGAAAATAGTCTATGACAAGGCTCCATCCTGCAAAGCTGATCTGTCACTATTCGAAAAAGTTGGAACCAGCTTGATGGATAACATTGTTTTCCATTGGTGAATTCCATGCCTCCAAGAATTCAGGTTATCGTAAAAGCCCGAGGAAGCGCAACAATTACTCATCATGTTTTTTTCCCTTTAATTGATCTGTAAAAAATATGTCGATAATTAAAATAATTTGATTTCATTTGTTTGTATAAATTTCATGAAAGCAGAATACCGAGCTATCAAACACGAATAGTTTTGTGTCATATCTGTGATTTATTCATTTGCTACGAAGTCTCAAACTTAGAATCATACAACGTGCACGGGAGAGAATTATGCTCAACCTCACATGGAGAGATCACAAGACAACACAGTATATATATATATATATATATATATATATATATATATATATATATATATATATATATATATATATATACATATATATATATATATATATATATATATAAACAGGAGTCTGAGATATCATAGAATCCATTAGAATACTCAAATGGCAATGGGCTGGTCGTAAAGCAAGAATACCAGGCAACCGCTGGACATTATGTATCTCAGCATGGATTCTCAGATATCATATGCGAGACTGTGACAGGCGAAAAATAAGATAATGTGACGAACTAAACAAATCTGAAAATACTGGCTACCCGACGGCCACAGTTGAGAGGCCCAGTGAATCCAGGGGAAGGTCAATTTCCAACGAAGGACGCTAAAACGATGATGATGATGATGATGATGATGATGATGATGATGATGATGATGATGATGATGAAGAAAAAAGCAGGGTAAACCTCTTCTTGGTGTGTTGATTCCATCAGTTTTTGCCATGAATATTAGTTTCATAGAAACTCAAATATATCTGCGATTGTTTTTTGTTTTTTTTTTTGCAACGGTGTTGACTAAAGATAAATTGAACGTAGCCGTTTGTGATGAAAACGAAGATAAATACTTGCAAGTGAAGAAAGGTTATAACAAGGTCGAAGGAACAAACACTGAACCACTGAAAACAAGAAAAAAGCGAAGAGATGACTCGAGGAACAAAATTATCAATGAAAGACCTCACCAGGGAACAATGATTCCGTCATTACGACAAGGAACTGTGGAAGAGTTGTTTTCGTCGCATTTTCAAAATTCTTATCAGATAACCAAAATCATTGTCAAAAAGTGCTTAACGTTATCCCTACATTTTCCCCTTCTCTCATAAATGCATTACATTACCGTAAGACACTATTTGAAATGATCTCCCGTTATTACATGGTGAATGTATCATTTGACCTAGACAACGTAAATAGAACAAACAATTAGAGAAAATGGGTCTGCTGCAGGAATCGAACCAATAACCGACAACGTAGCTCCTTCAACGTAGTGTTTCTCTTGCCATTGAGCTACGCAGTCGCCGGTAATACAAATAACTGCTTCAGCTCCGAATTCTCATTTTGTTTATTCACCGTCTATATCTGGGCAGTTCGTTTCCCAACACGGACGATTACATTATTAAGAAATGGACGTATAATCTGACAGAAATAATTATAAATGCGCTACATTACTTTGAAACTACGAACGGAAAATTCGTCCTCAACAATTCATCTCGATATACAATGCATCCACAACAATTCATCACAGAACTATTCATCGCCGCCCATTACGGAAAATTGACCCCCAACGATTAATCCCCAGCCTAGTTTAACATTGATTATACCAACTATAGATTATTCGTAAAATTCATTTGCTCAGCGACCAACAGAATGTTTGTAGCGTCCTTTGAATGGAAGTAACGCATTTCAAGACGGTTTCCATAAAGTAATGGGAACTTTTCGGGTGCTGTTTTTTTTTTTTTTTTTGTCTTCAGCACCCTATTTTAGAAACGTAATTAAAATTAGAAAGAAAATATGAAGAGTTGTTATTTTTTAAGAAATATAAGAAAAAAACTACGTATAACATGGCGTTCTTTAAAGTAAAACATGAAGTATAAAGTTTCTAATGTGGTGTCGATGTAGTAATGATGGTGACAATTTTTGGCGTTGGTTTTTTTTTCTTTCCAAAACTTTTCGGCACCCTATTCTAGGAGAAGGACCAATGTTTTGCCTAGACAATAAAAAGGGAGATAAAATAGATCTCCATAAGTCCATACAGAGATACATTCTATTAACCTTTCAGATGAATAATTGCATTAAATTTTCGGAATCAGTGTATATAAATGATACATACCCGCGTGTGATTGCGTGACTGGTTCACGGTGATCGTCTCTTCGGTGATATGAGATCACATCCAATGGTTGCAGGTTATTTTGTGCGGTGCAAACTGAGCTGATTTTGAAAAATTCTGGGTTCTTAAATTTTTTTACAGACGTATATAAAGTTTATGAAAAACAGCGACTTTATGACAGATACAGTTTATCACTATTTTTTTTTAAAGGAAACTAACTTTATATTATAATTGAAAATTCAATTTTTCTCAAAACTTTAAGAAGTAAAAGACGTATTGATTGAAAGCGCATCACATCAAATTTTTCATGAAAATGTTTTTTCTACTTTTTTAGCCATTTTGGTAGAAAAACGAATATTTTGCGTTCGAACGTCAGACATCTCAGTTCGCACTATCTCCCCCCAATGCAAGTACAAGATATCTTCTTATTGAACAACCGTAGCCATCAAAGATGGTGAAGGTTTCTATTCTTTTGTATATCTACGTGTATGTCTTGCACGAGTACACGACAAGACCTCTTCAAAAGAGGCTTGTTGAAATTTCTATCTTTTGGAAGGAAGTTTATTTGACCTAGGGGGGGCTTATTTTGAGGGGTCATTAAACCCGTCAAAATAAGCCCCCCCCCCAACATCTGGGTTCTCCAGACTCTGTTTCTAGACCTTTTTGTTAGAACTCTATTTTAGATTTTTCAATACATTTCGATTACTCTATTATCCATCGCATCTTGTGTTTTTCTCTTTGTTCAAGTCTATCTATTTATTTGTCTCTTAGTTCATCATAGATAGCGAAATCAATTCTGACAAAATTATTTTCGGATTCATATTTAAGATTGAGCCGAAAAACATCAAGAAAACATCTAGCTCCTATACATGAATCGAAAACCTGGGAAATATGTTAAATATCGTCGTTAAATTGTATGTGACTGCAAATTTTATTCAAATATTACTCATTCTATTAAAAACGTTACAGCTA
>OY735223.1:30443420-30455920 GCA_963457665.1 Thysanoteuthis rhombus
CTTTATTTTTTGGGAAAAAAGTTGGGATTTTTTTACCATTGGAGGCATTATTTTTACAGGTTTATTAATAACATCTAGATTCTTCAGAATGTAGATATTCCTTGATGCTTTTTATTCTACTCTATAAGTAGATGTTTTGCAGTGGAAAATGCCAGTGATGTCATAAATAGAATTTGTTCTGACCATATCTATACTTCGACTGAATTTTTTTTTGTTGCTTGACTTCGAATTTTGATTGTTCAGTTGTTCAAATTCTCAGCCCTCTAGCTCCATTGAGGCGACGGTACGTGTGATACGTACTTTGAAACTGAAGAAATCTATGTTGATTGTTTTGGTGACTATTTTTCTTGATGACTTTTAACAGATATATAAGTTCGATTTGTTTTTTTATACAATTGAAAACATTTCTGTGTGTGTGTGTGTGTGTGTGTGTGTGTGTGTGTGCACGTACCGTGATCATTCAACAACTAACCATTGTACAAATTTGATGTTCGTCATACATATTAGCGAATATACCAGGCATTGTGTCGCGGTTGAAGTTGTTTGGATCAGCGGTTTCCGAGAAATCTGATTAGAATAAATAAAAAATTACAGATAATAATTCTTTTATCTAAAATCATAGATCTCTAAATTTAGATGTAAAATATATGAATTGGCAATAGATCTAAATTCAGATTTAAAATATCTAGATTGGCAGTAGATCTAAATTCAGATACAAAATATCTAAATTGGCAATAGAGCTAAAAATCATGTATAAAATAGCTCAGTGAGTAACATTGAAGAGAAGTAATTGAAATACTTCCAAGCTGTAGTTTCGTACAATGTATGGAGAATTATTCAACATGACAATTTTGGCAAACTGTTTGCTTCACGCACTATAAAGTCCAGTCCCTTCCAAACATGCACCTTTTGAATGGGCACTGCCTTGGTTATTTCTAATCCCTTGGTAATAGATATGGTAACAAAATTAGAGACTTTAATTACAGAATTATACAAGAGCGAAATTTAAGCCAGCATTCTTTTCCTTGAAAGGAATATATATATATATATATATATATATATATATATATATATATATATATATATATATATATATATATATATATATATATATATATATTGATGGGAACTTTTAACACACACTCACACAGCACTCACCACTGATGATGGGAAGAATACCGAAACATGTCTGGACAATTTACTTCTAAGGATTAATAAACCTTACCTCTAAACACCTCACTCCCGAGTCTGTCTCACTCTCTACAGGACACATTATATATATATATATATATATATATATATATATATATATATATATATATATATATATATATATATATATATATATATATATATGTATATATATATGAACTGTAAAGAGTGAGACAGACTCGGGAGTAAAGTGTTTTGAGGTAAGGTTTATTTATCAGTAGATATTTTTTGTTATTAATGGTCCAGACATGTTTCGGGATGTATTCCCATCTTCAGTGGTGTGTACTATGTGAGTAAGTGTTTTTAGGGGTTAACGGTTTCATGTGGAACCAAAGTCCACTATCAGGAGCTTTGCCTTGTGGGTAAAAGATTGTATAAAGACTACTGGAGGCATCCTGCTGTGTGAGGAAAAGTCCAGCCAGTGATGAAGTCTATGGTTAAGCAGCATATATATATATATATATATATATATATATATATATATATATATATATATATATATATATGCTGATAAATACGTTTCTTTTCTTTACAAAAGTACTGACTTACCCTTGCACTCTTTAATTTCTAGGAGCTTAATTCTTTGTGAAGTGTATGTGAACATTTTCGAGACTCTCAGTATATGCAAGAGTATTGGTATTTTAGTGATCAACGGAATTTATCTCGGAAGCTTGAGAAAATGCCACACAGAAAAAATGTAATTAAGGGAGAAAGACATAGGCGTCTGCGAGGGGGTGCATTTGCACCCTCCTTGGTTAGTACTTATTATTTATTATTCTGCCCTTCTAATTTACTCGTTCACAATGATAAAGTAACATAAGTAATCTACCCCAATTGAAATATCTTAAGAATTAAAATTCCAGAATTAAAATTCTAAAATTCCATCTCTATTTCGAAACATGCTTTTTTTTATATATAACTTTTGATTCCTTTGAAGTATTGAGAAAAAATAAAAACGTTTTCTGGTCTTCAAACTGTGCTCTTTCGGAAAATATAATGATTGGGGTCTTACAACCCATGGAGAATTTTGACCTGATCACCCTAATGATAGTTCAAACGGAAATAAAGAGTATGCCTTCGCCGAATATATCTATCTGCGTTCCCACACCCCGGAAATATATCCTTTTCTACTCCACCTGGATAAGTGGACGCGGACGCCCACGAGGAGAGGTGACAATAAAGGTGATAGGAAAGGAAGAGAAGAAGAAAAGTACTTTAGGAAAATGAAGAGAGAGAGAGAAAGAGAGAGAAAGATTAACAGACACAACAGAGAGAGGGAGAAAGAGAGAGAGAGAGAGAGAGGGGTGGGTGGGAAACCGTTATTTTTTAAACTGTCCAAATCCTGACAGGTCACTGGTTCATTTACTTGGGCGTTTTGAATGGAGGTGCGTGTAGGTAACGGCATTGAGAATGGACTTGGGATGGCCAGTTCAAACTCTAACTGGGGCGATTAATGTTTCCTCCGCACTTATGTCGCTGGGGAAAAACATTAATCCATACTTCCCCCAATTATGGGTGAAATAGCAAAGGATGAAATGAGTGACGCCACTTCAGGCGCTTATCGCCACTAAGTCTATTTCACACGTCGCAAACGAGCTGAGTAAGTAGCTATGTGTTATTTTGGAGCCCATGCAAGGACGGCTGAGGCCGTAACCTGTACAAGGGTTCTATTTGCAACTAATTTTATTTCAAGATGTTTAGCTATAACTACCACTCCGGCCATCGGATACCTAGGTCAGTGATGACATACTTTTTTTAGCATGGTATGTCGAAATTTTAATTTTTTTAGTAATCCTTTTATCAGAGCGTTGCTTGAATGTATTCTAGTATAAGGTAAATGTTCCAAAAACAGCAATCTGCGTTTCTATATTAATAATGGTACAGAAGTTTGACAAAATGTAATTTGGAATTTCAAAATAACCAACAGCTCTCTATTGAGACGCTTGTCCATCACCAGTGGAGAACACGATTAACAGAGAATTAAGAAAGAAAGGAACAAAGAGAGAGAAGAAGGAAGACAGATAGGCAGAAAGAAAGAAAACATAAATTTTAAAAAAGGAATGAAGATTGAAGGAAATAGAATTAAAATCAGAGAATAACAAAGATCAAGTAAAGAAAGAGAAAAAAGTTGAGGAGACAGAAAAGGAAAGAAAGTAAAATTACCGAATGTAAAAATATAGAATGAAAGAGAGAATAAAAAGTTGAAAATCGGAGAATATGAAGAATTATAATGAGAATGGATAAAAGAATGAAAGTGAGAATGGAGAAAAGAATGAAAGAAATTTGAAATCATGGGAAAATAAAGCACGAAGGATAGGACGAAGGGAAATCAAAATCATCGATTAAGAAAGAAAGAGAGAAAGAAAGAAAGAAAGAAAGAAAGGAAGAAAGAAAGAAAGAAAGAAAGAAAGAAAGAAAGAAAGAAAGAAAGAAAGAAAGAGAGAAAGAAAGAAAGACAAAGAGAACAAATAAGGAACGAAGTTACGGATAAAATAATGAATGAAAGAGAGAAAGAAGAAAAAATCAGATTGCATGTGAAAGAAGGAAATAAGACGAAGAAAAAAAGAAAAGGGGGAGAAAAAGAAGGAAATTAGAAAACGAAGGAGGAGATCAATGAAGAAAATCAAAACGAAAAAATAAGAAAGAAAGAATAGTAAGAAAAAAGATAAAGAATGAATTAAAGGACAAAATAATAAATGAAAAAGGAAAAGAAAAAAGAAACAGATAGTCCGAAATTGAATAAGGAAGAAGGAAATAAGATAAAACCAGGATGAGAAAGAAAGAAAGAGAGATAGAAAGAAAGAAAGATAGAAAGAAAATCTAAACCAGGAAACAAGAAAGAAAAAAAAAAGAACGAAAAATAGAATAAAAGAAAGAAAGAAAAAGAAAGAAAGACGAGAGAAAAAATTAAAAGGAAAACCGTTATATTTCAAACGATCTGTTTTAAAACATGCCATTTTATTTATTGTATTTAATTTTGGAACAATTTTTTTCTTTGCAGCCGATTTATTCGGTGTCTGTCGGCCATCTTTTAAAACAACATTGAAAAGAGCAAATTTGTCAACGAACAACAATAATCATTTTTCACACTACATTTTCCCCTTCTTTTCTTTGTCTGAAATTTAGACCCTAGACCGTGGCGTCCTTGTGCCCACTGCCGACGCGTCACTTTCAAGTCTTCACCGGTTGTCAGAGCATGACAAAGAAACCGGGTAGGCATATTGTTAAAAAGGATTTGAAACGGGTCTTGAAACATACGACAGCCAATGAGCAAACTGAAACTAGCCACGCCTACGCCAGGTGGCCGAGTAAATTAGTTGATATTTGTTTCTATCTTTATTTTTTAATAAAGAAACTCGAAATTTTGGACTTTGTGCAAGGGTAGCAATTTTGGCCATTTTATGGCCAAATTTGACAAATCAAAATTCAGCTGTGATCTTTTTGGTTTGGCCATGTTAAAATTGTTGGCCATTTTTACGTTATTGCTATAATATTTTTAATGAATTCTTATTTTTGGTTCAGTATTGCAATGCTTTATGAACAATCATTATTATCAATTTTGTTGAATACTACTTCTTACCTTCGTTTGCTTTTTATTGCAACTTTACTCAGGCTTTCATCGTAAAGTTGCGATGAAAAATTAGAAAAATAAGATGAAGTTAAATTGTAGTGAAAAATAATACAAATAATGATTTACAATATTTTGTCCGATAAAAATAAATGCGAAAATAACTGCTTTTACAAACATATCTGGCATTTGGCCGGTTCTGGACATTTTTTTGTATATTTTCGGCTAGAAACTCTTCCAACTATCCAGCGACTCCGCCCACTGTGTCAACTCGCGTGGGTCCTCGTTTATGCGGCCATGTTTCAAAGTGTTTATATTCGTCCCATCATCGGGTCACTGAATTTTATATGCCTGCAACGGATTTCTAAATAAATGTGGAAAAAGAAGAAACTCAAGCCTAAATGACCGCTCATAGACCCAAATTTTCAGCCAACATGTTCAAGATATACGTTATCAGGGCTGGATTAAGCCTAATAGGGACCTGAGGTACAGGTCACATTGGGCTCCTACCATATGCATATACGGTAGGGGCCTAAAGTCACTATATATATACATATATATATATATATATATATATATATATATATATATAATGATCTTCAATAGGAAGAGAGCACTCTGGTGGATGGGGAATATAAGCAAAAATAAATATATCGCTTAAATTCAGCATTACTGACCGTCCAGTTCCGTGATACCGGCCTCCGCGTCCGAAGCGAAGATTTCAATCCTGCCTCATGGTACTGGATGGGATAATTGATTGTCTATAGCCACACTGAAGAGTTGTAATACAACAAAACAGCTGTCTGTGGATGACACAACAATATATATATATATATATATATATATATATATATATATATATATATCAATACTCTTCCATTCTAGGGTTGAGCACTTTCAGGTAGAGCACCCGTCTGCAAAGGCAAATATGCAACGCTCTTCCAACTTTTTGAATTGAGCATTAGATGATATATGGCATTTTTATGCGTGAAAAAGATATCGGTAAATTCAGTCCTATTGACTGCTCAGTTCTGCGTATGGCATGGTAGAACACTGGACCCCGGGTCTGGATGGGTATCGAGTCTATACCCACGCTGAAGGGCTGTATTACGACGAATCAGCAGTCTGTGGATGACATTACAATTGACAATACATATATATATATATATATATATATATATATATATATATATATATATATATATATTTATATATATATATATATAT
Source organism: Thysanoteuthis rhombus (assembly GCA_963457665.1). Lineage (NCBI taxonomy): Eukaryota > Metazoa > Mollusca > Cephalopoda > Oegopsida > Thysanoteuthidae > Thysanoteuthis > Thysanoteuthis major. Next base: position 30,449,428 of record OY735223.1, read on the forward strand.
ATATATATATATATATATATATATATATATATAACATCAGACATTGTTTTATATCATGCAATATTGCTAACCTGTAACCTGATCTGTACCTATATATATATATATATATATATATATATATATATATATATATATATGTATATATATATATATATATATATATATATATATATATATATATATATATATGTATGTATATATATATATATATATATGTATATATATATATATATATATATATATATATATATATATATATATATATTTAGTAGAGACGATTTGCGCACTGATTAACTTGGAGGTTCATATCAAACTTAGCCGACCACCGTAGTCAAAGTTTTTTTGGGGGGGAGGGGGCTATGGTCTAGGGCTAGGGCTAGGGCCCTTTAAAAGAAGTCCCAAATTCAAAGGGCTCTCTCATGTCTACCAGTAATGGAGAAGACACCATCTATTTTTTCAAATCAAGTTCATATTTTAATTCAATAATGAAAATCATATCAACTGGCGTTTTGGATGTCTTTGAAGAGTTCCTGGTGAAGTGCATAGCAATATCTATAACGCTTATCTCTTTCTTATCTATGAATTTAAATGTATTCATTGATGGAAGCTAGTTTTTGTATTGCATACGCAAAAGTGTCGGTGGATGACATGGGTACAAGTTTGGAGACCCCTGTCTTAAAGTCTGTAAGGGGCCTGAGCTTCATGGTTAATATGACACTGCACTCTAAATCCAGCTTGTATACATTTGTGGGTTGATTAGTGGGTATGTGCGCGCTGGAGCGTAGTATGTATGGCTGTGAATGCGCGTAAACGTGGTTAAGTGTGTGAGGCTAACATGTGTGAGTTAGTACCGAAGTGTGTGGAGCAAAGCATGCGTGTCGGTGGATTGGTGTTGGGGAGGGGGTCTGTGTGTGTGCCCAAGCGCGTGGCTGTGAGTATGAGGAAAAATGCGTGCCGGCGTGTGACTATGTAGGCGAATGGCTGCAGTTAACTGTGTGTGATTCTCAGAGTGTTGTGTGAGGTTAAGTTAGTGCGCCTGTGTTTAAGACTGGGTGTGCGCTCGTATGTTTCAGTGCGTATGACGCCAAGTGAGCAGGTTGATAAGTACAGCTGTAATGTTACTTGCATATGTAAGGGAGGCTGTGTGAGTACGAGTGAGGCTAAATGCATTAATGTATGTGTGTGTGTGTATGTGTGTGGTTACCCAAGTGACGGTGCGAGGCTACGTGCGTATCTACACGAAGCTAAGTACGTACGCAGTTCGTAGACTGGAACGAAGTCATTGGTTGAATTTCGATCTGAAATTTTGACCGTAGAACGATGGATCTATATGAGCAATACTCACCTCTGAATTAAGTGCATTGGCAAGGAAGGAGATGAAATAAATAGACAGTGGTAAGTGTAGATTTCAATTTTGAATGTCCCTATCAGTTAAGTCCTTCGGTCATGATCCCGGAAGAAGAAAATAAGCCAATTGATGTCCGGGTTAGTATACAACCGATTCATAGCATAGCTAACCACGGGTTTAAAGACCCATCCCATTCTTTGTAGGCATCTCATCTTTAGTCTTCCTTCTCGCTCCTCTCATATATATAGTCTAGAGAGCTTTACAACTTTAAATATTAAACACATTGAATAGCTTTTTCAAAAATTGTTTTGTGTCATTTTAGTCGTTCATTTCCCAATATCTGTCAATGTAATTTATGTAATTTTCTTCGGTGTTCGTTATTTTCTCCAGTGTTTGTTATTATGGTAATATGTGTACATTTCTCTCGTTGGGACAATCAGTTTACCATGTAACCGTTTCGGGGATTTTAAAAACAAAATAGTTATATCAACATGGTATCCCAACAGTGGATAACTTACGTAAATTACCCAAAAACGTGAGTATAACAACAGACATAACTCGTTGTTTGGGTCACTTCTATTGAGTGTTCACCCACATGAATATTAATACTGTTGTGTCGGTTTTAATCTCAGACTGCATGATATACATATATATATGTGAGTGTATGTGTGTGTGTGTGCTCGATTCTTGCAGTAGCCCTATTTTTTTCAATTGTCTACTATATTCATGCTGTCTAGGCTAAATGACACATTCTCTGTGTAATAAAGGGAGGTCATTTCGAATTGAATTTCTTCAGGTGTGCCATCCGAAGGTGATTTTTTTTCTCATTAGGCGTGGATTTCCATACCCTGTCCCTGTCGAATACCGGACCCACATTGGTCAAATTTTTTGAATGCTAATGACCCTGCACAAAACTAAAGACAACACAATCAGTACTATTAGAAAAAAGAACCATAAGTTCAACGATGCATCCACAAATTGTGGTTGTAGTAGCAGAAAGAGGAGGTGGAAGAAAAGCAAGTAGTTTTTTCTGTATCAGTTGATCCTAATACGTGTAAAATATTGCGATATGGAAGAATTCTGCAAGTTTTACCTTCAACAAAAATTGTAAGTGGACATTTCTAGCGTTTTTTTTTTTTTTTTGTTGTTGTTTTTCTGTGTGAAGGGGTACCATTTTGTCATTTTTTTTAATATAAAAAAGCTCAGACATCATATTATGACAACATTAGCATCTGGTAACAAAATTTGATTTGAGTAGATTTCATTGAATGGCGTCATATATTCTAATGACATCACACCTCTCTCTTCCTTCCTCACTATTTCTGTTGTTTTACGTAACTGGGACTGACCAACCAAAAAGCGTTTTATAATTTTTTCACTCGTTGTTGAAAGAACCTTGGATTCAGGGTGAAATGAAGTCTGACGAAGCTGAATTGAGAGCCCTTCCCTACTTTCAAAGGTTTTGCTACAAAGAAAATATTCTAGTGATCTGTATAAATGGGAATCTTAAGGTGCTAAACATACTGAGTTTGGAGAATATGGTAAACTACCTAAACCTAATTATTTCCTCCTCTTCAGAGTTTACTTTACTGAGAGTCAGCTTTCATTGTCTTTCTGAAGAACGGCACACATTCGGTTGATTTAATTAAGGCATTTTTTTCTTCATTCTTCATTCGTTCTTGACAATGAAGATCTAATTTGATTGTCTTGCCTTATTCGAACGGCTCGTAATTGACGTATGGATGCTGACCCTGTCAAGGTTGACAACAGGCGCAGCATTTCTTCATAATTATCATTTCCTGGGTGATATGGTAGATATGGTCAGTGGTTTTGAAAGATTGACAGACAGAAAGACGAAAGGAAAGATAGACGCTGAGAGAAATAGACAGACAGAAAGAAAAACAGGGAGAAAGACAGACAGCTAAAGAGAACACCAGAAAGAGAGATAAACAGACAGAAAGAGGGAAAGATAGACACGTAAAAAGAGAAGGAGAGATAAACATACAGACAGAAAGAAGGAAATATAGACAGATAGACAGAAAGAAAGAAAGGGAGGGTGGACTAGAATCAATGTCAAAGCTGGAAAAAATGTAAAGGAGAATCGGAGAAAAGAAGGGTAGGGGAGGAGGCGGATTGAGAAAAGAGAGAAGGAAGATTTAGCGAACGAAAAAAGAGTGTAAGTAGTGAAGAAAGGGGAGAGAAAGAAGGGAAGGAAAAGAGGGAGTCGGGAGACGAGAAGGAGAGAAGAAAGAAAGGAAGAGCACGGATAAATAACTGTTTAGAATAAAACAAGAACCATAAGTTCAGTGATGCGTCCTTTATCCTTACGTCCATATTCGTGGTTTTCTAATTTCAAAGGGATTTCTGATTAAGAAAAAAAGGTAGTTGTAGCATTACTACTTGTAGTAGTAGTATAAGAGGAGGAAGAAGACGATGTGGATGAATCACCCGAAATCTGGCCACTGAAAAAAATAAATAATAAAAAAATAATTTGCAAGTTTAAATTAAATTAAGCATATAGTTTTTATTGGTACTTTGTTTTGGAGTCTTAATGCATAGTTATATTATTTGATAAGTTGCTTTCAAATGGGTACATATAACATAACCATAAATTTAGTTGGAAACAGATAAGTTTAGCCGATTTCAGCCATTTTTACAGACAGTTTTCAACTATCTATAACGATGTTTGGCAACACTGTACAAATACAAGCGCTTGATACGTCACCATTGATCCAAATTACTTAAATGACGTCTCACTCTCTTATGACGTCATACCTCTTATGGCACAGCTGGCAAATAAAACCCCTAACTCCATCCGTCCTCTTCCTGTTGCAGAAAATGTGAGCCCAGCCATCGAGAGGGATTTTATAATTCCGTGCAAAACCACTGCACAAACACCTTCACCCTTTAGCCATCCTATTTGTATCTACTGTGTGCCCTACTACATTCACTCGCCAGTTAACGATAGAGTCAACCTATTCAATTAATGGACATATCATCGATAGACAACTCAACTGTGAAAACTCCAAGACCTCTTTTGACCCGACCCTCAAGGTAGGGTCGGTTTAAGGTTGCCAGGGGGCCCTCTGGCTATTGGTCAAACGGAGGCTATCCCATCAAAATGATTTCTAACGTAAGTAGACAAGAAGTTCTGTTGAATTGAACTGTAATTATATCTAACTTCTTCCAAGATACTAATTATAACTAGTACGATTACAAACTTTTCTCTTATCAATTTTTTCTATTAACTAATTTTATTAGTGAAGAAAGGGGCTAAGTATTGGTGCCTCTTACTTCAGTCCACTCGGCATCCCCTTAATCAGGGTCTCGGTGTGATAGATCGGCTGTACCTCCTCCCAGAGGTCTTGAGCACAGCTATGTCTACAACAATGAGAACGACTGCCATTGAGAGAGTAAACATCTCCCAAGAAGCTTGACCGACGTTTGCTTAAACTGTTGATTCACCTCTGTTGTTTGAAGCATGAGGTTCAGCAGTTTTGGATTTGCTAAGATATATTACACGTGTTAGTATTAATACCACCGAGATTGGCTTTTCTGCTCGTATAGTACTAAAAAGCCAAGAAATGGCTTAAAGGAATTGTGTGTGTGTGTGTGTGTAGGGGGGGGATTAGCGACGCAGCAGCTCAGGTCATCTTGACCGTTAAGTGGGTAACATGGACAGGAAATTTACTCTACACTACTACTGGTCCCAGTGACGCAACAAGGGTTCTCAGCGCCCGTTATCAAAGACAGTGCCTGGAGGTGGGCAGTTGTGCTACATCCAGTGGGGGGGGGGGCAGTTGTGCTATATCCAGGAGGGGGTATTATTAGCTAAGTACTATTATAGACCAGAGGAAATTTGGCACCCTTTCGAAAAGCAGAGAGAACTATACCTGTGTTTCATAGATTACACAAGGGCATGCGATAAAGTGTGATGAACTCCTTGGGGCTAGATCTCTATCATGGAAAGAATAGACGAATAATGAGCAATTCGTATAGGGAACAAACAGCGTATGTACGAATAGAGAATGAATTGACGCCAAAATAGGAAGAGGAATTTGACCAGGTTGTGTTTTCTCGCTGGACTTATTTACAGCGAATAGATTTTTAAGAGAATCAGAGGACTAGTCAGGATTTATTATCGTCGGACATAACATTGACAACAGACACTGCGTAGAGGACGCTGTGTTGACTGTTTGCAGATTTAAATGGGAAATTGAAATAACGTTTAGACAAGATAAGAGAATGGAGTAAAAAAAAGAGAACTATCAATTATAAGTTGACAGAATGTAAGGTTGAGGGCAACAGGGACAATCCAAGGTGTGATTTCAAAATAGGGGACGCCAATATATATATATATATATATGTGTGTGTGTGTGTGTGTATGCGCATGTGTGTGTGTGTGTCTCTCTCTCTCTCTCTCTCTCTCTCTCTATATATATATATATATATATATATATATATATATATATATATATATATGCTCTTCCAAATCTGGAATGGAGCACTTTGGTGGATGGGGAATTATGGGTAAGTAAATATATTTCTTAATTCGGCCCAACTGAACGTCCAGTTCTGTGTAGGGCAGGGGTAGAATGTTTGATTCTGGGTCTGAAGTGAAGGTGTTGATCCTACTTTGCAGTGCTGGACGGGATACTGGATAGTTTAAAGCAACACTGAAGAGTTTTGATACAACGAAACAGCTGTCTGCGGATCACACAATTATTAATTATTCGTTTAGAAATCTTTACAGCTTTACTCACCAAAGATAAAAAAAAACAACTTTATTAATAGATTTTTTTGTGTGACTTCAATCATCCATTTCCCAATATCTGTCAATGCAATTTATGTAATCTTCCAAAGTGTTTTTCTCTCTGCCCCCCCCCCATACTTTGTTATTATTGTAAAACGTATGGATCGTCTCTTGCTGGGATCATCAGTTGTTTATCAGGTAACATTTTCGGGGATTCTAAAAACAAAACAGTTATATCAGCATAGAACCCTACCAGCGCTGATCAATATATATATATATATATATATATATACATATATATATGTATATATATATGTATATCTACATGGGGAATGATGTTTGACCAACACTGCTGGGTGGGTGCGTTTTAATATAACTGTTTTGTTTTTTAA
>OY735223.1:30460920-30605920 GCA_963457665.1 Thysanoteuthis rhombus
TTGTGTGTTCCACTGCGTCTGGCCGTATCGTTTTGTCTACAGACTTGAAAATTGGCATCATTACTCCACTAAAAGTATTCTGGGATTTTTGAAAAGAAAACATTTTTTTCTTACCTCCTTATGGTCTCATTTTAACGGTTTTATTTATAGCGTTTGGATTCTCCAGAATTTGGATGTTTCTAGAGTGTTTTCCTCGCCCTGAGATGTTATCCTTTTGGAAAACGTCAGTGTTGTGACAAATAGAATTCATCCTGACTATATTTATTCTTCTATGGAATTCATTTTACATGACATGACGCTACAATTGTTCAATTATTGACTGTGATGGTGAGTTTTAAATAATTTTGACTATTAAAAATCTTATTCAGTCAAAATGGATCACATTTTTTTAAATCCTAATATATGGTGCAAGTCTCAGTATAATAATAATAATAATAATAATAATAATAATAATAATAATAATAATAATAATAATAATGATAATAATAATAATAATAATAATAATAATAATGATAATAATAATAACAACGACAATAATAATAATAATAATAATAATAATAATAATAATAATAATAATAATAATTACAACCTGAGGAGACTTATTGTCACCTTCAGCAATGACCACTGGGCAACCGGTGTGAAACTGTAAACCGCAGTATTACTGTGGCCTATGAGTACTAGGGGAGGAGGGCTGGAGACTTGAGGAGACTTGCTGTCACTCAAACTCCAGCGGTTACCACTAGGCAACTGGTGTGAGATTGTAAATAATAATAATAATAATAATAATAATAATAATAATAATAATAATGATGATGATGATGATGATGATGATGATGATGATGATGATGATGATGATGATGATGATGATGATGATGATGATGATGATGACAATAATAATAATAATAATAATAATAATAATAATAATAATAAATAATAAATAATAAATAATAAATAATAAATAATAATAAATAATAATAAATAATAATAAATAATAATAAATAATAATAATAATAATAATAATAATAATAATGTATCCGATAGCTGTGCTATGTGAACGATGATTTTTTTCAGCCAGTAGATTCGCCATGTCAGGTTTAGAGGGGAACACCGCCGCTACACCCCTATATAAGCATTATATGTCGGACCCCCCATAAATACATGGACCCCAGTTCCAAAACGACCAGACTAGGTGTTTAGTGTTAGCGATATTAGCCAATTAACCTGATTAAAAAAATATGACCATCCATCAATTGGTCGTGAAGATTTCTGATTTTACATGACCATCCCTGAGACCCTAAACCTTTCCGGAAAAACTTTGAGTTTTATAAAATTCATCACAATAATAAATGAATGAAGATGTCTGGTTAGTCGCTCGAGAGAAACCGTCATATGACCAACGTGTTGGGGGTGTTCATTTAATAAAATGGCAAAAAAGGTTTATCAATGAATAAGAAAGATACTTCTCTGGGCTTTAGTTGAATCGCAGGTGGGCACAAACTAGGGAGCAATTTAGCAATTACATGCATTGTAAAATGAACCCCCACTAAAAATTCTTTTTTTTTTAATCAACAACTTTTTTTTCTAGGGATTATAAGAAATAAATCTTTGAATTTTCAGTCCTCTAGTTCCATTGGTGCAATCTATCCGCGTGATACATACATAGCCAGACAGACTAACTTGAAAACTGAAGAAACCTATGTTGACAGTTTTGGTTGATGGTTTCTAATAAATTACCTTTCGGCAAAGGAGGTGAGGGTTGAGGTTAATTTTTTTTTCTTTATTATTGTTTTCCTTTAATCAAATGAGCGACCGAGCGATGAAAGTGGCGGGCCAGCTCGGTGATTGACTCATCCCACCAAAAACTACCGTATCTTGATTTCGATAATTAATAATTTCCTTTTATTTATTTATCTATTTATTTTATTTATTTATTTTTACCTATTTACATCTCTTTACGTATGATTATGTTTTTCTTCCAGTCTATATTTCCAATGTAGAAACGTTGTCTTGTTTAGTACGGTCCGTTTCATACAAATACAGACCCTTCCATCGATTTAGCAACTTTTTAAAGCCAAATCTAGCTAAATTAGAGCTAGTTTAATAATTTGGGGTCCAAGAAAGCCAACATCGCGTTATAAGCGGGCTCCGTTCAATTTAGCTACTTTGGAGGTAGATCTCGGTATTAGGGAGCTGAATCAAGCTTAGTTTGGAACTGGATTTATATATTGGGATCCACGATCCCACTGCGCTATAATGCGAACCGCGCAATAACGAACCAAGGAGGATGCCTGTTTTGGTGCTAAGCGAAACGGTTCCATTACTTGTCAAACCAGGGGCACGCCCTTTTGGGTTCTCACGAGAAGCAGAATATGACACAAGGTGGAGTGAGGACCCTTAAACGTATGTGTGAATAGTGCTAGAAATTTTATAGTCCCATCGGCACTCTCCTTTGAAACGCCCCGGGCATCAGGGATTGACCCTGACCCTGACCCTACCACTTAAGTCAGTGATGGTGAACCGTTTTAGCCCATTGTGTCAAAATTTGGATTTTTCATTTAATAATCTTTTCATCGGAGTGTCATTCATATGGATACGTATTTGCTAAAGGCTTATGGGTTAGCAGTCTGTTTTTCTAATATATTTATAAAACTAGAAGTTTAATTGAAAAAATATAACTTGAAATTTCAAAATATACTTTTAAAACTAGGATAATTAAATGAAATTTATCAAGTTCCATAGGCTCGCCACTGCTACCCTTAGTGCAATAGGGGGTGCGGTCTAACTGGGACAACTCCTCCCGGATCTACACTTCTAGTTATTTAAGAAAGCGTCAACTAAAACTTTCAGCACAGTTGACATTTTCCTCAGTTTTTAAGTGATTCTGGCTGGCTATCTATCTATACGTCTATCTATCTATCATGCGCCAATCGAGCTACGATGGTGAAAATAAGAAAATCTACTCCTTATATTGTCTATAAAAAGCTCTTTGTTTTTTGAATCCCCATCCCAAGAAAGATTTTTGGGGGGTTCAATTTAAATATCAAGTTTATGCTAAATGGGTCCCTTAGTTTGTGTCCGACGACGTTCACGCTTCTTTAGTCTTTTGTTTTTATATTCGAATATTTTTTTTTGTATTACTGCCCAACAATTAGCGAGAGATCACCCTTTTCATTTTTTTTAATTGATCACCCCATCATGGCATGCTGCCAAATACGTTGGTCATATGATTGTTTCTATAGAGGGACTTGCCAGACCTGTTCTTGTTCGTTTTATTTTTTTATTCTTTGCTTCAGACCATTAAAAAGAGATCCACTCAGGAACGATTGAGAGGGTAACCTGCTTCTTTCCTTAAGTTGAGTGACGAGAACACAAAACAGGGAGCTTTTAACAGGTGTGATTTAAGTTCGTTCCATTTATATTTCACGTTTAGCCTGATGCATTTATTGAGCCTCGAACTGAGAACCATGCAACTTGTGCAGGATAGAATCATGCCTAATCTCACACGGAGAGATCACAAAACAGCACTGTATGATAGATCTTTAAAAAAAAACTGGTGTAAGGTATCATAGAATTATAGAATCCAATATCTTTCCGTTTAGTGGCTAAGAACAGGATGAGAGGAAGTGAGGTTGGCAAGCTTTCAGAAGACCAAAATTAATCTTCAAGAATAAGAAAATCTTATTAGTTCTAAAAAGAAGAGTATACAACCAATGCATCCACAAGATGATAACCTATGGAACTGGCGCTGAACTTCGGATTAACCCTCAAACTGAGAATCATGCTCAATATCACACTGAAAGATCACAAGACAGCACAGTATTAGAGGAAAACGAGAGCCAGAGATATAGAGACCATTAGAAAACACAAATTGCACAGGATCTGGTCATGTTGCGAGCATGCCAAACAATCGCTGGACATCACGATTCAGAACGTAGATCCGCAGAGATCATATGCGAAAGAGTGACCGACAAAAATAAGATGGCGTGACGAACGAGACAAGTTTAGAGAGTATTGGCTCCGTGACGCCCATGATAGAGAGGTTTAGCGAATCTTAAGGAAGGTCAATGTTCAACGACCTAAGAGGCTGCTGCTGATAATGATGACGTTTTACTGTTTACTGTTTTTCGGGTTGGATACTGTTGACCCTAACCCAAAATACAACTCCAAAGTTGAAAAATACCAATCCGAACATTAACTCCAAAAATATTATCCCTGTAAACATTAACCCTACAAAAAAACTCTGTTCTACAGCTGGAACGGTGGCCATCTTGAAACAGGAAAGCTAATTAGTGCCAGGCTTTGGACAGGCACGATTTGAGCTCCTTCTAAAAAATTTTCAAGTTTAGCTTAATGCATGTACTGCTGGCTGAACTGGAAGATGGTGTTGCACCACACTTAAAAGTGGGTAAGGCGTACCTGCCATTCGGCTTTGAAAATCAGCATTTGAAATCCTGGCCTCTACTTGATTTAAAACGCTGCTAGTTGAAGTATGCAACTACCTCAGCCACCAAACAAAACCCATCGATATTTCTATTAACCTTTCCCCTGTAAGTACTTTTGATTCTCATCGGGGACCTCGGAAAAGGTAGCCTTGTGTAGAATCAAGTTTAGTAAGTATCAAGTGGCATCCCCGAGACGAAAGTCGTCTATCTAGTCTCACAGTTCATTACTAATGTCGTGAGTTCTCACCGGGTGTCCCATAAATGTTCCCTTATGCCAGACTACGCTAACCTTAATCCTCATCATTGTCCTTACGAGCAGCAAGTTTTTAACGTCCGTTATTGGACATTGACCAACCCTGAGATCCACGAGACCTCTCGATCGTGGGTGTCATGGCGCTAATGTCTATCAATATTGCGTAAATCGTTACATCTTATTTTGTGCCGGTCACAATTTCGCAGATGATCTCTTGAATTCCATGTTGTGAGTCAGGATGTCCACCGGTTGTGTGACATTCTAGCATCATCGCCTGCCCTATGCCATTTGTTTTTTCTTATATATTTCATCATATCTTTCAATCCTGGTTTCTCTGTAAAATACGGTGCAGTCTTGTCACCCATCTATGTGAAGTGCTGATTAACGTTAATTTAGCGGTCAGAATCTTTGCAAACTTGTAAAATTGAATAGAGATACCTCGACGGCTCTTTGCTTCTTAGCGAGCTCACCGGTTTGAAAGGTAATGAGTGATCAATTTCCATTTATATCTTTGCTAGTTTATTTGCGCTTATGATCAACACGGTTTTCCAATACTCGTAAAATCTATAACGAATGGATGATGTAATGGCTTAGCTTTACAAACGAAGATACGGGAGGGGGCTCCATGTATTTACAGACCTAAATTGGCGGGTCTGTACGTGAACATCCCCAAAGCCAGTACGATTGAGTTTTGAGGTGAGGTGCAGTACGCGCAGAGCCGATCCAACCCTTTTAACCAAGGGTTTGCATGCCAGAGTCCAGCTTGGATGAAAGATGGGAACAAGTCCCGTTGGTCGCAGGTTTTATTGGAGTTCCCTTCACTTGGGATTTGCCCGAGCTAGCTGTGGAGGACGGTCATCTGCATGTATTTATTTTGGTAGTTCGCATTCAACCGGTATAGAGTCAATGTCTTTATATTCCCAACCAGACAGACACGCCCTACGATCTGGAATTCAGTAGCTTAACATTAGCTGAATTCTTCTGAAATTTTCAATGTACATCATAGATATTTGTTGTATAAAATTAATGCTTTTTTCGTGATTAGGCTACGGACTTATTGGTGTACCCACGTAAGCTCATGTACGCTCATATACGTGCGTAAACACTTACGTACACATTAGTCTAGACACATACATACATCCACTCACGTGTACACGTTCAACAAATGTGCACCTTCACCTGCACGTACACACATACACGCACACACACACATTGGGCCTCTGAGAGGAATTTTAAAAAGTGGTGCAAAAAAATATCAGAAGTACTTACGCACCCCCACCCTCCAATACACACATACACACACACACGTCCTTTAGCCATCCTGCTTTCATCTGCTATAACCCTTCTAGCTCACCCTACTGTGTTTACTCAGTGGTAAACGAGACGGTCAACTTATTTCATTTATGAACATCGATTTGAAAGTTTCGATACACAGATCTAACCCCTAAAAGATCCTGGGTCCCATAAGACCCCCGGGCCACGGTGCGGTGCACCCACTTCTTTTAAGTCCTACACACACGAACGCACACACACACTCACACAGTGCTTAGTCATACGATTCACCCACGCCTTCAAGGAAGTTGGTATGTACATTCCGTAATGTAAGTGATTGTTTTATGCACTTATTCTTTTACATCGAGAATACTTGCTTATTGCCGGTTCTGTGTAAGGTGATCGACGCCTAAAAAAAAGAAGTTGTGAATATCAGAGAGAAAAAAGATTTTTAAAAATGTTTGAACGGAAAAGAGAGACAGACAGACAGACAGATGATGTTTCCACGATTTTTCTCGTCCAATGTGGTTTTTCGGCAGTGATCGTGATATACGAAAAGCGCCGTGAAACAAAGGGAATGTAATTTTCTTTTAAATCTTTCGTACAGAGGTTGGCAGTGATTAATTTGAAAATCTGTTAGTATTAGGCTTAGGGTTAGCGCTTGCGTTATTCATCGGTAAGAGCAATTAAAAGCATAACATGTTAATCACCAGAAGCAAAAGGAATGTAATTGAACAACCCTACTAATCAAAGATGGCGAAAGGTTCAATCCTTCTTTATATGTGCGTTGGTTTGTTCATGTTTCTGCATTCCAGAGCTCCTGTCTATACCGTTTTGTCTACGGACGTGAAAATTGGCATCATTTATTTTCCATTTTTGAAAAAAGAAAAGAAGCTATTTTGACCTCTTGGGGGCCTTATTCTGACGGGTTTATCAATAACAACATCTAGATTCTCGAGAATCTTGATTTTTTTACTCTATTTTAAATGTTTTCCAGAGAAAAACGCCAGTGATGTCATAAATAGAATTTATTCTGACTATATTTATTCTTCGAAGGAATTTTTTGTACATGACTTCAAATTTTGACGCTACGGTTGTTTGATTATTGACTGTGATGGCAATTTTTTTTTAAATCGTACAGGGGTTTGTTGAGATTAATTAAAGGGGTTATGGTTAGGGTCTATAGTTATGATAGGTTATTTTATACTCGCATGCCTTTGTACTTACTGATACACGTGCTAATACGCATATTTATTTATAGATGACAGGCGATAAATTGTTATACGCTGTAGCTACTGAATTTTTTTTTTATCTCAAGCTGAATCTGCTGATTGCTAACGAACTGGTAGATTGTGTAGCTCCGGTCTTGTAAGTGAAAAGGGTCTGTCTGTCAATAAAGTTTTGAACAGAATGATATGTAAATAGATTGATATGAAGAAGTGCGATAGATAGATAGATAGATAGATAGATAGATAGATAGATAGATCTATCTAATAAAAAACAAAATATCAACTTTTTGATAATCGAGGGCAGCCACTCATTTTTTTCTTTCTCTTTTAAGCGGTGGTTGGTTGAACAATAAAGTAAGTAATACCCTTATGCTGTCCGCGGCTTCTGACAGCCGTCCCTGCTTGGACTCAACACATCACATTACTACATCTGCAGCCCACTTACGATATGTAAAATAGACAAGAAAGCGACAAGCTATTCAACGAGTAGATGCCGGGAGATATTGATTCATGCTTTTCCCAGGGGCATTATTTGCGAAGTGAAAACAAGCTCACCCAGCTGGAGTTTGAACTTGGCTGGCCAAGTCCATTCTGCGGGCCATTATTTACACGGCTACCCTGTATTTCCGGGTTAAATAGTAATCACCACCCCGACTTTTCTTCTTTGCGGAAACCCCGGGTTCTCTTGAATACCTGCCTCGTGTTAAACTGCCCCCGACCGCGTAAAGGTATCTACCTACTTCTCTGGTGTAATTAGGTCGATGGTGAACCCGAACCGTACGGCTGGTTCACATGAAAAAGCAACGCGTTCACGCGTACCCTAATACTTGGTTGCTTTGACTTCTCTGATCTGACTACTTAATTTAGCATAAACCCGTCGAGATAGACGGTAAGGCGCAACCCTAGTCGATCTTATGGGTACAAGTCTATCCCCGACACATACGAGCGTATCCACACGACGCACGGGCGTCACACTTTCTTAACACAACTAAAAATACGACAGTAAAGATCTGCTTATCGCAGGGAGACTGCTCGCACGCTAACCAACACGCATGCGCGACCCCCCAAACAAGAGCTTCTTGAACTTGCAAATGATTCACCCAAGGGTTGAAGAAATTATTTAAAGGTCGAATCATGCAGGGTTTTTTTTGTTTTTTTTTTTACCATGTTGCTGAACATCGTTTGTTATCAATAGCTTAAACTGTTATCGTGAATGGCTAAAATAGGCCAAACTTTTCAATTCCCTGCTAGCTACCCAGGTAAGAATGTTATATATAATCATTTAAAGCACACTTCAAATAAATGATCAAACACTAAGATTCACGCTTTAATTCAAATTAGCTAATTTTTTTTATTTTTGTTCGTTTATAGTCAGATTTTTCGGATGAACCATCCCTATCTCCCCACGAACCAGTAATGTTACTGCTACTACTACTACTTTGTTTAGAATCCCTTTGAAATCGGAAATCAGGGACACAGACGTAATGGCGGTGGACGCATAATTGAACTTATGGTTCTTGTTTCTCCCTGCGTATGGTATTTCAAAGAAGCGGGATATTTCCTAAATTTACTTTAGTATAACCTTTAGGGCGGAAACTACACAATGTCATAAAACAAAACGAATGCTTTATACAATCATGCACAGGAGGCGAAAATGATCAAAGATATAAGGAAATTCGGTTGCGGGTGAATGAATTTCCGTGAGAAAAAAAAAAACTCCAAGGTGAATGACACTTCAATTGTTCAAGAAACACTGCTTTAAATACATTCAAGAGCCCGCCCCCCTCCTCCGGGGGGTATCCGATGCTCTAACAGATATGTTTCAAAGGGCTTATATCCATTTACGCAAAATGAACAACTCAATTACACACTTTCCTGCACATTCTCATCTTCGCGGGCAAAACTGAAGTATTGGGTAGAACGTAAAACGTTCGTTCATTTTATCAAACGAAAATGGAAGACATTTTTAGAAACCGTCATCGAAAACTGTCAACTTAAGTCTCTTCAGTTTTTAAGTTGGTCCAGCTTGCTATATATGTATGTATCGTTCGTTCAGGCTGTACCAATGGAGCTAGAGGACTGGAAGTTTATGCATTTACCCTTTATGTCTAGTAAAAACGGTCTTTTCGTTTCTTTGAACTCCTTCTGTATAGGTTTTTAGTGAGGATTCAATTTGCAATGTAAGTTTATTCTCAACTGATCCTTAGTTGATGTCCGATAGCATTGACGCTTTTTTTTAAAATTCTTACTCTTTCAGGGATCACTGTACAACAAAAGGTAAGTGAAGTTACTTATTGCTTGAGAATCCTTTTTCCAATTTTTAATTGATCACCCCAACACGGCATCCTGTCAAAAGATATTGGTCATGTAACCATTTCTATTGAGTGACTACCCAGACCTGTTTTTATTTCATTTTCGATAATAACTATATAGATTCACATTGTTACTGTGTTGCTCTACAATCTTCTGCAATTTTAAGAGCAACTTCATAATCCGATCCCCCTCCTCATCAAAGAACTGCGCTAGATGCCTTTTGCAGTCTCCCAGGGAATTTGAAAAAAAATAATAATTAAGAGATTAAACCGAGTACATGGTAATCTGGAATTAAAATATTCGCTGAATACGAGGAAAAACTTCCCAGCCAAACCGTGGCATTTTTTGTCTGGTCTCCCCCCCCAAAAAAAATTGGTCCAGTGCAAGGGGTTCTCAACGTTTTTTGAGTCGCCACACACTTTTATATGGAGAATTTTTTCCACTGCCCGGCAGTATAGTAAATATTCACACGGCTACCAAATAATCTTAAAAATTTAAAAAAACAGTAAGAAAGAAAGTAATGTGAAGTAGTAACATCAAATGTTTGGCACACACATGACGTTTTTAGATATCATCAATATGATCCCGATGTCATGTCTGACACATTGGGTTTACATTATGTGTGATATCACAGTGCAACTTAGTAAATTTATAATGAAAAATGTGACCGTTGACACGTCTCTTTGTGTCAATTACAGACTATAATACTCAAAACCCTACTAAAATTTCAAAACGCCTACTTGCACGCCCATTTTCAACACATTTGCTAACCGCCCATTTGAAAAAAAAAAGTCGAAAATGCCTACCTGTGGCTGATATCACCCACATTGTGATACCCTGGTCTAGCGTTATCCAGATGAATTATTTTGCCTTTTCTGGTAACTAATTCCAAACGCTTTTTGTCGATTACTACCTGGTTTAAGCAGTACTTGTTCGAATCAATTTTTTTTTCCAGGAGAAGCTCATAGTTTGAGACTCCTTTCCATTGCCACCATATACACAGAATCACTTTCTCTTATTGAAAACTTGCCTTCGGTAAGGATAGTGATGCTTCATTTCTCTTCATGCTGGATCTTTTGTGTCCTGCATTGTTATAAACTATTCACTTTTCATTGTCTATCACCCTTTGTTTCGGAAACGAAATATGACCTTCATGTGGAAGCTACCCATCAAAGCGACAAACTGAACCAAGCTGGTGCAAGTGGTTCTCAAAACTTGATTTTGATATTCGAAGTCTTTTGGCTCCCTTGTGTGTTGTATAACGTTGATTATTCTCCAGTCATGTCTTGATTTGATTGCTATCAACAGTAGCATGAGCGATGAGCGTCTGTTTAGTTCTGGCGTCAGTTAGTATGCTTATTTCACGTGTATCTGTGTCGGTACTTATTCATGCACATGTGTCGTATGACCAACTCATGCCTTCGGGGTTACACATCGATCGACGTTGGCAGGCTATGGGTGCAGCGAAGAAGCTAAGGAAACTAGTTTACTTTCATCTCTGAGGGTGCTCCTTCATGACATTTGGCGAGAGAGATGTTGAGAGAAAGTTGGTTTCAAGAGGAATAAAAGTGCATGGTTATTCAAATAAGCGTACCATTCATTGTACTTTTCTTCGGTTAGGCACCCTGTTTGAAAATAAACACGGAACAAAGATTTTGCAGATGGTCTCTCTCTCTCTCTCTCTCTCTCTCTCTCTCTCTCTCTCTCTCTCTCTCTCTCTCTCTCTCTCCCTCCCTCTCTCTCTCTCATTCTGCATCGCCCATGCCTTTGCCCGACGGGCTAGAAGGCAAACGGAGATCAATTGACTACGTAGAGGCTATCCGGTCACTTTTACGAATGCGTGTTTACTTATATCACACTATCCCTCACTAAATAAACACATAACATTTAGTATTTGTGTGTTTCTTAATATACACACGCGACACGACACTAGTGTTAAATGTCACCTTTAATTTAGATAAGTGTTTCGAGATCTGTCCATTAAATTTGAAATGGTTGAATTGGCGTCGGAGGAACAGAACATTAAAAAACATTATCGGTTTCTACTTTTCCTTGACCCACATGGAACCTCAATGCTTTCCCAGTTGATGAATCCTACTTTTCATATAAACATATAGTATGATGTGTGTAAACGCATGATCAGAGTTATACGCAATTTATCGTGAAGGTGCATACAGAAAACTTATAAGTTTTCTGTTACTCATTCTGTAGAATTCGCCTCTACACCATAATCTTATACAATCTCAACTGGTCTGCCTGGCCCTGGTACTTTATTCAGTGAGAAATGTCCCGCACAAAACTTCACAAACCACTTTTGACACGTTCGATTATTATCAGCGCCTTATCCATAAATTGCACAAATCTTTTAGCTAGTGAGTCATATTTTTTACTTTCCTTGAGTCAAAAAGAATAAAATACCAATGAATGCTTATTTTCTTCCACTATTAATTCTAGAATCAATAAACAAAAGTACGCTAATCTTTAGCGTATTAAATGCTATCCAATCCAATCAAAAGCAATCTTTTTTAGATGAAGTTATTTAAGACGAAACGTTTCGGATGCCGTATAACAAAAAAGCAGAACGAACGTTTACACTTTTTGTCTGAATTTTGTTGGACGTGGTGTAATAATCTTTATGTATGATGTGGTCGGACTATTTTCCTCGACTTTTTTCATTTGCTCACAAGTTTTCAGCCCTATACCTTCCAGTCTTCATCGAGTATTGCTGGTTTTAGAATGTGTACTCACTCCTCGGAGCGCATGCTCTATTGGACTAGGGACATGCACGTCCGTTTATCGTATACACAGGTTGTGTTTTCGGTGTCAACTTCAGAGCTGCTTCCCTTGCAACGGATAATTTTTTGGCTTTTTACGAGAAGTCCCTAATGATGAGAGGTTCCCAGATGCTATTGATATCGATGCTCTGTGGGCTGATTGGTTTGATGTGAAGAATAAGATTGGTTTCGTGTTTGTCGTTTGATAGTATCAAAAGCAAGAAAAATCAATTCATGAAACTAATTACAAGTATTTGTATTCTAAAATCGATTTGAGAATCTTCTTATATACTTCGGTGTTCTTTTCACAACATCTGTAGAACAACCTGTTGTAAATAAACGGTTGAGTATAAATAACATTCGGGAAAAAATCTTGTTTGTTAAACAAAGATCTTTCACAAAAAAGTAATTTTGTCCTGATTTATTTTCATCTACTTCTAAAATGTGTGCGTGTGTATTTATGCGCGAGTGCTATCGAAAGTGTTCACGCGCTTGCGTGTGTGTATGTGTGTATGTGTGTGGAAGGCGTGGTTACCGTTACCACAGATCTGCACCCACTCTACCTCCTGATGCTTATAAATTCATGTGTCAACTCCGATGACGTATATGTGCTATCGAAGGCTCAAAGCCTGGAGAACTAACTCTACACAGTCTTCCGCCTAAACTAGGTCTCCCTCTTGATGACAAGGCAAAATCCGTTTGGCCTTCAAATGTAAAATCATCATTCTTGGCTAGGCAAACGCACCCTGAATAGTTTGGGAGAAAACATGTCTATCAACACAAGACGCATAAATTTAAGCTAAACCTAAGTAATCTGATCCTACACAAAATTTTCCTTGCAAAACTAACTAATAAATCTGTTCATGTCATTAAGAACATGTGTTTCCGAGACAATCTTTCGCAAAGGCAGTTCCTACAAATCCCTCCCAACACATAACGTAGCTCCCCGCTGGCCTTCTGGCTATTTGTGACCGGAAAAACAATAAGACTAATGTATCGTTACCACGGCACCTAATCGAACAATCGTATTTTACCGGTGTATAAGTCGATTTTTAAGTATCAAGTATTTTCCTCAATCGTTCGTATCAGTCTGTTTAGACCAGTGGTTCTTAACCTTTTCAAGGTCATACCCCACTTTTGTCAATAAGATTACTAGTTCTTCCCACTTCAGACGTTTTTATTGACACGCGTCCGTTGTAGTTGCTACTAATTATACTAAAATAGAATTACCTCAAAATCAATTCTGGGAAGCGAAAAACTTTCTTGAAATTAATAAAACCAATTAAGCACAACAAAAAGCTAACACTATGATTAATTTCTTTTTCAAATAATTTTAATAAACAACTCTTGCAAAGGAAACTCAGACTTTTGGTTGCACAGTTGTACTCCATTTCGCATCACATCCCCATTACCTTTGGGTCAAAAACATTCACTGCGACTTTTATTTTCACCAAATAACCTTATTTCCTCCTTGGACTACCTAAAGCCTCCATTGGGGGTAATTACCCCTCGGCTGAGAACCACTGTCTTACAATCTCTGAACTTGACTGTCTGATGGACCCAATACTGTTGAAGAGTCGACTTATCCTGTATATATTGGACTAAACTTGAATTGCTGCTTTAGTTAAAGGTTCGACTTATACTCCGGCATACACAGTATACAGCCATCTGGAATAGAACGAAATCGAACTATTCTATGTTCTGGTGGTGGTATCAGTTAAGTTACTCGTGATGTGCAGTGCAGCCTAACGGTTCCTTGTTCCCCAGGCAAGCTGAACCTTGGTGTCCTTCAAAGTATTGTATTATCAGAAACCAAAACTGTCAATAAAGGTTTCTTCAGTTTTTGTGTGGGTCCAGCTGGCTAGCTCTGTATATAGGTACGTATTTATGTATGGATGCATGTATGTATCATCTTATTATTGTTGCTTGTTATTGTGACACACAGGTCGTTTTAATTCTACGACCGTTAAGCAAGCGATACGGGTCGGAACACTTATTATCCAGTAGTAGTAGATGTTATAGTTTTCCGTTGTCTGCATTGTTTACATGAAACACTATTAGAAACCGTCAACCAAAACTGTCGACATAAGTTTCTTCAGTTTTAAGTTGGCTTGCTAGCTAGCTATGTATGTATGTATCACGCGTACAGGCCGCACCAACGGAGCTAGAGGGTTGAACATCTCAATATGTACTCCTTATAATGCCTACCATTTTTTTGTTTGTTCGTTTTTGTTTTTTTACAAACTTCCCTTGAATAGGTTTTTAGTGGGGGGTCAAATCGCAATGATGGCTTATCGTTAGTTTGTGTTTGTTTTTGGATAATTCAGACATTTTAGTGATCACTGCCCAGCAAAAGGCAAAAGAGGTAACTTTTTAATTGATCATCACTATTTCTAATGATTGATCGTACCCAACACGGCATGCTACCAAAAGACGTCGGTCATGTGTGGGTTTCTGTTGAGTGACTAACCAGGTTTGGCTTATATTCCTAAAAGATCTGATTTCGCATCGAGGAATCTTCTTATTTTGACTATTTTTAAGTTTAATTTTAAGTTTAATTTTATTTTCCCATTTGTATCAAGAATGTCCTACTGTGTCTGGTGCATGGCAAGCCCCAGCACTTGGCGACCTGGGTGACTTCCCAAGTTTCTGGGTACCGGCAACATTCTCACTTCTAGACGAGCTTCATCTGTGTTTTCATCGGCGACTCTCTAATTCATGTAATTAGACTCGTTTTGAAAGTTATCTTCCTTCTGTTATACCGTGTGACCATTGGCGTAGCTCGAGGCTGGGGCAGGAGAGCGGTCATCCCAGAACCCTGAGCCTATTCTTCAAGAGTGGCGCTTTTTTCAACATCTTTTTTCAAGTGTTCAGTCCCCCATGTGAGAAAGAAATCAAATCTTATTGTTTGTCAAACTCCTTGTATTTTTGAATTTTCACCTTATTTTCGTTTGACACAACAATGATAATGACCACATCGAAAATCAGTGACGTAATGCACGAATATGTGTTACGCACGCAAAAACTGATGACGAATCCATTCTGAACTCAGGTCGATTTGTTTTATTACAAGAACTACTTATGAAAAAGTTGTAATGGGATACGTAATTTTGGAATAATATTATACGGAGAAATGAATTCTGTTTTGTATACTTTTTTTCATTGGCGTTTTCTGCTGGAAAACATCTGAAATAGAGAATCTAAATGTCATTAGCAAACCCGACAGAATATGGGCTCTAAGAAGATTTTTAAAGTCTTTTTTTTTTTTAATTCAAAAATTTAAGAAAAAACTACTTTTAGGAAAGGATTTTGTGGAGTACCAATGGCATTTCCAAGTCTATAGATAAAACGGTATGGGCAGGAGCGTTGGAACACTCAAACGCATAAACAAACACAAACACAAACACGTGAAAATATAAAAAAAGATGGAATCCTTCGCCGCTTTTGACGGTTGATCAATTTATGTTCTCTCTGCAAAACGTCTGTCTCGTGTTTCGATTTCATTGCATAATAACTAATTAAATACTCATTTTACAGCTGTACCTTCTGAGGGTTTTGATTTTCGATGATAAATAAGAAATAGAATAATGAATTCGAAATCATCTCGCACGTGTCAAGGTGCCTTCTTACGCACTTGCTCTCCCTAACGTTAAAACTTGGCTACGCCCCTGCGGCTGACGTCAGCTATTCAATATTTATTACTAATTAATCCTTTCTACTGATATTTTTGGTCGTTTTCAGCACGATGTGGGGTAGGTGGTCTCGACTGTCAAGTTCTTCACACTGCGCTTACTCGTTGTAGGAAACGGTGCACGAATATGATTAATCTTTTGAAAACAATGACGATATAATGTATAGACAAACTTCTGTTTTTCTTTCATGAATTTTCTACACATTCGCTCACTCAATGTTAAAATTTTAGTTTTTTTTTCTTTGGACATAATAATAATAATAATAATAATAATAATTGAATTACCGATAATAAATAAATGCCTACTGTTGATTTAATCAAGACAATCGGCGTCAACCGGTATAACAAAAAAAAATAGGTCCAGTAAATCACAGAAGAGCCCTTTTATCACATGGAAAGATCACAAGATAGCAGAATGCATAAAAGTTTTTTTTTAAAAAGAAAAAAAGAGGGGTCATAGATATCACAGAACCCATTGAAAGACTCAAATGGCGCTGGGCTGGTCTTGTTGCAAGTATGTAAGACAACCGTTCGTGATCACAGATGATAGCGTCGATTCCCAGAGATCGTATGCAAAACTGTGACCAGCAAAAAAAAAAAAAGAAAAAAAAAGACGGCATGACTATCTACATAGGTTCGGAAAGTTTTGGCTTCGCAACGCCCATGATAGGGAGATCCATAATCAATCACAGCCGCTAAAAGGACGATGATGATGATGATGATGTTTTGTCCCTCTGGGTAAGAGATGAGAAAAAAAAAAAACATCAACACAACCCTGTCAGCCCCTAAAGCAGTCAGAAGTACTACGTATGACCCTGTAACAATGTTGGTGTAGTACGGCGATGGTGAACCTCTGACCCGCGAGTTGGCAGCGACACGCAAAAAGTTTCCAAGTGACACACAATCAACTTGTACTTATAACACCCAATAGAGGAATTCAATTCATGAACAATTCAATCTCTTGCAAACATCCCAAGACTTTACTTTCGAGTTTCGTTATACTTGATTCATATCGTATATCCATACCAACTTTTCCGTCGGTTCACTAAAAGACTTATTGTTCGTATACGGTAATATTCCCTCAAAAAACTGGGGTCGACCCATACACAAAGCATACCATAAAATTATGATTTTGAGGCCATAAACCAATGATCGACTTATACACGAGGTCGACTTGTACACGAGTATATATGGTATCAGTGACACTCCGATAATGTGATTATTTTTTTTTCATACTCAAATTCGACACGCCTGGCATTAAAGGCGATGGACATCACGACTCACGACATGGATCCCCCGAGATCTCATGCGCAATCGAGGTCGGCAGAATATTAGATGGAGACACGAGCTAGACAAGTTCAGGAAGTACTGGCTCCGTGACGCCCATGATAGAGAAGTATGGCAAATCCTGGGGAAGCTCTATGTCCTACTACGGACGTTAAAAGACTACCGATGATGATGATGATGATGATGATGATGAAGAAGAAGAAGAAGAAGAAGAAGAAGAAGAAGAATCACTGATAGAGGCACCTCAAAATTAGCCTGCGTATGTCATAAAAGACAATAGTGGCGTTGCAAGAGCTCTCAGCGTCCGGGTGCAGACATCAGCAGGGGGTGCAGACAACGCCTGGGGGGGGGGGCAAAGATAGGGGAGGGTATATTCGGTAATTTTGCACGCCGTTCAAACCTGCGCCCTTCTCGGCCCTCATCACTAGCTACGCCATCCTTCAGACTACTCGACTCCTTCATGGTATCCTTGATCCCTAGTCGTCTCCCAGGGATTTACAATAAATAAATAAATAAATAAATAAATAAGAATCAAGTAAACGTTTATTTTCCATGTACGTGCATATGTACATAAGTGTAGGAAACTACATACCACAGTAAATAAGTATGTTTCAGTAAATTGAATACAAAATAAATAGTCATTAAGGACTAATTATATATAAATCAGGAATGTGTATCAGCAAGTTGTGTTTTGTTTATTTTTCTTTTTTATACGGATGTCATCTTCCGACCCCAAAAGTTCTAAAGACTCCTACCCTCCTACGTTTATTGACCTCCCTCTGACACCCAAGCATTTATTGACCCCATGAATAGTCCCATCGACCTCCAGGTGTCGACATTGACCAATCTGGAAACACCTGAATTGAATGAATGATCCCAATGTGGCAACCGCTTAGACAGAAAAAAAGTGAATAGACAATACGTAGAATCTTTCTCAAGAGATACACCTCTATACATACACACACACACACACACACACACACACACACACACACACACACACACACACACACACACACACACTTGCTTTTCTGTCTCACCTTCGCGCGCGAGGGAGAGAAAATCAGGGGTATCAACAGTGGAAATCCAGTATTGCCATTTTGAATTTGATTTTTTTTCGGCTAAAACTGCTTCAAAAATATCTATAATCGGCTAAATCTTTTCCATTCACTGCTGACTTAATGATTAATCATGTTTGATACTCATTTAAAGCCAACCCATCAAATAAAATGACTATATACCAAGACTCCAGAAAAAATAATTGATAAAATTCGTACATTTCCTTGTATTAAAGTTACCTGATTTGTAGTGGATTTGCTAAAAAGAATTTTTGTGTATGACAAGATATTCTCAAAGCAAAAGTTTCCGTTAAAATTTGGTTTATCAATATTTATAATAAAAATTGGAAACTACGAACTAACATTTCCCAAAGTAATTTGATTTATCTTGACTGACCTTCAAAAATGGTTAGAATCGGCTGAATTCTCCCATTTTCGGCTGACTTTATGACAAAAGATATTAAATAAATATGTTCAGAGATAGCAGAGGAAAATGAAATTATATCAGCTTATTGTTTCTTTTTAAATGGCAAGATTTTCGGCTATCTACTATAGTAGATTTTCATCAGCTTAATAAAAGAAAATCGGCTAGATCTAGTTGAAAAATGGCCGATTTGGCACCTCTGGAGAACAGCAGTGAGGTTGTTAACATCAACACATAGTCGCCACTTGACAAAAATAGTCAACTCCCGAGACCTGCTTCGTAACATCTGTCCGTTCGTAAATGTCAGTCTCAGATGCGAATCATAAACTTACACGGCTTCAAATCAGCAGTAGAGACAGCTTAGTATCATCCCAGTTCATGCTTACTACAGAGCTCCACTAGTAATGCTGTCACTACTACAGCTACTTCTACACGCATACCATTAATACCAATTGCGAAATACTACTCGACACCAACTGCCGATACCACTACGGATTGCTCTAATAGCGTATATCGCGGGCACAGCTAATCCAATTTACGAATATAATAACTGCATTGTAATTGCTATGACTGCCTCTCTCGTTACCGCTAACGATCGTCATGATCATCATGATCATCATGATGATGATGATGATCATCATCATCATGATCATCATGATCATCATCATCCACAAAAAAGAAGAGATCAAGCGGAGAACCAACCTAGGACGGCATGCTTTCGGCAAAGGTAGGTCAACCTTCAAAAACAAGACGATCCCAACAATCCTAAAAAGAAGAGTATACAACCAATTCATCCTCCCGATAGTCACTTATGGCGCTGAAACATGGAAATTAACCGAGAGACAGAGCTGCAAACTGAGAAGCATGCAACGCATGCATGGGAAAATCATGCCCAACCTCACATGGAGAGATCACAAGACAGCACAATATATAGAACGGGTGTCAGAGACATCATAGAATCCATTAGAAAACTCAAATGGCGGTGGGCTGGTCATGTTGCAAGAATGGCAGACAACCGATGGACATCACACGACTCACGACATGGATCCCCATAAATCACATACGAAACCGAGGCCGACAAAAAAAAACACGATGGAATGATGAACTAGATAAATTGAGAAAATACTGGCTCTGCGACGCCCACGATTGAGGAAATGTGTGGAAGGTCTACGTCCAACGACAGACGTTAAAAGATGATGATGATGATGATGATGATGAATAGGTGAAGAAAAGGAAGAAGGAGACCATTACTACAAGGTGAAGATGAAAGGTGAAAAAATAGATAAGTGCTTGGACCTATAGTGCCAATAGTGAATCTAGTTTGGGAGGTGGACTTATGGACGTCCGCTGGTTGGGAGGGGGGTACAAATGGAGTATTTGAAACCCCTGGATCAGAAATTCTCACTGAAGGCGAGGGGGTTTGAAAGTTCGATCCATATAGTCATAAAGGATAATGATACTATACAATTGTCCTATGCAATCCCAACTCATTATACCAATAGCAAAGATGCTATTATTCTCCGCTCGAAACAGGGTTGCTGCCAAGAGATATACCGAATATATACCCCCCAGCCTGGAAAAGTCTCAGCGGACGCCCATGGTTGGGGTCACTGGGAACCCGGAGAAGGACTGACTGAAACTAACCAGACGATAGCACTACTGAAGACGGTGAGAATACTGTGGAGGGTCCTGAAGTAGGAAATGAAACTTTAATAATAATAAAAGTTGCAAAGATGAAAACAATAATGGTTGTTGGTTGAGAAGTTATCTGATGAACATTCTCAAAAGAACACACAGCATGGTAGAAATGGCCACGGATTCTTTCTGCAAGATTTGAAAACAGTGAGCACATGCAACAAAGAACGGTAAGAACACCAAACAGAGGTCACAGTCACAAATACCGAATACATCACCATCACAGATTTGTGACATTAAGATCTCTTTCATGATAGAACTCCTCATCAGCCGAAACGGTTTGCTCTGTTTCTGATAAAATATTCAAAAACAACCCATCAAAGGAAACTGGCTTACCTCACAAATGTAAAAAATGCTGAGATGCTCACACCTTAAATGCCAATCCCTATTACATCTGTTCAATGTATCTTCTGTTCATACTCTTCACGATAACTTTATTATGATAACTTTAATAACAGTAGATATCTGCTGTGCTCATTCAGCTTAGTCTGATACAAGATTGAATTACTAAGTATGAAGAATGTGTTACAAATCTCCCAAGTTGGAGAGGAAATTTTAGTTTTTACCTGGGTTCGAAGACGGACAACTAGCACCGGGAAGGAATGTGCAACTATCTTGAACTTCAACCGTACAACTCTCCCAATAGAAGGTACAGTTTAGCATTGCTTAACGTTCTTTCGCTTAACGTCCGAGGTACTACGAGGTTTTAAAAGAATTGAAAAACCTCGATCGGCTAACGGAACGTCGCAAACGTAATCAGACGTCATCATCATCATCATCAGTCTTTTAACGTCCGTTGTTGGACACAGACCTTCCCCAGGATTTACCACACTTCTTTATCATGGGCGTCGCGGAGCCGGGACTTCCTGAACTTGTCTAGCTCGTCTCTCCATCTAATATTCTGCCAGCCTCTGTTGCGCATATGATCTCGGGGGATTCATGTCGTGAGTCGTGATGTCCATCGGTTGTCTGCCATTCTTGCAACATGGCCATCCCACCACCATTTAAGATTTTTAATGGATTCTATGATGTCCCTGACTTTTGTTTTTTCTCGGATGTACTGTGTACTGTCTTGTGGTCTCTCCATGTGAAGCCCAGCATAATTCTTTCATGTGCACGTTGCATGGTTCTCAATTTACGGGTCTGTCTCTTGGTTGGGTTCCATACACGACCTCCAACTAATCAGACGTAGTGGCTTTTAAAACGTGAACAAAGCGACCACGCTGCCGAACTATGATATCCTATTATGGTACAGCACAAATCAACAGCGTCTGCCATGAGTCTGGAACTGCAGGAATTCCCAACTGCAAATGGAAAATGAAAAAAATTAATAAATCAAATCGAATAAAAACAGTCAAAATAAAAAAAATTTCTTGATGTGAAGTCAGATTTTTCAAAAATATCTGACGGTTGAATAATTTCTGTTGTCGTGAAATTAAGGTGAAGGTTCGTTTGGAAAGAAAAAAAAACAGATATTGGATTTCATCAGCAGCAGCCTTTTAGCAGCATTCGTTGGACATACTTTCTGATCTTGTCATCGCACTATCATATTTTTTCACAGTTTCTCATATGATCTCCGGGGATCCACGTTGCGAGTCGTGATGTACAGCGATTGTCTGACATTCTTGCAACATGACCAGCCCATCGTCTTTCGAGTTTTTTTAATGGTATTTACGTTGTCCCTGGCTCCTGTGTTTTCTCTTATATACTGTGCTGTCTTGTGATTTCTTCATGTGATGTTTAACATAATTCTCTCTCGTGCATATTGCATGGTTCTCAGTTTAATGATCAGTCTTTTGGGTTTAAGGCTAAAAAGATTATACTTCCTCATTGGTTAAGTGTATCTCGTCGCCTTGTGGTAGTGAGGTCAATCCCTGAGTCGGGCAGTGAATGTCATATTCTTTGATCGCAACGTGGCTGGCCCATTGCCATTTGGGTTTGAAAAGGCAAGAGCGACTTCACAAAGTTGAATTAATTAGGGAGAAATAACTGATACGAGATAACATGTGCAGTGGTTCGGTACGGGGTAATGAAGTATATACAATTAGACCACAAGGAAAATATCAATGTTA
This sequence comes from Thysanoteuthis rhombus, assembly GCA_963457665.1. NCBI lineage: Eukaryota > Metazoa > Mollusca > Cephalopoda > Oegopsida > Thysanoteuthidae > Thysanoteuthis > Thysanoteuthis major. Next base: position 30,483,431 of record OY735223.1, read on the forward strand.
GAAACCATCAAACGAAACTGTCACCAAACTGTCAACATGGGTTTTTATAAGTTTTTAAGTCGGTGCGACTGGTTATGTGATTTCGTATGTATCAAGCGTACAGGCAACACCAAAGTAGCTACCAGGCAGAAAATTCAAACATTTACTTCTTGTTAAGTTTGTAAAATAGTTGATTCTTTTGTCTTTCCCTTGAATAAGTTTTTTAGCTGGGGTTTCAATTTGTAATGTAAGTTAATGCTAAATCGGCCCCTTAGTTTTTGAGCACCTGTTTTTTGAAAAATTCAAACTTTTTAGTGATTATTGCCCAGTAATATATATGACCGAAGTAACTTATTCATTGATCACTCCTTTTTTTTAATTGATCACCCCAACATGGTATGTTGCCAGGAGCCGTTGGTCACGTGACAGTTTCTATCGTATCATTATATTTCATTATCTATTATATGTACTATTATTTTCTTAGCCAAATAAAAACAACTTCATTTCTTTGGATCCTAATACTGGATTCGCTGGATAAATGCTCTCAGAAACGAAATCAAGTATATTGGCCACTTATAAGTGACTCATACTTGACTTATCACTTGTATTCCAGTCTTGATTACTGCCCCAACTCCTGTCGATCGATCAACAAGCTTGTTTAATATTTGAAACCGGTCTCCGGTGCCAAAAAAAGGGTTAGGATCCCTGAAGCATAGACAGCGGAATGAAAAGAATTTACTTCAGTGGATTGAGTTAAAGGTTCTGTTCGAAAGTAAGTGAATACAACAGACAACCCCAAGAAGGCCGTTGGGCATAACGGCCGAAACGAGGACATCAGGTTGAATAACTTAAATGAATAATATCCGTTCGGTTAATTAAGTGAAAGAAAAAGCAGCAATATATAAAATGCTACTCGTCGTTGCATTTGTTGACTCCAAGAGGGCCTTCGACTCAGTGAAAATAGCCATGGTCATCGATGCTATCACTCAACAAGGCGTAGACTCCATGTGTATCAGAGTCTTGCAACATGTCTACCGACACAGCTGTTTCATTAGAATAGTTAGATAAACACTCTGTGCCCTCTAAGCTACAAAAGGGGATAAAGCAAGGCGATACCAGTTCAACCAAACTCTTCACTGCCCGCCTCGATGTAAGTGGCTACCTTATAGGTTGGTAATTCGATTCGTGCGGCAGCCCCATTTTCTTCAATTGTTTATTGAATCAATGCTGTCAAGGCCAAATGATACATTCACCGAGTAATAACGGAAATCATTTCAAATAGAGATTCAAAGTAATATAACGCATTTATAATCATTTCTGTCGGATTATATACCCATTTCTTTATCAATAATAATAATAATAATAATAATAATAATAATAATAATAATAATAATGATATATATATATATATATATATATATATATATATATATATATATATATATATATATATATAAAGATTATGAAACAAGTGATTTCGTGTAATCCCTAGTGATTTCGAAAATCCCCGAACCAGTAAGCTGATAAAATCCCTTGTTTCACAATTAGTTTAATAATGATTAACAGTTACTACTTGAATATATTATTAATGCAACGAGTTCGATCCTAAGTGGATGCCCCACAACCGTAGCATTGTGTCAAACTCAGCTGAACAAGGTAAATATCAACTTTAATCTCCTTCGATACTTGCAAATTCATTTTTCGCGAAATCACTAGATTCGTCGTCTCACTAAAAGATTTCGACTCTTATAAGAAGCTGTGATCCCAAATGAAGGCAAATATTTCTTATTGAGCATATCAACTCTTTCGGCGCCAAAAGACGCTAATAAACGTTTTTGCTACTTAACTTGATGAGCAGGAAAAAAAAAAAAGAAGAGATGGCATTGAAAGCAGTGGCGTTGTTACAGGGGGGACACAGCGGGTGGTTGCCCCCCACCGAGCACATTCTTCTTAGCTGTTTAGATCCCTGATGTGATAAAAATCGAATCTCACTAATTTGTATAGTATTCCAGGCGATCAACGCAGGGATTGGTCGGGATTGTACACTTTATGATGAAGGCGTAAAACTCGGCATATATTGATACTTTAGAATGTACTGAACAATTTCAAATATGGAGACATTCTAAAACGGACTTGCCTTAGCAACGATTGTCACGCAATAATACCAACCTAGCAAGCCTATAAAGTTATCCCAAATGAAAAACTAATTCCTGGATCCATCCCAAAATTTAATCAGTCCTTTTTTTAATACTTTTCCGCATAATTTTATTGCAATTCATTGAGAACTTCTTGTGGTATGGTGTAGAAAGACCTGAGCGAATACAGAGAGTACAAAAAAAAAAACAAAAAAAAACGGGAAACGAATTTCTATATTCGTTCCTGTCTCTCTATACGATATCTCAGAAAATTCTCATTGAATTACAATGGAATTTTACGGAAGGTTAATGCACATCGTAAGAAAGAAATAACTAAATGTTTGGGCGTATTTAGGAATTTGTTTTTGATTGAGAGATATTTTTCTGTTTAATATCTTATACATTTCTGTACTCGCTCTTGTATGATTACATGATATATTTAATGGTTCTGAATGAAATTCTGTGAAAATAAAAGGAAGAACTGATTAAATTTTAGGGTTGATCCAGGAATTTTTTCTGATTGAGAGAAATTTAGTGGGTTTTTTTTGGGGGGGGGGGCATGAATTTCTGTATTCGCTCCTGTCTGTCAACACGATATCTCCAGAAGTTAACAATTAATAGTGAAAATGGTAAAGCTCATATCAAGAAAAATGTGATTAAATTTAGGCGTGGATCAAAAAAATTTTTTTTGATCGAGAGATATTTTTCCGTTTTTTTTTCTTCCTGTATTTTTGTATTCGCTCCTGTCAGTTCAAACAATATTTCTAAAAGTTCTAATGAATATCAATCAAATTTTAAGGCTGGAGCAGGGATTTTTTTCTGATTAAGAGATATTTGTTCGTTTTTTGTTTTTTTTTGTCATACATTTCTATATCCACTCCTGTCTGTCCATACCATATCTCCAATAGTTCTCTATTAATTTCAATTTTTTTTTTAAATCAGGAAATGGTGAGGTATATATCAAGGAAAATGTGATGAAGTTTTAGGGGAGGGTCCAGGAATTCGTTTTTGATTGAGAGCTATTTTTTTCATTCATTTCATTTATTTTTCTTCAATACATTTCAGTATTCACTCATGACAGTCTATACAATATCTCCGAAAGTTCTCAATGAATTTCAATGGAGTTTTACGGAATGGTGGACCTTGGGGCGATGAAGGAGTGATCAAACTTGGGGGGTATGTGCACTGCACACAACTGTATGAAAACACACATAACTCATGAAGTATATCTGTGATAAATACGCAATCTTTAGCTTGCACTGAGCACACCTCTAATACTACAAAGACCGTTGAGAAACCTTTTGTTTTGAAAATTCAAAAGATCTGATATTTGAGCAGTCGCTGAGAAATATAACTCAGTAGCAACCATTGCTGTAAGCAAAGAGTTTGAGAATGTCTCCATATCTGAAAATGATTAGTACCTATCAAAGAATATTCAAATATATAAAATTGCCTGACATGTAGAAAATATAGTTATGGAGTAAAATTATTGAAACCGCGAATATGAGAACCGCTAATATGAAGGGTGAAAAGTGTAAAATAGGATTTCGGTTAAGAAAGCTATATAGTGAAAGAAAACGAATGTCATCGTCAGTCAGCGCAAATCAAACCGGTGTAAAAATAAAACGGAAACTAAAAGACAGAATTTAGATAATGAAAGCAATATAGCAGGAGGAGGGAATAGGCCAAGATAGCTAGATAGTGGAAGGAAAAATGTTATTGTCAGTCGGTGTAAATCAAACCAGCGTAAGAACAGAACAGAAAATAAAAGACAGAATTTAGGTAATGAAAGCTATATAGCGAGATGAGAAAATTAGGTAGAGAAAGCTATATAGCAGAAGGAAAAAAATTGATTTCTGAATATATTCAGAGAACTGTTAACGCGACTCAAGAGAGTTTTGAATGAATTCAACAATTTTTGGCACGTATGTGGTGCCTTTTTTTTACACGCTCGTCCCCCTTCCTTGCTGAAGAGCTTAGCTACGCCACCGAATGGAGGTATTTGGGGGAAAAGTACAAAATACTAAAAGAGGGAGATAGAAAAAACATTTTGAATTTGTTCTGTCCTTTTTATAACTTAACAAGCATTCAGAGGGCATATACCTCTGCCAACACGGTTCACTACTAACTCAATCGTGAAACATTCCTGGATCTGCCCCAAAATTTAATCACATCCTTTTTATGCCATGGCCCACCCTTCTAGTAATTTCGTTGATGAAGATATCAAGTGGACGGACAGACAGACAGACAGACAGAAAGACAGACAGAAAGACAGACACGAAGTAATACTTATACTTCTCCAGCTTCGTTGGAAGAAGTAAACTAGCTATTAATGTATGTCGCAATATCAGAGGCAGAATTCCTCTAGACTATCCTTGCACTTACGTATCAGGTACCACCATTTTGAAATTGGCCACCGTGAATGTCTAAAAGTGGCTAGAGTTTTTTTTAGATGGAAAACCCTAAAAACCCAACTACTAACCCTAACACCAACTCTACCTAATAGCTCTACCGACAAAAACTAACCCTAATAGTAACCCTAGCTTCTAACCATAACAGTAACCCTAATTCCTAACCCTAAATCCTTACCCTAAACCCTTACCCTAACTCCACGCTGCATTGCCTTGAAAACGTAAAATAGAAAACGCAATAAGAACTAGTTGGTCTTTTTGGTAGAAAAGTTGAATTATTAGAAAGAATTTAACAGACTGAAAAAACAAATCGATCACTTTTATTTTTCATTATTGTGTTGATATATGATCAATATTTTGTTTAAATATACTTTTATCCAGGCTGGAAACGGCATCGGTCCCTTACCTGAAAGATTGCCGAAAAACGGTATTTTTAGACCGAAAAAAAAAAACGTTATTTGAACAACGGAAAAAAAACAACCGCTTCCTGGTTCATTCTTCAGCTACGCCAGTGCATGGCCAAGTAAAGTATAATTAATTTCATTATGGAATTGTACGAATGCTCGCAAAATATCAGCGAGTAAATGTGTACTAAAGGTATTTATTTGCCAACTCACAAGGGCAAAATAGGACACGTAATCTTTTTTTTTTTTTCAGTGTGGAGGAGTCCGTATACCCATTCGATACACTGCACGACTCATGGACGCAATTTCATTATCATCTGCCTTTCAATGTGCGTCGTTGGACATAGACCTTCCTCGGGATTCGCCACATGGGCGTCACGGAACCAGTACTTTCTTATTTTGTCTAGCTCGTCTCTCCATCTTATATTCTCGGTTGCACATGTGATCTCAGGGGATCCATGTGGTAGTCGCTATGTCCATCGGTTGTCCGCCATTCTTGCAACATGGCCAGCCCACTGCCATTCTTTTAAAAAGTCGGTTCCCCCAGGCATTGTAACACATGTTTGGATACACTTCTGATCTGTGGGCTAAAGCTAAAAATGGAACGAGGGTTTGCAGGGCTGGCTGCCCTTAAGGAGGAGCTTATTCAATTTCAGAGATGTTTTGAGGCCCTATGGGATAAGTATTTGGACATATACCGGCTAATTTTTCTTATCAGAGAAATAGAGAATTTTAGAAGTATATAGACAGTTATGGAACGCCGTTTCCCTCCTCGAAAGGCAAGGGAGCGCCGTTCCCACGGCGCTACACCACTACCTCTGACGGTATCCCTTCAAGTGGTTCTATTAGACCTCTAGAATTATTTTAGGATGTGCAATTAGAGTATCGGTAACCTGAGTTCAAGCTTCAGTTAATGTTCGCTTCGCACTTATGTCCTTGGGAAAGGCATGAATACACCCGAGCTATGTGTCGAATGGCAGATTGGTTTCTCTGATTTTGGGAAGGAAGCCAGTCTAGGGAGAAGAACAACTTTGATTCCATACCAGGGAGTGGAGACCCCCTTAAGACTGTTTGCCGCCGAATCAGACTTCATTCTGGCAGCTCCTGATTTCCTCTGGACTGCATCGGCAAGGCCGAGAAGGCGATTCTGATGACTGGGAGCCTTAAGATTTCCATACGCTTCGCCCAGGCATGTGCCGTGAGGGGACCTTCCATTCTTTTAATCAATACTATTTCAAACTGCCTAGTCTGAAGATGGGAACAAGCTCTTCTCTCATTGGCAAAACACCTGGACTGGTCGTGCCAATTAGAAAATGATAAGATGTACTGATCCTATCTCAAATCAACCCTTTCGAGAATCGTGAAACATATATCAGGAGTGTATATGACTGCTGGGATATATATATATATATATATATATATATATATAATTTAGTAAGGATTCGCAACACAAACCCGTTACCTCAGCCAACGAAGTTGAGGAATGATATGTATCCGGTCATGTGCATCTCTCCACATGATGTTCTCAGAAAAATAAAGAAGAATTGGCTATAGTTTGAAACGGATCCAGGTATTTGTTTTCATTTACTGGTATTTTCTATTTTGTTTTTCGTACAACTACGAACCGTGCTTTCTAGCTTATAAGATACACGATCATATAAGATGCACCTCAATCTTTGTGAGCATATTCTCGAGAAAATTTAAAAAAAGAAAACTTTTCCCCTGAACTTCAAAGCCCTTCATACTATCGGGTTATTCTGTTTCAAATCTATATAAACTCTCGCCCCAGTGGCTGGTTGTTCACATTATTGCATCATTTAACGTCAGTTAACAGCCGAAAAACGGTCCACATCCCGAGACAGAACTTGGGAAAAAATGTGCATTTTATATGCCGTAAAATGAGGTATAGGCACATGATTCTCCACTCAATGTCTCCAAAAGTTCTCAATTAATTTCGATGTTATTTTGTGGGACAGTGGACACTACGTTTCGGAAGAAGTGATCAAATTTTGGGGAGGATCCATGCCCAATTACCTCTCCTGACAATGGTGTTGGTAGGGGTATATGCTCTCTGAGTGTTTTCTAGTTACTACGACAAATCAAAAATTCAGAAAAAATCAAAAATTTCACAGATATACAGGTTTTCCCCACAATCCGAAAATATACCGTCGCTTTAAAGCCTTTCGTAAGTCGAAATGGTGTAAAGTGAAAACCCAATTACCACTGAATTATATGGGGAAACTTTTGAACGTTCCCAGACTCAAGAAATCGCTAGAACGGTAAGTTAGACTGAGTCATCGGAAGTTGTGATGGTGGGAGTTACAGGAGCTCGTTTACTTACCCGTTACTGCGATATACGACCGAATCACGTAGGATAGCGAAGTTAAGCAACGTCGAGCCAGGTCATTACATAAATGGGTGACTGTGTAGAAATACCAGGTGCTATATGCAGCCCATACTCTGGCACTAATTAACAGAACATCCTGCCAAGCTATAATCAGACCGTGTGCTCGATCCCTTCCACAAACACAATCTGCTCCATGGGGATCACATGGCTGTTTCCCCCCCCCCCCGGGAGCCGCCATGCTCGTATCAAGTCGAAGTGATCAGTTGTTTCTGAACCCAAAATAAAATAATAATAATTTAATAATAAATCAAGAGTTCTCAAACCTGAGAACGGGCACTCATGTGGGCACGCAAGAGAAATTACCAGGGTATGGGGATTGTAAAAACACTGGAATTCTTAAGTAATTACAACCAATCATATGCAACTTGGGTGTTTTGTAAACCTTTGATACAGCTAGCAACACTAAAAATGATTACACCGTTAAATAATGAAATCAAAGGGAATATTCCGTAAAATCAAACATATCTGGTTTTTATGTATTTCCATGCTCGTTTAAACCTCTTTTCATACCCTGGGTATGCGCTTTTTGTGTCCTCACATCTCTATAAAACGCTTCTCGGTCGATCTGTTGGTCTTTTGGTCTATCGGCCGGTTCTAGTTATGTCAAACAACAGAAATAGGAAGGAAGGAAGAGATACAATGTCATTAAAAGCTGTAACATCTATTCCAATCATTTTTTTTTACTAGCTACCAATGATGTCCCATTAGAATATCTAAGGTTCGCATAAAAGCCCAAAACGGCCAAAAAATGACAAAATTTGACATTTACGATTTTCATTGAAAATAGTATACTCATAATATTTCCATATCGCAATATTTTACAAGTATGGAAATCAACTGACTCAAAGAAAGACTACTTGGTCTTCTTCCCGTTTGTTGCTACTACTACCACCGATGGTGGACGCATTTACTCTATATTCTTTCTCTATATTCTCAACAAGAGGTACACCAAAACTGTCGGGCAGAACTGAAAGCAAAAGCTAGAGAATCCCTGAACTAAATTCTTGCAGAAGTATAGAAAAAAAAAAAGATGAATAAACGACGAATTTTTCAATCTTTGACCAAAGTTTTCCTTCAGCAATTTTCGATACTCAATCTACATGTTGTGCGTTGGAGTGTTAGAAATAATAGCCATTCAACAGAAATCGATACAAAGTGTTACTCACTGAATACGTAGAATGTAAATGCATTGCTAATGATTTTACTATAGAAAAGGATTACAAATATTTTTTTCCCAGGGAAATGAATTGTAATTGATTTTACGATAGAAATGCATCAAAAATTAAGAAGAGAAGAATTATCAGGGTTCAAGAATGTGAGCAAGCGTAACAGAATTCAGATATCATATTTGTTGTCCTGTTCCTACAGCCAATGTTTAGAATTTCTCCGTACAATATCATCTCAAAAATACTTATCCTATTTCAACTCTAATGTTAGTGGTTCCACTAAATGAGATTTACAAAATTCAGCATAACAAGTCGAACTGTGTTGGATTCGGAAGAGCGGGTGAATTCGTCATCAGTTTTTACGCACGCCACAGTCACTGTCATTCGTGCACTGACGTCACTGGTTTTTTATCTGGTCATTTAGATCCGTCGTTGTTGTTTCATACGAAAATTTTCTAAAAACTCACTCGGAGAGTGTGACAATTAGTTATCGTTCTTTATTCATCTTCATGGGGAACCGAAAATCTCCCACCTCAGACTCACTATTTGTTTTCCTGGTTCAGTATCCGTTTAGTCAATGAAGTAGAAACTTCCGGTTTAGTCTCCACAATAGTAACTTTTAGATATAAATAGTCAAGGAATTCAAGTAGTAGATCTGCGAATTTCTGTCACTTTAGTAACCGGGTTGCTCAAACATCCCCACTATCCTCAAGTCAAAAACATTCATCATCAGTCTTTGGACATAGAGCTCCCCCAGGATTCGTCACATCACTCAATCGTGGGCGTCGCAGAGCCAATATTTTCTGAACCTGTCCAGTTCGTTTCACCATTTCATATTCTGCCGGCCTCAGTTCTGCATTTGATCTCTTGGGACCCATGCTGTGAGTGGTGATTTCTATCAGTTGTCTGGCATTCTTGCAACATGGCCGGCCCATCGCCATTTGAGTTTCCTAATGGTTTCTATGATGTCTTGGACTCCTGTTTTCCCCCTAATATCCTGTGCTGTCTTGTCTCGCCATGTGATGTTGAGCATGATTCTCTCATGCGTGCGTTGCATGGTTCTCAGTTTGCAGCTCAATCTCTTGGTTAGATTCCATGTTTCAGCTCCATAGGTGACTATCGGGAGCATGCATTGGTCGTATAGTCTTCTTTTTAGGACTAATGGGATTTCACCACAATTTTTGTTTTTAACAAAGAGCCATATACGCCCCTGGACTACTTAAATTTCCTGCTTGGATTCCCTCCCCGTGGACTACATAAATCCCCACGTTGGTCAGGTATCCCCCCCCAACCCGAGCAAGTTCGACTTGAACCAGCTCGACATGGCTTGTCATGGCTTACACGCCTCAAGTTACCATCCATTGAGACTAGTATCACAGCTGCGTCCTGGTGGTCAGAACCAACCTTATTGGCAATGGTATCTCGGTTGCGTCCACCAAGCAACAGGAGTCTTTAGCTCTAGTACCAGCTAAATATGCATTGAATATCGGAAGGAAGGTATTGTCAGTGGCCAGGAATTGGTGTGAGCATTACAGGCAGAATAAGGCTTTCATATAGAGCATATAGTTTTACTTTAGAAATACTTAGTAAATGATTCTAGAAGATAAGTGAATACAAGATAGATGTTACTACTTTATTATACGACGTTGCATCATATAATGACAGAGGAAGAATCAAACAAGTAAAGAAGACGAATCATAGGCTCAGCATTATATTTGAACTGCTACACAATACAACAATATCCCGGGAAAATCCACTTGTCTCCAATATTGGCAATGATTAGATTAAAACAAAATAAAATACCAACGAAGATAAACAAAATGAGGGTCACGGGCCAGAATTCCAAACATTCAGATTTAGATTATTTGAAATATTCGACAAAGGACATCAAATAACGCCACCGGGACGGGATGACTCTGCGTGGTCAACGTATAATGACGACGAAAATCACAAGTTAGGAAAATATCTTTGAAACCGGTTTGATGACGCCGCCAGTCAGCGAAACGCGTAATCGGAAATGATCAGCTTTTCCGATTTGTCAAATCCTGTAAATTATATATTCTACCATATATTATTGGTATGTCCAATGAGTTTGTTATTGGAATGCGTTGTAAATCAGGAAGAGAAGTATTGTCAGCGGTCAAGAATTCATGCGGGCGTTTCTGACATAATAGAGCTTTTATACAATTACAGTTTTTTTTCTGAGCAAGTACATCTGTGTGCCACGAAAATCTGCGCTCCCAAAGGTGAATGATATCATTAGAAATCCCTCTGGAATATAAAGCTACCAACCAGTGATTGCAGAAAAAGATAGTAGGGAAAACATAGCAGATTAGGCATTTACTAAATTGCTGGTACAGGGTTTTTCATAACGAAGCGACCCCAAGGATATGAAGGTAGAATTTACGCACGTGTAAATTCTATGCAATAATATTAGTTACATGGCAACTCTGCTTACAGAAACAACAGTATTGAACACTTACAATGATGGTATCAGGTGCTTGCCTCATTCGAGCATCTGTTCCTTTGTGCTGAGTCAGCTACGTCATTTTCCGTTAATGAAACGTCACTGCAGGCCGTAGTTAGTGAGATGTTTGATTGTATACCATCAGTAGGAATACAGTAGGTGAACTACCATTCATAAAGATTTGGGGATCTCCTCTGTTGCTACTCCTCAGTATAGATATAATCAAACGGCTATGGATTAAAGGAAAACACTTTCAATATCTATTGTAAAGTACAATTAGTATCTTTTCGTAATTTTTGGGTAATTCGTTTATTTGAAAATAGTTTTTTTTCCAAGAAATCATCAGAATAGGAAGAAATCAGGTGATGAATCTACGTTGGCAAGCTTTCGATAGAGTAAGCTCAACAAGAGAAGGGTATATAATCAATACATCTTCCTGATAGTCACCTATGGAGCTGAAACATGGCACCTGACCAAAAGATCGACCTTCAAACTCAGAACCATGCAATGTGCACATGAGAGAATCATGCTCAACATAACACAGAGAGACCACAAGATAGCACAGTATATTAGGGGAAAAACAGAAGTCCACGACATCATAGAAACCATTAAGAAACCCAAATGGCGATGGGCTGATCATATTGCAAGAATGGTCAACAACTGATGGACATCACGACTCACAGTATGCGAAACTGTGGCTGGCAGAAATAAGAACCAGACAAGTTCAGAAAACACTGGCTCCCCGACGCCCACGATAGAGAGGTCTATATCCAACGACGGACGCTAAAAGATTTATGGTGAAAACATCTGAAGGACGATTGCATCCTTTCGGAAACACTGTGTCGTGATCCTACGTCAGCGGAAAACAGAAAAGACTAAATTCTGAGTGGATGTTTCAAAACATGGCTCCGTATCCTCAAAGCCAAATCATTACCTACTTAGAATCGACATGTAAGCAAAGAGAGAGAAAAGAGCTTGAAGTCTTTTCGAATGAATATGCGTGTTGTCAAATCCCAGGCCAAGTCGGAGACCGGAGATGATTTTGGTATTCCAGCATAACAACTAAAATAACAAGAACAAGATGGGCTTTGGCCAAGCAGTCGCCGGTAATGCAAGATTATAAGGGGCTTGCTGCATTGAAGCAGTTACCTATCAGTCACAGGATCGATTCCAGCAGCAGTATCCCCATTTTCTTTCATTGTTTATTCTATTTACGCTGTTTTGGTCAAATGATACAGTCTTCGTGTAATAACGGGATATCATTTCGAATAGAGTTTCGAATAATACAGTGTATTTATAATTATTTCTGTCGGATAATATATTCATTTCTTAATAATGATATATATATATATATATATATATATTTATATATATATATATATTTATATATATATATATATATATATATATATATATATATATATATATATATATATATATATATATATATATATGAAATGAGTAAAGATCCTTTCCAATGCCTCATTACATATTGTACATTTTGTTTCTCTCAAAAAAATCTTCAAATTAACTTTTTGTAAAAAAAACTTATACAGAATGTACAATCTATTGTGGACAGTTGAAAAAAAAAACCTTTACTCATTTTATAACCCCTCTCTAATGGTATTGATCAGTTTTTTTTTTAACTAAAAGCTATTTAATCCATAAATATATATACACGCGTTTGTTGTATATTTCATTACTATTTTCTTAGCATGTGGCCATTTCTTTCAATTTCCCGTGTGTTTTTTGGGGTTTTGGGGGGGACAGAAATGTCTCCAACAATCGGGCAACCCAGCTATGAGGTCAAAAAAAAAAAAAGACTGAAGTCCTTTTGCATGAAGGTCTGTCCGTGGCTGGTTCAAGGAAATACTTTGCTTTCTTTTCCTCCTGTCCTTTCAGTGGGTTTTTGACAGCGTTGTGGCTCCTATCAATTCTCTCGGCTCATGACCGACAACCGGACCGGATATTACGGATTACAAATATGCATTGCCCACAGTATGAGCGCTGACCGTTGGGTCCCGCTGGAGATCCTTCTTTCTAGGTCGTATCCATTTTATAACATCTAGAACACACAAGTCGATAAAACAAGACTGTAGTTTAGCAAGCAAAATATTTTGACGACGGAGAGCACTCCCTGAATCTCTAGGGAAAAAATGTGTGAATTAGTTGCCAAGGTATTCCCGGTGATGAATCCAATACTTCTTACCCAGAAATAAGTCTCGGTGGTTTGTCCAGTTTGGGAGATTTGCTAGTTGGCTGTATTTCTGCGAACTCGGAAGTATTTTCACACAAGTTCGACAGCCAAAAAGCGGTAACAAAAAAAAGCGTTAATTGTACCGTCAAAAACAAGAAACGCGCTGAATTTGCCACGAAAAGTACTAAATTGGCCACACTGGCGGGCTATATTACAGAAAGTCCTCTGTTTAACGGATCTCGATATAACAGTCTCGGATCTAAACGAAATACATCGCGCATGCGCGCTGATAATTCGCTTTCAGCATTTCCAACTTGGAAATTTTATATCTAAATTTGGATACTTTTGCTGCCTCCAAAAGAAATTGTTTTTAGATATCGGATATAAGTTTAAATATATTTTAATTAGGCCTGGATATCTTTAGATTTTTTTTTCTCAAAATCGTGATATTTTTAGATATTCATTTGATAATATCCAGATCCTGCGCTTTCGCCAATCATCCAAAATAGCAAAATTTTGCCTATTTCCCTAGTGTGGCACTCGCTTGTTACACTGCCGTTTGTTTCTCTACCTTTAACAACTCACAAGTAAAATAATGAGAGGAAAACAAATAAATTAGAAAGACTTTCGATGAAGCTGGCCACATTAACAAGAAACTGGTGTCCGTGTCATATCTATTTCATAGCACATTGTTTTCTATTTAAAGAATTTTGTTTCATTATATATATATATATATATATATACATATATATATATGTATAAAGCACTTTATTTTCGGAATAAATATCAATCTTACATCAAATTTGAGCAACACTGAAGACCTGAACTAAATTTTTGAAAATTACTCTGATATCTCACGCCTAGATTTATGAGTTTGTCTCAAAGTATATTTACTCGTAAATATGATGTGAGACCAACTAATAAATGTTATTATTTAAGCTGGTCGAAGCAACATTTTTGCAGAGTAGCGTTAAAAACTTCTTGGTTTAAGATTCGTTTCATTGAACCTCGCTGTCGTCGTAGGAGAATTTTTGTCGATTTCAATTTTAGGTGCCTCCAATCCATCCCATCCTAGAATCTACCTGAAATTTGTTAGATTTTAGAAAAAGAGAGTATTTTTTTAAGGGTTTTTCGAGGGGATCTGTTTACTATGTAACTAAAACATGGTTAAACTGGACACTTATTGCCCGCACTTTTCACCAGTTTACATGAACTATCTTTAGTTAGTTTTATACAACTGTGTTTCGACATGAACTCAAGATGGCGTCAATTGATACAGAAGTCAAAAGAAAGCGTGCGAACTGGAACATAGCACAGAAATCAAAGTTGATTGAAAAACTGTCTCTTACTATGAATATTTACGGCTGTTCAGAAAGCTGGACGATTACCTTTTGCAAATAATACTAACTTGCTCTGTATTATAATTAAATAATTCTTATTCTATATTGAATTGAAGCTAATTTTGCATTAAAATATTTGAATTTGAAGAGTAAAAAGTTGGTCAAAATTGCCCTTTCTCGGGTAATACACAATCTAACAGACATTCGCAGTTAACAGACAACAGTTCACCCGTAGTCTGTTAAACCGAGGGTTTACTGTACGCACGTATTATGCGTTCAGACTGCACCGATGGAATTGGCGGACTGAAATATTTACTGTATATTATGTCTAGAAAAAATGCTTTTTTCACCGAAAATTCTATCCCTAAATGGATTTAGGGGGTCAATTTGCAATGTAATTTCATACTAAACTGATCCCTGACTTTGTGTCCGGCATTCATGTTTGTTCCTGTTTATTTTGAAAATTCAAATTTTTTTTCCGGTGACCTCTACCCCGACAAAAGACGTGAGAAGTAACTTATCCATCGATCAACCTTTTTTTTTTTTTACCCCACTTCCTTCGATTGATCACCCCCAACTGAGCATTCTGCCAAAAGACGTTGGCCATGTGACTGTTTCTACTGAGTGACTAAATAGACCAATCTTGTTTTCGTGAATCCCTTTTCTTTTTTTTCATCAAAAATTCTGCAAGTCATGATAAAGGTGCGTCCTTGAGGCCGGAGAGTCCTTGGCATTTTACTGCTACGTTGGAGGCGGGATTCTTAAGGTCGATTACCGGTTTTCTCAGATTTTTTTTCGACAAATATTTTGCTTCAAAAATCACTTTGAATAATAATGATAACAATAATAACAATAACAATAATAACAAGAATAACAATAACAATAATAATAATGATGATAATAATAATAATAACATAAGCTTTCATAGAAAGCGCGGCAGGATGAAAGCGTTTGAAAACTTGTGTAATCATCGCAATAAAAATACAAGACCTATTAAGAAAGAAGAAGAAAGTACAACTTCTCGATAAAGTTGTTTATAGTGCAGTGGATAACCAGGATGATTATGCAGTTTTGGGGGGAAAAAAAGCATGAAATTTCTAACATAGCACATACCATAAAATTAATTTTCAGGTGTGGAAGTAAGTAGATTGGACCTCTGATGATAACGAGAGGTTGAATTCAAGATGGCCGCTAGTCGACCAGGTTTAATGTTCAAGCACTTCTAATTTTGGAATCAAACAGTACAAAATAAAAATAATAATTTAAGGTGACCTTTCCAACTAAGTTGGAAATGCCCATTCAGTTCCTGTCACTTTTGAGATCACCAGAACCCAAAGAAATGCATTTAGGTCAAGAGCAAATTTTAGAAAATAAGATTTAAAAAAAAAAAAAAAAAAAGCGTTAAAAAGACATTCTTTTGTGAATACATTTAGTGCTGGACAGCATGTCGCACATGCTACAAGCAATATCTCGCTGAAATATCAAAGTAAACGTACAACAGGTGCAAAACAGAAACATGTTGCCAATCATCCCCACAACGCGATGGATAATGAACAAACTAGAATATATGACTTCATCATTTTGGGACCTGTTTGCGGGCAGGGCAGTTATTTTTTCTTTTTATAAAAGCACTCGGCTATATGACAAACACGAGAATTACTACAGATAATGACGTCATAAATTCTGGTCTGTAAATTACATTCTTGGCAAAATTGGCAACATTATTGTTCTGGTATGTACTATGTTAGAAATTTCATGCTTCTTCCCAAAAGTACACATTAGGTCATATTTTGAGAGCTTACCCGCCGTACTATTACGTGAAACATGACAGGAGCCACAATGGTAAAGTGTATTAGTTTACTTAGTTCATATAGTTATGAAAATCTCAGAACAAGAAAGTTTTCATTTTTGATTTAAAACTTCCTCCAGTTCGCAGGTTTCAGATATCATAGGGTAATTGATTCCAAAGTCTGGCAGTGATATAGATGAAACTCCTGTGCACCTTGGGCCGTATCCACAAAGACAAGTTTTAAGGTCAAATCATCTAAATATCGGATGTCAATTATAGCACGGAGCTCATAGGGGCACATATCGTGCAGACTTTTGAATATTGTAATTAAAACTTTGAACACTACTCTTTCATCTGTACTAAACCAAGGCAAAGTACATTGTTCGGGAAGATCTAAAAATGGGGGTGATTGGTACCAATACAACCCGGCTCGGCTGTATATTCCTTGGGCAAATATTGTAACCAACGGGATAATGTATCTTACAAGCTGTTACGAAAACCAGAACCTTATTAAGGATCTGAAATAAGAGAAAATTGACGAGTCTGGTTGGTCACTCAATAGGAATCGTCACGTGATCAATGCATTTTTGGCAGCATCCTGTGTTGGGGGTTGATCAATCTAGAAAATTTTAATACGGACTGATGAATAAATCAATTACTCCTTTCGCCTGAGAAGTTTGGATTTTTGGAAAAAAATCAGTGAATAAGTTATTTTTCTCATCTTTTGATTGGGCGAGGATCATCAAAAAAGTTTTCATTTGGAAAAAAAAAAAATGGTGACTTATTTAGCATAAACTTATAATGTAAATTGAACCTCCACTAAAATCCTATTTTGCAGAAACAAAAAAAAAAATGCCTTTTTTTTGACATCATCATCATCATCATCATCATCAGTCTTTTAGCGTCCGTCGTTGGACATAGACCTTCCCCAGGATTTGCCACACTTCTCTATCATGGGCGTCACGGAGCCAGTACTTCCTGAACTTGTCTAGTTCATCTCTCCATCTAATATTTTGCCGGCCTCGGTTGCGCATAACAAGGAATAATTGTTGGAATTTCCAGGCCTCCACCTCCATTCATGCAACAGGCAAATGTGATATATGCATACATACATAATGAGTAAAACCAACTTAAAAACTGAAGAGACCTATTTTGACAGTTTTTGTAACTGTTTTGGTTAACAGTTTCAAATTGATTTTCCCTTTATTCCTTACTAAATCATAGGCGCGTATTATACACTGGTATACATATTTTATGAGGAAAAATAGAGAGTATAATTTCAGAATAACTATAATAATGTTTTTGAGGGTGAAATTATTATTAATTCATCAACAAGTTTTCCCTTCTATCCGAAAGAAGTGCGTATCTATAAAAAAAAAAAATTCGGAAGACGGAATGGCGTTATGCGAAGAATCAATTACCATTTACTTACGTGGAAAAATATTTTGATCGTTCACTCACCCTCAAAAATAGTGATGATGGTTTGGTAGGTACTAGAGACTGGGGTGTATGGGAGAGAGGATAAAAAAAAATAACTCGGTATTTAAAGACTTTTCTTCTTTTCTTTTTCTATAAAACTTTTTATATCTTTAAATTTCGATGTATTTTTGAAGTGAGGTCCATATAAAAACAACTAACATTGAATTACAAGGGAACAATAGGGTATAAGAGCAGTTTTCCCCCACAAGTACAAAAAATGCAGGTCTCAAGTTAACACGTTTTCAACATGTGGTATTTAGAAGTACTGTTTTGTACATAAGCGTTGGTATCTTAGGGAATAATCATTTTTGTTTCAAGGTCGGATTAAGATTGCATGGGTCCCCTGGCTTTGATTTCAAACGGAGGCCTTCCCATCAAAATGATCAGTAGTGTAAGTATACAAGAAATTCTATTTAATTGAAATGTAATCAGATTGAATTTCATCCACATACGTAATATCATTATCATTATCATTATCATCATTATTATTATTATCATTATTATTATCATCATCATCATCATTGATGATGATGATGATGTCGCCGTCGTTGTCGTACGTTCACGAACTTTTCTCATGGTAATTTTTTTTCCAGTTAATTCATTTAGGGAGCACCCCGAATGTACTGGAGCCCTGGCTTTTTTATTTATCTATTTTATTTATTTTCTAACCCAGTCACCAACCACCTCTAGGAGTATGGTCTTGAGCGGGTTAGCTCCAGACCGTTCTTCAAAAGATATAGATAAACATTTCAATAACGTTGTTCCAAAATTATTTAATTATTTTCACCCCAAGAAACAACAGCAATAAATAATAGATAGATTTAAGAACCCAACCTCCATTATTGTGGCTGCTATACCTTCTCTTGCCATCAGAATACGACTGTAACTATATCTACTGCGTTTTCCACTGACATTCACAGCTACCGGTAAAATACCCCCCCCCCTCACCTTCCCGCTCGCCATCACCACCTTTTTCTTCCCTTTACAGAGATCAGGGTTGCCATTTTAGCCATTTTTATGGCCAGATTTATCAAATCTGGCCTAATTAATAGCATTTGGCTATGAACTTTTTGCCCCAGTTATATCTATAATTTTGGTCTTTCCGACTTCGTTGATGCACTAAATTCTTATTTGTGTTTCTTGTTTCTGGTTAATACTCCTGTTTTGCGATATTTTACGAATTATCATTAATCTATATTTTTTTTTTATATTACGTGATTTTTCGAATGGTTTTTATGATCACAACTTCAGTAATCAGGCCACCACCATAAAAGTTGCGATATAAAAAAAAAAGCAAATGAAAATTAAGATGAAGGTATATAGTAGTGTTATTCTATTTAATTAATACTATAATATTATAAGACTTCGTCTCATGAACATGAATAGTGGAATAATTGCTTTTGTAAACATTTTTTAGATTTGACCATTTTTAGCCGTTTTTGGTCATTTTAGCGTGTTTTGGCCAGAAACGTATCCAACCATCTGGCAACCCTGACAGAGAATACCCAGCCATCACCCCCTCCCCGTCCGCTTCTCTACCACTTACCTATTATATCTATAATCGTCTCTTCCTGCTACTACGCTCCATATATCTACTGGCACTGTTCCCCGTGACTTTCTTAATAGCTTTGACAAGACCACCTCTTACAATTGGCCACAATAACGTAGGTGACAATGATAAATGCTTACCAACAGATAAAGATCTATTCTAACCCGATAACTGTTCCCGACCGCGAACCCTAACCCAGGCAGTTCACTTGGCAGCGATGGACTTATCAGGATAGCCGTTTTGGCTATTTTATGGCCGAATCGAATCTTTTTAAAAAATCAACTTTTTGGTTCGGTCTTGTTTGGGGCATTTTGACTTTATTGCTGTAGTATTTATTTATAACATTTTTTTTTTTTTGGTGTGTACTTCAGTATTGTTTAATAGACAATCATTGTTATTAATTTCACAACTTTTAATTATTATGATGAGTTGCAATAGAATAAGTATGTAAAAAATCAAGAATAAGATAAATACCTGTATTGGAAAAATATGATCATGATTTAAATACTCCATCAATAAAAATGAATAAGAGATTGTTATTATTAGAAAAATGTGTGCATTTGGTCATTTTTTACGTGTTTTTAGCCTGAAACGTCTCCAACTATCTGGCAACTTTGTGCCTTATCTCAACTGCGCACACCAAAGATTTTAATTTTTACAAGGCGCTTCTATTCATGCCTTGTGGTCTTAAACACATGCTCGCGTATTTATTGTCATGGCTCAGTCGGTAAATCACAGTTAAGTGAAGAAGTCCCCTTTCGCTGACTACAGCTTCAGTCGTCCCTGCCAGGGATCCACACCAAGTATAACAAGTTTATCTGTCTAGGCCAGTTCTTAGTGGTTAGCAATAAGTGAGGTAGACTTAGAGGCGACAAGCACCCGAAGTGGCGTCACTTACTTCACCTTGAGAAAAAAAAAAAACACAGCTACTGTTACATAATTATTGATGTCTTCTTTTAAATCAGGTTTGCGGGCAAATCTCCAACAACCGATTCATGCTAGCTAAAGTATCGTACCCATTTAATGTACTTGTAAAATACTTGATGCTAACTGATAGGGGGGGGAGATAAAGTATGTGTACACGAGAGAGACGGACAGGGGATCACTCTTTCACTTCACGTCTTTCGACAGCAGGGGATGCTGGTCTCAAAATAAATTCTCAAAAAATTAGCCTAGTGGTATTTTGCCGGAATCGTGACATTATATATATATATATATATATATATATATATATATATATATATATATATATATATATATATATGAAGCTGTCTGTCCAAGTCGGGATATTCTTTAAGCACGTGTGCACTTGAGTACGTGTTTTTGTTTCGGTGTACATGAAAATAAATACTAGTCAAAACGTATGCATTCATAAAAAAAATAAAAAGATTGTATGCGTGAGCGACCTGCACACACATGCAGACACGCACTCGCACACGCAAACACACACACAAACACACACACAAACACACACACACAGACACATACAGACGCACTCGCTCCCTCCTGCATATCTAAATATAAATTCAGACATTCTTACGTAACGTTCATACGTAACGAGTAAAAGCTTAGCTTGATTTTGACTACCATTTACTTTCATCTGAATTTTTAGCTGTTTAATCACAAACAAACAAAAAATTAGGAATCGAAAAAAAACAACAAACAAACAAAAAACCAGCTGAACATTGAGATGAAGGGGGGGGGGGTAGTAGCTGAAATTAAATACCGTGCGTTACAATACTTCGTCTGAAGATCAACAATATTAATTGAGAAGTAAGATAAAGGCTTAGCTGACATGGGCGTCCCCAACCACTTTTCGAGGGTAGGGTGCAAACGGATTTATTCCGAGGGTGTGGGGAGACAAAAACATATGTCTGAGTGCTGGTCGTCGGGTAGAGACTGGGAGTGCTCAAGCTGTGACTCGTACGAAGCTGCCACTGCTCTTAGTGCTCCCCTCCTCTGGTAGGTTCTAACTTTCGACCCCGACCCCGTCTGCGGCGAGAAGGTCTGATCCAGGGCTGGGAGGGCAAATGCTCCCTCCCCATCAGCGGACGCTCATTTTTAGTTTAGTCTGACACAAGGCCAAATAGAGGTTAATGAGGGCTACGAAGATTGTATTAGTAACACTAGCATTCCAAGTAGGGAGGGGCTGCCAAACTTGAAAATCGGCATTCAAAATCTTGGCTTCATTTTGGGTCGAACACGGACCACAGGCGTGTGTGTGTGCGTGATGTATGTAATAATACGTAATGCTCAAACGTGTATACGTTCATACGTGAACATCATGTACACACGCATGCAAATACGTTTGCACACACGCACGCTTTCGAGGACTGACTCAAAAACGACTACACATGTCCTGTATATTAATTTCTTCCTTCTTCCTTCCTTTTTCTTGTTTATGCTATCTCTGTCCCCCAACTCTCTCCCTTTCTTCCTTTTTCTCTCTTGCTCGTTCTCTCTTTCATCATTTCTCTCTATCTTTCTTCATCTCTCTTCCTTTCTCTCTTTCTTTCTATTTTGTCAACCTTCCCTTCTGTCTTCTCTCTCTCTCTCTCTCTCTCTCTCTCTCTCTCTCTCTCTCTCTCTCTCTCTCGTTCTTCCTCTTCATCTCTCCTTTTCTCCATTATTCTTCTCTGGGATAAAACTGAAGAAAAAAACAATATGTGACAAGAAGAAGGGGAGAGCACTCCTTTTCTTCTCTCGACGAGGAGAAAAAAAACATCAACCCTATCTTCTTCTTTTCTGATTTTTTCTTTCCTTCCTTCGTCCTTCCTACCTCTCTTTCTTTTTTCTTTCCTTCTCAACCTTTTCTCTTTTCTTTCTTCCATACCTTCCTCCTGCCCCCCTCCTTCCTTCTTTATTCCTTCTTTCCTCCTCCCTTCCTTCCATCGGGTCGTTACCTTTTTTCGTTTTTTGTCTCTGTGTTGTTATTTACCACCTGGCGTTTTGCGAACTCCGTTTTATTTACATAAACGAATTAAACGTAGGACGGGAGACTTTTCTCAGGTCTAAAAATTCTTGCAAGGTTGAAGCTATTAGATTAACCCTCAATGAACCGACGATACTTTCAAGTACCACATGTTTGGTCGATTAATTTGAGGTTTGATACGTCCAAGCGAAATAAACCCAATATTTATTTTCCAATAAAAAAAAAATAATACTGTTTACCCAAATGTTATTTTTCGTTAATCAAACGAAGACTTGAGATACGAATGAACAAATATACAGTTCGCAAAAATTCAGAATTTGAGAAATAAAGGCACTTAGGTCAGGGATAGCAGACCATTTTATCACGGTCGAAATTTTTTCTTTTTTAATAATCCTGTAATCGGAGTGTCACTTAGATGTATATTTTAGCTTTAGGTAGTGTTTACAGATAAGCAGCCTATTTTTCTGATACACTTATAAAAACTATGAGTTTGCTAAAATTTAACTTAGAATTTTCAAAATGTGTCTGTAAATCTGGGATACTAAAACAAAATTTAAAAAAAAGTTTTTTAATAATCCAAAGAACGTAGCGTGTCACCTAAAGACCTTCAGCGTGTCACCGCTGACACGCGTGCCATAGATTCGCCATCGCTGGCATAGAAGGTTAAAAAAAAACCCTAAACAAACAAGAGAGAAAAAAAAAATGAATTTAAAACAGTACTTTCTTTCAATCGTTGAATCTGTTTGTTTTTCTTTGTTTTTTTTTAATTCTTTTTTTCCTTCAAATGGGTGTTAAACGATTCATTTTTTTTTTCTAAATCATTCTCATAAAAATTTTTACTGCTCTTTCTTTTTCTTGTTTTCATTTGTCGCTTTCACGTCTGTTTCACCCTTTTTTCTTCTCTTTTCTTTTGAAATCTTTCCACTCAAATTATCCCGTTCTGTCTCCCTTTCATCTTTCTTTCTGCTTTTTTTTTTTCATATCCTTTTCTTTCTTCTTTCTCTCTTTCTCTCTAACAATATAAGTCAATTGAATTCCCTCTTTACAAGTCTTGAACTTTATACTTGGTCTTTCTCTCGATTAACTTTCAATAACAATTCTTCTCTCTTTTTTTCTTTCTTTTTTTTTTTCAATCAAATGACATCTCTTTCGGTCCTTTCTCCCTTCTTTTCCTCGGCCCATAATACTCTCTCTGTCTACTATTTTCCACAATTTTCTTTCATCCTTTATTCTTTCCTCCCTTCCTTCTTTTATTCTTTCCATGCTTCTTTTAACTCTTTTCTTTCTCCTTCTTTCCTTCCAACTTTTTTTTCTTCATTTCTTCACTTCCTTCTTATTCTCTCTTTCTTCCCTTCTTCTCTCTCTCTCTCTCTCACCATTCTTTCCTTCTAACGGCCAACCTTAACGAGTGCAAGTAAAGAAGGAAAATATGTAGGGAAAAAAAAGCAGTACGCAAAAACGTTAAAATAGACGAATAACCATAGGTAATGACATTCATAACACATTACAAAAACAAATACGAAACATCTATGAATGAGGATTACAACAATACTAATAACTTAATAAGTGTTAATAACAATGCTCAGAGAAGAAGTTTGATAGAAGGATAAATAACAATAACAATTTATAGTCGGCACTCCCAGCTACTGGTAATCACATTGTATAAATATTAACAATGATGAAATTAATGACCAATTCATTATTATCATTATCATTGAAAATATTGCATAAATAACGATAGAATCACTTGCATGGACCTTCCAACTTTTCTTAAAACGATTACATTCAAAATAATGATAATAGTAATCATGGAATAATGGTGATAATAATAATGATGATGATATTGATAATATCTATTTCTTTTATTGCTCCTACTTCTCTTTTTTATTACTATTATTGTTTATAATATTGTTATTATATCCCGCTCGTTATCCGTCTTCATATTGTCATTGTTGTTGTTATTATTACAATTATTATTATTACAATTATTATTGTTATTATTATCAGTAGTAGTAGTACTAGTAGTAGTGGTAACGAAGAAAAATCTGTGTTAGCACTGATAGTATTAATTGGCGGTTCAAAGTAAATATTAATAATAACATTACTCAATACTTCAAGCCGGAGTTTTTCTATGGTATAATAAAGATAGTAATGTTAGTGGTCGAATGTAACAACGGTATTGAGAGGAAAAATGAGAAAAGAGGATAGAGAGAAAGAAGGGAAAGGGTCGTGTAATCTTGTAGTAGTAGTAGTAGTAGCAGTAGTAGTAATAATAATGATAATAGTTGTTAGTAATAAAATGTGACAACAGCATTGAGAGGAATAAAGAAAGACAAAAAAGAAAGAAAGAAAGAAGCCGACTGATCTCATACTACTACTACTACTACTACGAGGACGACGACTGATACCAATAATAATAATAGTAATGTAATAGCGGCATTGAGAAGAAGAATGAAAGAAAGACAGACAGACAAGAGAGAAAGAGAAGAAAGAAAGAGAGAAGAAAAGGACCGAGTAATCTTATGGTATTATTAATAATAATAATAATAATAATAATAATAATAATAATAATAATAATAATAATAATGATGATGATAGCTGTTAGTAAAATGTAGCATAGAAAGGGCTGAAGAAAGAAAGAAAGACAAGGAAGGAAATCAAGGAAGAAAGAAATAGAAAGAAAGAGTGAAAACGAAGCAGAGAGTGAAAAGAAAGAAATTGAAAGAAAGAAAGAGAGTGAAAAAAAGGGGGGGGGAGATAAAAAGAAAGAGAAGAGAAGAGCCGTGTGTAGCGGCCGACAATAGTGGAAGCCTGAGCAGTAATTGGAGAGCAAGGAGGTTCAGAGCCGATGATAGAACGAAAGAGCAACGGAGCCAACCGACGGACGAATTAAAGGAAAAGAAAGAAAGGGGAGAGAAGGCTGAAAGCAGCAAAGGGCAGAAAAAGTGATCAGTTGGAGACTTGAATACGAACTAGCAAGACGTCGCTCACAGTGGCGGCGCTTGTATCAAAAATTATTACAGAAGAAAGAAAGAAAAGGAGAGAAAGGATACAAAAACTTTTATTTAAAACAACAGGATTTAAGAAGAGAAAAAACATACGGAAAAATACAAAGAGACAGACAAAAAACGGAAATATACCGACTACTCCATAAGGATTTATTTACACGCCGCTTCGCTTACACATATATCTCTATATATCTATATATATATATATATATGTGCTGTATGCGTATTGAAATAGTTACAGTGTATCACAGAAGTAACAAACACATTATTAATTCAAGTCCGACAAAACAAAACACACCAAAAGGGAAGCAGAAATAGACTATCATTGTAACAACAGCTACCGTTGTTACTAATTCTTGATATATATTTATTTATATACCTACATATACATATATACACACCATTGTTTGTTGTTCGTCAAATAATTGACATGGTTGCGTCAGTGCTCATTATGCCTACATAGGATTCGTTCCTATATATTTTTTTTTCAATTCATCGGATACTTTACCGACAATTTACAAGTCACCATAACAGAAAGGAAACTGCCAACTTACTACATACATAACATAAAAAAGGTGTTTATAACACATGTATGTGCAGATTTATTCATAGATGTAGATATGTTTATATTTAGATTTTATCCATAAAAGTATCGTAATCACTGCAAGAATACGGTGGATTTATATTATATTTCGTGTGTTTGTTTTTTTTAATGTTTTGGTTGTTGTTGTTCGTATTATCATTATTGTCGTTGTAGATAAAATCGTGCTTAAAACAAGAAAGAGGGCGAGTTTAAGCCTGTACGTACTTCGACGAACAAACCAACAACAATAATAACAAAAATTATGCATACTTTTGAGTAAACAAAAACGAAATATATATAAAGGTTATTCACTCTTTAAAAATCGACGACACGATCATCACTGAGCGAAAGATAGAAAAAAAAGTGATTCTTTTTTTTTAACGGACGGAGAAGGATATTCTGTCCGTGTATGATCTTAAAACCACCTCAGCAACCGACACAACGCTGTATTCATATTTACTTACTTCTCTATCTGTAAATCATACGCTTACGAACAACTGGATTATATGTGTATATTTTTCTTTCTTTATTACCTATAGAGATAATACACCTCCCAGCACCTATAAAAGATCGGAAGATACTTACTTTTGCTGAGAAACAAAAAAGAAAGCAAAAACAGTGGAATTAAAAAAAAAAAAAAAATAGTATTCTCGGAATCATAACTATGTATAAGTATGAATCAACTGTAACAAAATCAATAGTAAATGGTGATTGGATTTCTCACTTATAAAAGGTGAAAAAAAAAAAAAAAAAAGGAACGTGAGATTTTGAAAAAGAAAAGAAACAACTTTATTTAAAAAAAAAAAAGTATCAAGTGAAAAAAAAAAAAATTCGTTCCTTCAACACTACGCACCGCGAGTATTAAAAAAAATATATATATATATATATAACACCATAACCAATTTCTTTGGTGTTAAATACTTTAAAAAAGATAACTATAAGGAAAAAGTTACCTATACTTACTCTAAGAGACACATGATACCACCGGAAACCTTTTTCGAAAAGAAGGATTATATTTTACTTACTTACATACCTCTGTGGATATATATTGACATCAGTTTGTACGTACGCACTAATACAGTCACTTAAACGATTATAAGGAAGAACGGACGCTGTGTCTGGTGTTGACCCGTACTGGCTGTGGCTCTGCTTCTATCAGGCCGACATAACGACAGAATACACACATGTATATATATATGTGTCCATCACTCTCTATTTCAGTGCGTAAGTACACGTTTGATTCTATCTCCTTTTTTTTAAAACCTGTAAAAATGTGATTTTGAATTTCAAAATTTGTTTAGGATGATAACCTTAATGATAATCGCCGTGATTGCTTTTTAATTTTACGACTATTATAAAATAACCATTATCTGTGCTTGTCAGGGAATTAAAAAAAAAAGTGCAATTGAAATAAGTAGACGATTGATTTCAACTCATTTTTTTTAACCTATAAAAACGTAATTTTGAATTGCAAAATTTGTTTAGGATGCTAAACTCAACGATACCCCCAACGTGATTACCTTCTTTTTTTTTTTCCTCTTCATTTTACACCTATTAATATAAAATAATCTTTATCTGTGTCTGTCTGTGAAAGTGTAATTGTAAATTGATGGCATTTGAAATCGTAAACACTGACAGAAATTACACATTCACGCTTGCACTACTACTACAACGTCCTTTTCTCCCCCCCTTTTTTTTTCTTACAACACATCCCTCGTTTATAAATAAAACAGAGAGCCAATAAGAGGTACATTCATCGAATCAAATATACACAAATGTATATAATATAATATCTCCAAATGATCAGCACACTTGATAACTCGCGTGCGCGCACACAGACACATGCTTATTTCACAGTGTGTATGCATTTTTCGTTTCAATAATGACATAAAAAGATACCACTGTAATTACTATATATTGCTCTTCTTACGTACGTTCTTACCTATGTATACAGAAAGCATGCATTTTTCAGTGTGGTATTATTTGATGTGTAGATAGATGACTATCTGTCTGTATCCGATGATCTGTCAAACTGGTGTTTTAGTTTTAATCGATATTAAATACTAACAGTTATTCCCACGTATGAAATTAGTTAATATCATTACTTATGGAAACATTAGTTCTTTTCTTCTTTTGCTTTTCGGTAACTGTTCGGTTTAGGTTCGCAAAACCCCAAAAGATAATTGTTGTAGATGCGGTACATAATTTTCTTTTCGTCTTTTTTTTTTGCGAACCTCAACCGAACAATTACCTTCTTTTCTTGTTGTCTTGTATAATACCCTTCACGTACGAATTCTTGAGGTTTTTTTGTTTTTTTTGTGTGTGTGCGTGTGTTCTCGGAGGCGTAGCTGGGGATTTCGGGGTCCGGTGGGGGACTGGGCTTCTTGAGAGGCCCCTTCAGCATTTAGTGAAATGTATCAGTAGAAAATGCAGTAGGTGAATTTTCAAGAGATTTGGGGAGGGGCCGGGGGGGCCTTTTCAAGTATCCCCTGTCCCCACTCAGCTACGCCACTGTCCGCGTGTGTGTGCGTGTGTTCTGTTTGAGTATATGCGGGTGTGCAAATGCTTTCAATTGTACGGGCTTTAAGCGTTAACTTATTATCTGTATTTGAAAAGGAAAAAGGACTGTTCGGTGTGCAAGGAAAGAGGCGAGAGGGTGAAAAACATGTGTGTGTGTATATATATATATATATATATATATATATATATATATATATATATATATAACTGCTGACAATGTTGGTCTATCTTTGAACGTTATTTATTTGTCAGTAATAAAAAGTCGACTAAAAAACGGAGAGAGAGAAAAATGTAAGTGGAAAGAGAGAGAATGCAAACGGAACGAGAGGGGGGTACAGAGAGTGGCAGATAGAAATGGATCTTTGTCAAACACTTCCTTCCTTTCTCCTTTTCATTCAAATCTTCTTGCTCCCTATCTATCAATCCATCTGACTCGATTTGTTTCTATCTATCTCGAAAATGATCGTGGTCAAATACTTCTTTTCTCTTTCTTTTCTTCTTTTTTTAATTTAAACGTTTTTGCTCTCCATCTTTCTTCCTCCCTCTGTCTGTCCTTATCTATCATACACACGCAAATTAAATGGGCACATGCCACTGCGAGATGAATGCATGTCAAGATTAATACGGCACGTTGACACTTATATGGGTCAACGACGACTAACAGTCAGAGAGGACGTGATAAGTGTTAAACATACAGTTACAAACCATCTTATTTCAGTCTATACTGCTCGTTTGTAAACAAATGAACTCCATAAAACGGTTTTATTTACTTGTTTATATATATTGGTCTATATTGTCTTTTATTCTTTAAAAAGTCTGTTTTAGCAGTGGCATGACCCATATAGATATCGACGTACCACAATAGACCTAATTCATTAATCACAGTTCCTTTCTTTCGCTCACCCCACATCACCCCTCGTGCGCACTCACGCACGCCGCCAACACCTCCTTCCTCTCCTTCTTGGACGGTGGTTCCTGAAAAGCCGACAAAAGGGGTCACTCTTAGTAGTTATTAGACCATTGTTTGCTCAGAACTGCTTAGCAATGCATGGCCCATATAGATATCGATGGGCATATTCTGCCACGCTCTATCTCTATCAATCCATGTATTTCGTTGTCTACTATGCGTACGTAGTCTCTTGTTTTCAATTTTAACTTTATTTACTCTAATACATGACCCATATAAATGTCGACTAGTCTATTTCGCCACATTCTCTCGATACATATCTATTTCACTCTCGGGTCAGTATGCGTATGTAATCTTTTTTTTTTTTTTAAACTTTATCTACCTCCACGGCCCCCTGACCCCCTCTGCAACCTTTGACCAACCTCTAATATCTTCGGCCCTGGTCTCTCTAACATAATGTGATTGAGCTCTTGGGAAAAGGTAAGAGCCCTTGGATTGAAACGATGGACTGGAGATTTTATAATGCGAGGTCCAAGATTTTCGGGGTTCATTGTGTCGAGTTAGCGACATTCTTTACTTCAAGTTCATTCAAGTGAGAGAGAAAGAAAGGAAAGAGAGTAAGAAATGAAAAACTCGAGAATGATAGAGAAAGCTGTAAGAGTGGGAAGGGAGAAAGAGGAAGTGAAAAAAAAAACGAAGTCAAAAGAAAGAAAGGAAGAAAATAGATGACTGGATAAAGTGAGGAAGAGAAAAGTGAGAAGAAAGAAAGAAAGACAAAATGAATGAATGGGCGGACGATGAAGTAAGAAGGGAAAGAAACGATGTGTGAATGAAATAGGAGGAATCAAAGAA
This sequence comes from Thysanoteuthis rhombus, assembly GCA_963457665.1. Taxonomy (NCBI): domain Eukaryota; kingdom Metazoa; phylum Mollusca; class Cephalopoda; order Oegopsida; family Thysanoteuthidae; genus Thysanoteuthis; species Thysanoteuthis major. The sequence continues at coordinate 30,513,556 of OY735223.1, forward strand.
AGAAAGAAAACGATGATTTTCTTCATCACCGTGTCTGAAGAGACAAATCATCTCGCACACACGCGTTCACACTCTGACACAGACACACACACACACACACTTCTGCGGTCAGTTGGATACTTGTAAAATCTGTGTTAACCACACAAGTCAAATGAATAATATCAATCTTGCAAAACTGATTATTTTGACAATTTCATTTAACCTCTGTTCTCTGCGGGTGTGTCCTATCCCCCCTCCCCCTCTCTCTATCTTCTTTTTCATCCGGTACCCCCTCTTTTCATCAATTTCTCTCGCACCCAGTTTTTCCTCTCTCTCTCTCTCCATCTTCAACGCCTTTCTCTCTCTCCGCTCTTTTGCTCATCCTTCCTTCCTCTCTCGTTTTTCCACTCTTTCTTTCTGCCTCTCTCTCTCCCTTCAATCTTTTCCCAATCCTCTTTTTCTCTCGTCTCCATCCCATTCTCTCCCCCTCTCTCTCTCCCTCTTCCACCTTCCCCTCGTTTCTTTCATATTTCCTCCACCCACCAGGCCCCCCACCATCGGCGCACTCCTCCCTGCCTAGCTCCCTCTCTTTCTCCCTCTCCCTCTCTCTCTTCTTACCTTTCACTCATTGGTATATCAGTTAGCTAATGTGTCCGTGTGTCGGTTACACGCATTTCACGTATATAATTTATTGACTACATAAGAACGTGACATCGACACACACGAGCACACCCATGCTCGACACAGTTTTGTGTAAGTGCCCCGAAGATGACGACGATCATCATCATTATTATTATGATTATTATTATTATTAGCGACAATTCATTTAATTATTATGAAATTACAACATTAGTTTCTTTTATCATTTGTCCTTTCTTTTCAAAATATAAAAATAACTGAAAAGAAAAAATCTTTGCGTAATAATAATAATAGTAATAGTAATAATAATAGGAGTGAAAAGGATGGTAGAGGCGCCTGCCGTAGTGTGGCAATGAGTAAGATCATCTTGCACACCATTCCATGGTGCAGAGAGTTCGATCCGTAGGGGGGGGCTGTCTCACTAGGTTGGACGCATAATAAGCAAAGTTTAGTAAAAAAAAAAAAAATTATTATCATTATCGTGCATTTTCATGTTCACACTAAATGTCTATTGGTCATCGACAGAGACTTGAGTGACAGCAATGCTCTCCCTTTCTCAAAACTGCAGCACTCCACCCAGTATCTATGCAGATACCTAGCAGACCCCAGCTATGCCGTTTTCAGTACACTACAGTCTTTGTTGGATTTCAACTCCTCAAATCTCGATTCCTGTGTTTTGGGCCCGCTTCCAAGTCCTCCTACTAATATGGGAACATCCCTCACCTTCATTATCGTTTTCATTATAGTAATCATATTAAGAAACCGTTTACTAGAACAATCAAGGTAGGTTTCTTCAGATATTAACTTGGTCTGGCTGACGGTTTATGTATGTATCACACATACAGGCCACACCTATGGAGCGAGAGGTCTGAAAAATTAAACATTCACCCATGTCTAGAGAAAAACGTTCTTTTAGTTCTCTCAATATTCCTTTGCTAGATAGGTGCTCAGCGGAGGGTCCAAATTGCCATGTAAGCTTATGCTAAATCGGTCTCTCAGTCCAGCAGCATCCACTTTGTTTCTTTTTGAAAATTCAGTCTTTCATCTAGTGATCACTACCCAGTTGAAATGAAAGAAGTAACTAATCCATTGATTACCCTTTTTTTCCAAATTTTCTTGATCACCCCCAACACAGTATGCTGCCAAAAGATATTCGTCACGTGACGGTTTCTTTTGAGTGACTAACCAGGCCTATCAATATTAATCTTAGCAGCAGTAGAATGGTTATCCGGCGTTGTCTGGAACTACCTACTTCGACGAGCATTCATTGGCTAATTTTATCTTGTCTGGGTCACATGTAATGTTACAGCCAATTACACATGGTTTCAGTTTGCCTTCGATAAAATGCAATTGCCAAATCGTTCAATTTCCCGAGATCAAAGCGTAACAACTGTTTATGCATTTTCTTATCGATTCGTGTATATTCAAAAAAAAGGAGGGTTGCCATTAGGTATTTTTCGAGGCCAAAATCTAGTAAATTTGGTACTAAACGAAGCTACTTGGTTTCGAAAATGAAGATTTGGTCCTGAGAAATATCGACAAAAAATATCAATCCCTTAAATATGACTATAAGATAATACATTAAAAAAATATGTGTTCTAATCTATTATCCTGCAAGCCTTGTCCTGTAATGTATTTTGAGTTATTCGATTTTGCATTAAACTGGAGATTTAGGGGCCTAGGGAGGAGCTTGGCTCCCTGAGGGGGCCTGCCACCATTAAGTGAGATCTGGTATTGCATAATGTTAGAAGAAAAGCAGCGGGTGTACCACTATTCATAAAGCTGTAGGTCCTCTCCACTGTGGTCCCGGGGGGGGGGGTTAAAATCCCTCCCCCAGTTACGCGCCGATTGGTCATCCTGTACGCTTAGTCATGACTATTTCCGTACTCTTTTTTAGCCGATTCGCCGCAGGTTGTCATTGTGGTTGTTATTTGTTATTAATGACATTTACGAAACTTAGCTCAACTTGGCATTCCGTAAGGTAAATCGTGTTCACCAATAAGGAAGTAGGAAGACTGTGTTTCGTCACTTTCCCTAGTGGACAGGTCTACAAATGCTACACTTCAATTAAAGCTCTTTCATTTTCTATCCTTACGCAAGCACACCAACTCCCTGCTTTGGGGCGGGGCTGATCATTATATTTATGAAGTCCTGGTCTCGACGAGACTTGAGACTCGCAAGGATCACTAAGCTGATGCATGCAATAGGAACAGGGACTTCTGCACCGGCTGTCATACCCCATTGGGAGTTGTCTCCTAAGAGACAGACGCTTCACCTTTCAAGTCTAGTTAAATAAATCCTACTGCTGTACTGAGTGTATCGTACAGGTATACCTTGATTCGAAAATTTTCCCCCTTTCTGTTCGAAAGTTCACTCTACCAGGGCTTATTATAATCCAACGTGTCTTTGTTTTGTTTTTGCTTTTCAGTTTATACTTAGTTACATTAATTAGTACAGCAATACCGTAACCGTACTAAAATAAAAATGCACTATTCAAGATATTTCTATATCTGGAAAAGTACTGAAATATTGTCAATAATACTTGCGTATACACTCAATTAACCCATTTATGCCCTTAAGTCAGATTCTGGTATCATTAGAAATATGCGGTAATTGAAAGTCTATTAGTATGGTAATGCGAATTCTTTGTGAAGAAAATAAATAAATAAAACTGAGAGCCTGTTTCTTATCGTCTTGAGTGTTCAGATGTAATTTGATCCGTTCATAAGTATATCTTTCAAGGTAATTTTTTTCGGTACGCTGATTCTGAAATCATTTTATTATTTATACTGAAACCATTTTTTTTTCTTTTTTGCTATTGGGCCCTATTTCTCCCATCCGGGCTCGTAGGCTTATTAAGTCTTCACAGCCCAACGGTTGATCTGCCACCGACCTTTCTCACTTAGCAAGGCTAAGTAGATATCGGGAAGAGCGTAACACTTAATGTATGTTTATGTATGAGAGCGTTACTTCATCTGTTGGAGGAGAGAGAGAAAGACAGAGAGAGAGAGAGAGAGAGAGAGAAAGATACAAGAGGCAGAAACAAGAGTTGATTGTACGCAAGTTTGAATCTGCGAAATATCGCGTGTGTTTCGACGCATTTGTTAACGCTCACGCCGACGAAGAAGGAACACGCCAAGAGAGTCGTACGTATTACATGTGAGCCAAAGTTCCGAAACACACACTCTTTTTTTTTCTTTTTCTTTTTTTTTTTTTTTTTTGAAAGCCAGGGACTGGATAATGCTGTAAAAAAAAAAAAAAATAAGTAAACCGGTTTTATGCTGGAAACCTTTGCACACACCTGGTAATAACGCTTCTAACCTGTTACATTGATCTGAACAGGCTGACAGTTGAATAAATAACAGACAGTTGACAGACAGAAGAAAAGGAAAGGTCTGTAGTGGGCGAGTGTGTACGGATAAAATTCATGTGAGATAGATGAACAGACAGAAATAACACATCTTATAGATTTTACACACACACACACACACATATATATATATATATATATATATATATATATATATATGGGGTCTAGAAAGCTTTACATCTTTAAACACTGTATATCTGAAAGCTGTTCAAAATTATTTCAGTCTCTTATTTCCCAATATCAGCCAATGCAATTTATTTAATTTCCATCCGTGATTTTTCCTGTTTGTTTTTTTGTTTCTTGTTTTTGTTTTTTTGTTTTGTTTTTTTTTTTTTCATGTTTTACATATGTTTTGTTATCAGAGTATCATGTGTAAATATCTCCTTGTTGGGATTGTCAGTTGTTTACCATGTTACCGTTTTGGGGATTTTAAAAACAAAACAGTTATTGTAATATGGCTCCCCAGCAGTGTTGATCAAACACCCCCTCCCTTTCAGCTATGATTTTAATGTATAGCTTATGTCATACGTGTAGTTCGTTATTTATTATAGGGTATTATCATAATGTATTGCATACGGATGTTATTTCATACTACACATCATTTAATGTTTTGAAACACGGCTTACTTGCATAGTTCAACTTATTCAACAATGAGGCATCAGTGTATATATATATATATATATATGTATATATAATCCTATTGATAATCGTGGAGAAGCGTGAAATTAATTTGTAGTGAGGATTCCATATGTATATTATATATGAGAATAGAATAAAACTTCCAAAAAATCAAACCGACTTTGCGTTTTAGTCACTGAGAGAGAGTGTAACAGACTGGAAAAGATAGATGTATAAATAGAGAGAAGATATTGAGGAGAACTGATTGAACTGATCTGAATAGAGAGACAACGTTCCTAAGAGCATGCGTTCAGAAAAGGTAAATATGACATGCATGTGGAGAAAACACATGAACGTTCACTTATGCTCTTAAAATAATGCAAAAGTAACATAAGCGTGTGCAACATGCAAAACTGTTTGTTTACGATACAGCCACATATCAGCACACTTACTATGTTGAACGTTTCTTTCTCTCTCTCATATATATGTATGTATATATGCATATATATGTGTGTGTATAAATATATATATATATATATATATATATATATATATATATATATATATATATATATCCAAATAAGGGAAGACAGTTAAGAAGCTAAATTTTGCTCGGATCGAATCCTTTACGGTAGCGAGCGAAAAATCGAATACATATATGATATCCTAATTTTTAAATTAATAAATGAATATTGATATCAGAATGGCTCAATCAGTTCTTATTTCTTTTTTTTGTCCAATATTTCGTGATCCTTCAACTGGAAGCTTTCACAATTCTGATTTTTAATAATTATCAATTAGTATACACCTCCTGTAGTTCAGAAAAACTTAGTAAGTCGGAATTCGGTCAAAAATTAGTTAGGCCCCCATTTCGGCTTACTAGGTTGTACTCCCCCCCCCTTTTATCAAGAAGTGAAAAACTCATTGTTGTTGAGAGATTTTGCTCTGGAAGAACCTAGTTTGTCAGCTTCTCTCTGAGGAATCACAACGGTTTTCACTGGTTTTCTCACAACTGACCCGAATTCCAGATTACTGGAGGTGTGTGTGTGTGTGTGTGTGTGTGTGTGTGTGTGTGTGTGTGTGTGTTGGCTCCTCCTGCCAAGGTTGACATTGGATATAACAGATGATTTGGAAAGTGTGTTTTTTTTTTCTCACACGTCCTTAGTTTTCCCTTGTCAGAGTTCGTGTCATGCCAGTGACGAGTTATTTTTATTAAACTATAAGTCGTTGGGACAGAGAAAGGGGTTGCAAATTCCCGAAAGGCGTTAGTGCTAATCGAACTTGGGTCAACCCCTGCCGACTGGAATCGTACGGACGTGGATTTATAGCTCCCCCAAAATTAATTGGAGCTTTTTGCTAAGCGAACATGAATAGCTATTTGCCGATGGAACAGAGCACATAGATATAGATCCGTACCTTTTCCAAGGGCATTAATTGTAAGTGAACATTCTCAGTCGACTGGCGATGAGATAGAGCGCAGGGTGGTGGATTCATGCCTTTCCCGAAGCCATTGCTATTGATCGCACACAGGCAGACTCGGTCGAAACTAGATTTGCCAATTCGTTTTCTCAGCCGGTAGCCGTTAAGCTTTTACACAGACGCACACACAGACACACGGATGGATAAGCACTCATTTGTTATCCATGCACATATGAATTATATTACACTTGCACATTCATCCCATGGTAGATAGATAGATAGAAAGACAGGTCTGGTTAGTCACTCCGAAGAAACCGTCACGTAACCGACGCTGTCTTGGATGTGATCAATTAAAAAAAAATTAATTTAAAAAAAAGGGGTGATCAATGAATAAGTTATTTTTCTCGCTGTTTGTTGGGCACCAAGAGTCTGAATTTTCGAAAAAGCAACGACTGTGAATGCTACCGGACACAAAATAGGGGATCAGTTTAGCATGAACTTGAGTTGTAACACCTCTCTAAAAAGTGTTTAAGAGAGGAAAGACTAGTTTTATAGACTTAATAAGGAGTAATGGTTGAAAATTTCATTTTTAAACTTCATTAGTGCTGTACTCGCGATATATATATATATATATATATATATATATATATATATATATATATATATATATGGGGATTCGCTACGCAAACACGTTCATATTTCTGCCCTGTCTGGACTTCTTCACCCGAAGAAGCCTAGACAGGAAAGAAACATAAACGTGTTCGTGTAGCGAATCCCCATTCTACTAAATCTCCAGCTCTACTCTAAACCAACTTAATATTTAAAGTTGGATGTATCGAGCTCTCCATTAAATGAACCCATCATACATCAGATATTGCATTATGATATGTATCATGTTATGTTCTATTGCATCCCTGATTTATACTAATATATATATATATATATATATATATATATATATATATATATATATATAAAGAAAGCTATTTTAATAGTTTTGGTTGATGGTCCCTAATAGATAAAATGAAAGATGAGAAGAGTGAAATACAGACAAAACATTCGTAATGGAAGCTGAGAGATAATGCTTTATACTTCCACTTAACACCTACCGTGGCCAGCGGAAATCAAGGTTGCCTGATACCAACGTTTATGGCCAAAAACATGCAAAAAATGGCCAAATGCCAGTATTGTTCATGAAACATCGCAATACTATAGTACCCATAAAAAATACTACAGCAACAAGTCACTCAATTATATATTTCAATGTCCTTGGGCAAAACCTTCTAGACCTCTGAACCCATACCCCCATTAACCCCAAGGCGTATGAAGAAAAAAAAATAATCAGACGCGCTGTTTTACTGTTTCAGACATGATTTTGTTCTGTTTCATTTTTCCTTTTAATTAGAAATAGTCAACAACTATATGAATATGACCAAATCAAAAAAAAATCACGATCTAATTGAAAGAAGAAAAAAAAGGGTAGATGTTGAATTTAGCCATAAAATAGTCTAAACGGCATCACTGGTGGAAATGAATGATTTCAGCTACAACTAACACGCACACACACACACACACACAAGAACACACGACTACAATTATTCTCGTGGATGCATTCGGGTATATAAAGGGATACTTACATTTGCAAGGAAGCCAAAAATATTCGCATGTATATTTTTATTCGCTTCTACACTCATTACATATTAGACATTCTATTACATAACATAAACGAAGGAATTCAGACCTACGTAACGTACTATAGAGCGGCATGTGTGCACATCTATGAAATAGACGGGATTGGATCAATAACTCCGTAGCCTGGCAGCTATGTGTTGGATTCTGACGTGATATTTTCGCTGCATAATATTCGATCTATGTGATTAACTGAAAAGCGTTTGGTTAGGTGCATTAACAAGAAAGGAGACAGTGAAAAGTGTATTTGTTGGGTAAAATATCGTTTTTGCAGCATTACGCAACGGACTTATTGATGCACTGACGTACGCACACACATACACACACACACACACACACATACACACACACATACATATATGTATGTATGTATGTATGTATGTAAGCCTTGTATGCAAATTATGTTTAATTGTATGGTTGAATGTCCTGTCCGCTTCCTGTTATAACCCAAGTCATAATGGATTGACCCACATGAAACAGATAAAGATAGCTAAAATAAACAATCATAGGGTTATGACATAACAATGAAGATTACGTCACAGAAAAGCTCAAGACTTCGTCTGATCACATATATAAACAGCTCGAGTTGAGTTAAAATTTTGAATAAAGATTTTTAGTGGAATACTTGATTTATTTACTAATAAATACCTGATGAATTGGCATTATGCTCCGAAGTGCCAATCCATATATAAATAACCTCGTCAATTTTTACGGTTATATATATATATATATATATATAATTCTGACTCAAGCGTGGGGTAACTCCCCGAACCATGCTCGTCAGTGTTCTATAATCGATTAACAAAGAAATATCGTGTTCATTTTTCATTATGTGTACCTGGAGAAATTGTCAGATAGAATGAGGTCAATCGCTCGCACACTCGTATCATAGTTTCTCTTCAGATGTTCCATTGTCCATGGCCTTGTGTCAGGCCAGGCTGAGTTTAGTTGATAACTGAAGACCGAAAGGTAGACACCAAATATTTTTCTTCAGGTGTGAGCGCAGATCAGGGGTTACCAAACCCTATTTTCAGGACAAAAATTAGTGCCACGCAGATTTTTTTATTGATATGAAATACATTTTTTTTTAAAAACACGAAAATAACCAACATTCCAAGGGAAATTATAAATCACCACCACCCATGTAATCTGCTTTCTACCTCGTAGATTAAGCAGCGGTTGTGTTGAAATAAAGTTGCCTTTATGAAAATACAACCGTATAGTTTGGATCTGAAATTTATATTCATACCTAACGATCAAGCTTAGCCAAGTCTAGCACGAGGCCACGCCAGTGAGGATCGAACTCACTCAACTTCAAACTTGCTAACCATCTCTCAACGGTAGGCGCCTGCTTTAGATACTTTATGAACTGAGTAAATATCTACAGGGGCCACAAATGAGAGGCACTCCGTGGGGATCGGACTCGCCAAACCAACGAGCCAGTAGCAGGTCACAAACTAATATCTACAATTGTGTGCCCTGTCTCTTTACTGTCTGTCTGCCTCTTTCTTCCTTTTGGCCTAAATTGTATTATGTGTGTTTTTGATTGGGCGCCAGACACTGGCGCCACTAGGGTTGGTGTCACTCAGTGCGGTAATACACGGTATCACCCCCCCCCAATTAACCCCCACTAGACCATATAGACTACTCGTGTTTTTGTACTAACGTTTCTCGTAAGTCGCAATTCCGGTCAATCGATGAATGTAATGGCAAGAGTAATTGCGTTAACAACGAGCATAATTAAAATAACACTTTTTAATTACAATATCCTACGTACAGCGTAAATTTATACACATTTTTATGTGCGATTTAAGAGGAAGTTCATTGGGGAAAACTATGAAAATTACGTTTGAAAATTACTTTGAAATTATGTTTATTACTACGGAACGACATGAGCAATGGAACTGGCGACTCGGGTTCGAATTCCAGCACCCTAAAAACCTTTTTTCGGGGATTAATTTTTTTTTAAAATCGACATGATAAAGAGTAAACATTTAAATTTTCTACCCTCTAGCTCTGTTGGTACGGCCTCTATTCGTGACACATACATAGCCATCCAACCAGACTTACTTAAAAACTAAAGAAACCAATGTTGATCACCTTGGTTAACGCTTCCCTTCTAGTTAATCCCCGTGAAAAAGTTCGTAGATTTTATATATTTTAGAAAAGAGACCACTAAACTTGTATCTGTGGAAGACTGCATTGTTTTAAACTGTAGCTGGTTGTAGGAGATATTTTTGTACGCTAAATTGTTACCTTTAAGTAGACGTCATTTTGAATTGATCTTAGCCAAAGATACTAGTAGCCGCGGTCAACGGAGCACTATTGATAAGGCCCGATAGACCACACGTTATAGTAATAGCGAAAAGAAATTCAGTCCGTTACGTCAACAATTATTTCCTGTAAAAATCTCGGTAGTTTCTGAAATTTTAACATTAACGGACACACTGACACAAGCACACACGCGCGGATACCCAGGGATTATCTCGGGCGATTGCCACCCGGATACGCACCCGGACATATTTTAAGTTATCGCTAGACGCATGTTAATAATTTTCTATGTGGCTAATTGTCTTCTTGCATCAAAAAGTAATAAGGACCTGATTTAGTTTATTGACGTATATGGAAAAAGACATCTCATTGTTCCCAATTAGGCACGCACACATCTATTACAGAAGAAGGGGGACCTGAGTGAATTCAGATATTTCTGTCCATCCATCACACGATTTCAGATAGGCCGATGAGAACGGGTTTTGATGTAGTGATTGATTGACTGACAGATGGGCAGAAACCGGAAGACATAGACAAATAGATACAGACCTCCCCCGTTATAACGCTGTTTGCAGTATATAACGCGAGTGGATGGTAGACTCCCAAGATATATTGGGTTGAGACTGGGATCAAAATCCTTTCCAAAGCAGTAACATAGCTAGAAATTTGAGGGTCCGTGTGTGGGGGAAGGGGTCTGGTCGCTTGAGGGGGCTCCCTCCAACGTTTAACGGTTATCTGTTATTGTATCGTTAGTAGGAATGCTAAACTACCCGAGTTCGAACTCCGATCGGTGGCTGGTTATGTTCATGTCCTTTGGAAAGGCATGAATTCATTTTTTTCTTTCCTTCAGCTACTGGATAAAATAGCTGAGCAGATTAGGTTCTCTTGCCTTGGGAAGGTGACCAGTCTGGGTGTAGAGATCCCTTAGGGCGGTTTGGCGCCCAATTAGACGTTCTTCCGACAGCTCCTGCAGCCGAGTTTATGTCGGATGCATCACTCTTTGCTTTCCTCTAGACCACATCAGCGAGATCAAGAGGGGCATCCCAAGATCTCCGTACGCTTCTCCCAGGCATGTGACCCGATGGGGACGCTCTATCGTCAGTAGAGACAAATCTGGAGCCAGTAGGTGAACGATTATTCATGAAGCTCTTGCCTCCACATCCACACCAACTACAAGTCTATTGAGTGTCCGTGCAGGGGTAGGGGGGTGGGTGAACATTTAGAATTGAAGCCTCTCCACCCGAGCTACGCCTCTGATTCCCCCCTTTCCTTTCCTTTCCTTTCCTTTCCTTTCCTTTCCTTGTCATGTGGGACCTCAGACGTGGTAGCCCGCAGTCTCGTGCCGTGTTCCTGGAAGCACGTTTTTGTTGTTATAAATGCTGTTGAAGAAGTAGACTGATCGCAGCGGTAGGGATCGCTGTAGTTGTAGTAGTAGTACGCAGCAAGTGTATTTATTCTGCAGCGGTAGATAAATACTAGCAGCATCAATAGTATTGGATTCAGTAATGGTGCTCTTTGTCGGATGAAGGATGTCTTCATAGGTCAGCCTAAGTTGTTGCTAATCATATGATTTTATTTCATCTATTTATTTATTTTTTTTTTTTTAACTTGTTTTTTTTTTTTAAACTTTTTTGTTGCAGTAGGGGGGTGGGGTGGATCTATCGATTCTGTAAAAAAATAAATATCTTTTTATTATTCAAAATAATCAGGTACCCTTTTTGCAAATATTATTTCCTAAGCGAGCGCGTGCATCTATTTGTAAGTAAATGCGATCAATAGCATTTGCATATAGAAGTCGAACTGCTTTCTGCGGAACACGTGAGAATACCTTTCTTTAGCGAAAGGACTCTCGTCTCTCTTGTTCGAATGCACATGCAGAATCAAGTGCGCGCACGCGCGTGTGTGTGTGTGTGTGCGTGTGTGTCAAAGTAAGATGTATATTAAAAAAAAAAAAAAGGTGGAGGTGGGTTCAAGTGTGGAATCCGGATTTCTAAATTGACTCATTTTAAAGGCGCAAATCTTCAGATTACACCGTAATTTAGAAATGTCATCCAATTCATAAGTTGTTGTTTTGTTGGGGTTTTTTTTTTCCTCTAATTTTGAGATACCACATATCTTCACAACATCCTTTTGTGTTGTTGGAGGGTCCGAATTCTATACATCATCCTTGTTTTGATCAAATTACATTAAATTTTGAATACGGTGTAATCTGAAAATGTGCGCTTTTGACTTCTTTTTTTTTTCTTTATTCAATTTTGAGTTTCGGATTCTACATTTGATCGTATGTGTGTGTGTGTGTTTAAATGAGATGTTGAAACAAAGGTTGACCTCGTCTTTCCTTTCTTAACCCATTTATGCCTGGAGTCAGATTTTGATATAATTAGAAATATGGAGTAAATGAAAGTACACTAGTATGGAAGGGCAAAAAACACAACTGAAAGCATGTTTCTTATCAGTGTTTGTATAAGATTTGATTCGCTTTCATTTATAAGTATATCTTCTGTGGCAATCTCGCAGGCGAAAATAGTCCTTCAATAAATAATGGAGATCGGTTCCGAGATGATCGAAGCATGCGTGTATTTCTGAGACACCGCTCTCACAGAAAGAATCTGGAAATAGTCGTGCAATTCATCACTGCCGTTGTGTGTTCGAACCCTACTAGGTGCCCCACATCTGCAGCTTTTATACGAGATGTAGTTGAGCTTGGAAAATAGTACGAGGTCTCCCTGGAAAGTATCTAGCCATTTGATATTTACGGAAAAAAATAACCTACCTAGGACAAAGGTGCTTTAGTCCTCTTCAAAGTATTACCCTTGTGACTTCACATACTTATCCCAACACCCCTTGTAAACATTCTGCTATGTGATTTCGAAATCATCTGCTCGTCGCGTTCGCTTTAATCTTGCCCATGGTCTAAAACATCCTTGCAGGTTGGGGATTAGGAGTCACAGGGAGCCTAATCCTGACTGAAAGAGAGTTGAGAGACCTGGGCGATGTTTTTCCAAGGGGGGGGGGAACTTATATGAGACATCTACAATGCTATTGTTATTGCGACGGTCACGTAGTACTCTAGTTCGGCCTATGATCGCGCAACCGGTTCTCGGGATATTCTAAATGGCTACATACTTTCCGGACAGAACCTGTGAGTTTGTTCCTCACTGGGGCTCGCTCCCTATTTACGTCCACGTGGCAGAATTGACCGAGCGTAATAAATATCTACAGAGGAGATGGGCACAGATACAGAAAATAGCTTGTACATAACGTTTGAATAAGCAGTAAAATGTACTCTTTCTCTCTCTCTCTCTCTCTCTCTCTGTCTGTCACTGTATTTATAAAATTCTTTGCGTCAACCCCTCACGTCTCATTACCCCCAGCGGCCTAGATACGCAAAAGAAAATGTGAGTGACTGCATGTACCATTGTACAAGATCCAAGTCCAATTCACGTGTCTCATACACTATGGAAAAACATTGGTCTTGGGCGGGGTGGTGTAGAGACCGGCTTTTCAAACAGCTTTAGTCAGTGGTTTTGTTCTGTTTCTTAATAAATGAAAAAAGGGTATAGTGATACAATAGATACTAATACATCTGTCAATATACTCGTTGGAACATGCCAACATTGGCACAAGGCCACGAATGTGAAGCACCTCTCGCAGTCCATATTTTTGCAAAAATAACCCCGTTAGCATATGCTCTACGGTGAGTGCATCTAATTTTGTTCGTTATCTATTTATTTGTCTGTGTGGTTTTATTTGTCTATTTATCTATCTGGGGTTCTGTCTGTCTATCTATCTGGGGTTCTGTCTATCTGCGGTTCTGTCTGTCTGTCTATCTGCGGTTCTGTCTGTCTGTCTATCTGCGGTTCTGTCTGTCTGTCTATCTGCGGTTCTGTCTGTCTGTCTATCTGCGGTTCTGTCTGTCTGTCTATCTGCGGTTCTGTCTGTCTGTCTGTCTGTCTATCTATCTGCAGTCCTGTCTGTCTGTCTGTCTGTCTGTCTATCTGCAGTCCTGTCTGTCTGTCTGTCTGTCTATCTGCGGTCCTGTCTGTCTGTCTGTCTGTCTATCTGCGGTCCTGTCTGTCTGTCTGTCTGTCTATCTGCGGTCCTGTCTGTCTGTCTGTCTGTCTATCTGCGGTCCTGTCTGTCTGTCTGTCTGTCTATCTGCGGTCCTGTCTGTCTGTCTGTCTGTCTATCTGCGGTCCTGTCTGTCCGTCTGTCTGTCTATCTGCGGTCCTGTCTGTCTGTCTATCTGCGGTCCTGTCTGTCTGTCTGTCTGTCTATCTGCGGTCCTGTCTGTCTGTCTGTCTGTCTATCTGCGGTCCTGTCTGTCTGTCTGTCTGTCTATCTGCGGTCCTGTCTGTCTGTCTGTCTGTCTATCTGCGGTCCTGTCTGTCTGTCTGTCTGTCTGTCTATCTGCGGTCCTGTCTGTCTGTCTGTCTGTCTATCTGCGGTCCTGTCTGTCTGTCCGTCTGCGGTCCTGTCTGTCTGTCTATCTGCGGTCCTGTCTGTCTGTCTGTCTGTCTATCTGCGGTCCTGTCTGTCTGTCTGTCTGCGGTCCAGTCTGTCTGTCAGTCTATCTGCGGTCCAGTCTGTCTGTCTGTCTATCTGCGGTCCAGTCTGTCTGTCTGTCTATCTGCGGTCCAGTCTGTCTGTCTGTCTATCTGCGGTCCAGTCTGTCTGTCTGTCTATCTGCGGTCCAGTCTGTCTGTCTGTCTATCTGCGGTCCAGTCTGTCTGTCTGTCTATCTGCGGTCCTGTCTGTCTGTCTGTCTATCTGCGGTCCTGTCTGTCTGTCTGTCTATCTGCGGTCCTGTCTGTCTGTCTATATATCCATGTACATGACTATATGTGGTTTTGTCAATATATTTGTTTATTTTTCTTTCTTCCTGAATGTCTATTTAATTTGTATGTGGTTTTGTCTATCTATCCATCTATCTTTGTCTGTCTGTATGTCCATCTTTCAGATTGCCCGTCTGTCTGTCCGTCGGTTTTCATCTGTCTGTCTATCCGTACACATATATGTCCGTATAAAACGAACTCCTGCTATGGAATTATTTCTTACGGCTGTGAGCTTAACTATGACTACTGCTACTTCACCTGATAGCACCTGCCATACAGCGGTTGTCATCAAGCCAGTCTCTCAGACCGTTACTAATGTAGTGATTTCAATCCTCTCCGGACACCCCAATATGATGGCTGTGTGGCAGACTTGGCTTATCATAGGAAATATTAAACTCGGGGCTGTAATGAGTGGGGGTGTGGGGACTATGGATTCTCCCCAAACTTTTTACAGGTCAAATCATGAAAAGGAAATGAGAAAAAAACAAAGAAACGAACTATGAAAGTTCAGAATAAACCATTTGGAATTAATTATGCAATTATTAGCTATTGTCGTGTCTGGATTTCTGAGATTTTACCCAGAACTGCTGGAAATTAGATAATTCATCATCTGAGACTGCTACAATGCAATGGATTTGGGTCCTGAAATGCTACGAAATTCGAAATCCCTGGCTGCATTTGGTTTGTTTACCCCTTAGCACCTCCCCCCAAACAGTACGTTACCCCCTTTCCTGCTGCCAACATTCTTCCTATTTACGAACCTGGAACTTCAGTAGGGCCCCTCCTTCATTACGAGGGTGTCGGGGTCCGAGAAAGGTAACCGCGTTGCAACCGAAAATCGAAAAATTCAGTTACGAATGCCGAACTGGTTCACCAGAGATCGGAGGTGTTGTTTCTCATCCCTATATTGAAAAGAAATCACCCGTGAAGCACTGGGAGATTGTATGTTAATCGGTCGCAATTAGAAGAAATTTAGTATCAAGTTTTATTAGGTGAGTCTTTTGATGGAATTCTGTTTTTTGTTCGGTCTTCTAGGCGGAAGGGCGATAATACGGTTACGAATGTTGGGATTCCAACATCAATCTGCCTATTGTGAACCGCGTTATATCGAGGTACTCTTGCAGCTACTGTTATAACACTAGAGGATACGTGCCAGTCGGCGAGCTAGTTTTACAGCCAGAACAGCCATATCCCAGCTGATCACCCCATTATAGTGGCCCCGTGTCAGACTTGTCTAATCCGAGGTTTGTAAATAATCCTGTGTACACCGACTGAACCGTGGTTAAATCAACGTCAGCTACTACTACTACTACTACTACTTGTGAGTTTTATTATTGTTTCTGTAGTGCTTCTACTGCTGCTACACCTGCGACTATTTTTGGGACTGGTGTAATAATTATCGTTCTTCCTTACAACTAGTGTGGCTGCGTCTTCCATGACGACTAATAATAGCTGCGTTGTCAAAAACAAGTGTTTATGACTTCGACTAGTAATATTAACACTACTAAAGACGGTTGTTCGAAGCCTATTTTGACCAGAACTGCCGATATGGTTTGTAGTAATATCGGAGACACTGACAGAAACCCTTCCAGACAAAAATTCCATGTGGTAAAAAGAATATAACGGAATTTGTTGATAGTTTTCAATGATCTTCTCAGAAATCCATTTTGATGGTGAATCTTGTGTTTATTTCTTCACTTTTTTTGAGACGAACTGTATGAAAAAAAAAAAAACCTTGTGCACATACTGTTTCCTTAAAGCAGTCTTTGAATATGGTCGGAAGCTTAATAGCTCGTTTCTGTGTTTTCATACACGTTTGGTTTGATATTTTGAGCTCGAGAGTGTAATTGTGATTTGTGCATTACATGGTGATTTACTGTTATCTATATCAATGAAATTCTACAGTTAGAAAACTAAAAAAAATCTCCCAAACGGACTTCGTTGATTTTTCTTTTTTTTTTTTTTTTAACCTTAGGTAAATGTTGATGTTTATATAGTTTTGTCCGTTTTTGTTTTTGTTTTTGTTTTTCCCCCTTTCGGTGAGTTATTTTTTTTTTTTTTTTTACTGTCAGAATTTAATGTAATCAATGTGAAATCAAACTTTTTTTTTTTTTCAAAAATTGAGTAAATTCCACCAATTCGGCATTATCACTGATTCAGTGTAACATAATAGAACTAATTCCTCTGTTGAGATCATGAAAAAAAATCACGACTCTTTCCTACTATTGCAAGTAATCCCCAGAGTCGACTTCAGAGTCCCTGGCGCCCCGGGTAAGCTGAACTTCGGTGCTCTTGATTATTTGTTGTTGATCATGAGGATTCCCCTTGCCAAATGTTTCTCTTAGTTTCACAACAACGAAAATCATTCAAATGTAAGATATTCCTGAAAAATCTGACTTTACATCAAGGGAAATTTCTCAATTTGGCCATTTTCTTTCTGTATGATTTATTCATTCTCCCCTTTGTGTTTGGCACGTCTTACTGTCTCTGACAAACGGCAGGCGCTCCTAGCGCTTGGCGCCTAGGCGACGTTGTTTAAATTGTGACAACTCAAACTAATCCTAACCCGCATAAAACAATCTATTTTTATTACCAAGTACATCACTACTAAGATATAGAAAAGATATCACGCAGTACTGCCTGTGCATTTTACAAGGACTTGAATGTACTGGCATTTCTGCAGTAGAGAAGAGTTGTTTGTGCTTATCTTCCAGGGTGGGTTGATAATTCTCTCTCTTGTAAACCTTCATTGATACCCAAGACTTTTAATGGAGGTTTATCTACTTTGGTTTGTCACAAGGGTGAATAAGGATTAAATGGATATTATATTGGCTCTAAGAACGTGATAAACACTCAGGCCCCATCCTTTGAACCCTAACACTTCGGGCCATTTGAACATTGGCATCCGTCTAAGTATTAGAAACCGCCAACCGAAACTGTCGACATACGTTTCTTTAGTTTTCAAGTTGGTCTGGCTGGCTGGCTTACTATCACGCATACAGGCCACACTAATTGAGCTAGAGAGCTGAAATGTCCAATATTTACTCCTTATTATGTCTAAAATTTTCTTTGAATCTCCCATTAAATAGTTTTTTTTAATGTGGTTCAATTTGCTATGTAAGTTTTTGCTAAATTATGTCTGGTTTTTTTTTTTGTTGTTTTTTTTTAATGAAAATTCAGACTTTTTTTTCTAAACGACCATAATCAACCGAAAGGCGGGGAAGGGATAATTAATTTATTCATTGGTCACCCCCTTTTCCAATTTTTTACTTGATCACTTCGAACACCGCATGCTGCCAAAAGACATTGACCATCTGTCGATTTCTATTGAGTGGCTAACCGGATCTGCAGTATTGTATTGTCTTGTTCATTCACGTTGTTGTACAGCGAGGAAAGTAAATACATTGCAATAAAGAGTTTATTTACGATAATCAGGTAAAAGATAGCAATTATGACGTAACAACTGAGTTTCGGGTCATTATTTGATAAATATATACGTTAAACTGTTAGTTGCTCCTGAAAAGCCAGACTTCACACAGGGATTTTCTTATTTTGACTTTGTTTATTGTTTGATTTATTCATTTTACCGCTTTTTGTATTTGGTAAGTCTTACTGTTTCATACACCTGAGAACTGACCCCTGGGGGTTGTTGCTTTGGTCGACAGACCGTGTTGCCGGTTCCCAGGGCCAGCCCTTTGACCACCAACAGATGGTATTTTAATGAATCCTGCTCGAAAGCTATGAAAAAATTATGAAATCTAAAAGTGAAGGCAGGCATCACGGGTGTTCTGCATTTCGTTTAACTTGTTGCTAAGAATATCTATCTATCTATCTATCGGCGAAGTCGGTAACAGCTCGGATAATAGAATCAGCGACCCCGAATTCAAGCTTCGGTCGGGGCTTGTTATTTTCGCTTCGCTCTAATGCCCTTGGGAAAGACATAAATCCATCTCCTCAGCTATAGATTTTTTTTTAAGTGGGCAGATCGGGCTCTATCGCTCTGGGCAGGCAGCCAATCTAGAATTTTTTTTTTTTAAATTTAATCAAAATCTGGGGCGGTTTTACGCCCTTCCAACCAGATCTCCTTACGCTTCGCCCATGCATGTGCCCTGGAGGGAACGTTCTACTGTCTGTAGAAACAATATGGAGGCTATTCATTCATCTATCTTAGTCTACTCCTATCTATCTACCTCTTGATTGTCTTCATGTTTATTCGACTGTGTGAAATGTCACCTCCGTTTTGCATACCTATCGGCCGAGTTATCTACATGCCTTACCTACTTAACTAACCTACCTGTCGATAAATGTGAATTGTACTTACTTTCATACCTATCTATCTATCTATCTATCTATCTACCTACCTACCAACTTGCCAAACATGTCAGCGGTTGGTAAATCTCTTCTGTGATCTTGTTATCGAGCCATCGTCTCCGCATTTCTCTATATCCCCCTCTATCTCGTTCTTTCTACCTCCCTGTCTGTTTCCTTCTATCTCTGCCTGTTAGTTTCTCTCTCTTGTCCTTTCTACACCCTTCTCCCTGTATGTCTCTCTCTCTCTCTCTCTCTATCTATCTATCTATCTATCTATCTATCTCGATCTCTCTCTTGGTAGATGGATAGGTAGGTTTGCTCTAGTTTTAAAACCATTCGATTAATTCTTTACTCCGTTATGTCTTTTGTCTGTATACGTACATTTTTCACTATTGGTGCAAAGTCTAAATATTTCTCTGTTTGGTAACTCTCTTTCAATGTTGCTCTGTTGTCTGCAGAAACGGCGTCGTTCACAATTTGGAAGATCTTCCTAGGTCTGTTTTACTGGCTGTGTCGGAATCAGCCTTGAGGAGACCCCCCAAACCAGCCGTAGGTTAACTCTTTGGCATGAAAAAAGAAAGGGTAATCACTCTTATGTTAGAGTTTCTTGGGTTGAATTATTACAGCATGGAAGTTTAAATTCAAATTTCATTTTTTTTTCTTGGAGAGATCATTCAAACGTTCCAATCGTCCGCACAGATACTAATGTAGAAAAATGGTCATTATGCAAGTACAAATGTCATTGGTAAGGATTTGGATTGTGAAGTCTTTTTGTGGGAAGATTTATTTCTTCTAACGAATGCTTTTTGAATGAATATGACCATAATTTCTCCAGGAACGTTTTATATCAATGGCTTGCCTGGTCAAATCCTTGTCATTTCCACAGTTCCTAGTGAATTACCGCTCAAACCCAGTCATGTGTATGTTAATCATTTTGAGCTAATTTCATCTATCTCCATACAATACACTCGACATATGCAGTTCTGCTTTGTCCTGACACGCCCATTGCTTTCTACAAAGGTATTTGTGAATAGTTGGGTCACAGCTGCTGAATACGAAGATCTTCGTTTACCTTGCAGTACCTTGCTTCCTGTAATTCCCTGGCGTATCAGCATGACCCAGTTTCCTGTTATATCTGTTATTCCAAGGGAACAGGTCGCACAATGAAGTATTGCAGCAGAAAGTGGGTTGCATTGAAAACGTTTGATATAATTTGTCCCAATGCATTTATTCTGACCTGCTACTTATATGGATTTAATATCATTATTATTGTTATTATTATTATTAGCAGAAGTCGTGGTCCTTGTCTTTGTCCTTTATAACGCAGGTGTTTGGGTCAAAGAATGACCTCTGCGTTTTAACTGTAAGTCAATTAAGAATGGCAAACAAGTTCACCGGTGAATGAAAGTATTGTTTTCATCACAAAATCGAATAAATCATGTGTAAAACTTTATGTAACTAATCATATGTTAATTGATTACAAATTAGAGAAATTTGATACTCTTGTCATATTAACTGAATCTTTTGGTAAAATTTTTATTTGCAATTCTTTGGATGAATGGGCGGTGATAGGTTCAATATTGGTCAACTACACTTGCGCTTTATATCGCAAACCGCGCTATAGCGAATTGCCTTATATCGAGGGGCTCCTCCTGTATTATTTACTCTGATTACCGCTTTTTACGAATGAAATCCGGAATGTCTTCTGATGATATAAATACAAGATTTGAGCGTCAGTGAGTCTACGACTGCTTCATGTTTTGTAAGGAAAATTTAAATGAAGTTGTTCTTGTATTGTTTTAAAGAAGGCGGGTCCGCTTTCGATCGCAGTCGTGTTGAAAGACACCCTTTTTTTTTGTTTTTTTTGGTCAATTTGCTGAGATAGCAATTTCATGGAGTATCACTATTTTTCTTGCATCCTTCATTATTTACTTTTCCATTCTCTCCCTTTTCCTTTCTCTCCCTTTTCCTTTCTCTCTCTCTTCCTTTCTCTCCCTTTTCCTTTCTCTCCCTTTTCCTTTCTCTCTCTCTCTTCTTTTCTCTCTCTCTTCTTTTCTCTCTCTCTTCTTTTCTCTCTCTCTTCTTTTCTCTCTCTCTTCTTTTCTCTCTCTCTTCTTTTCTCTCTCTCTTCTTTTCTCTCTCTCTTCTTTTCTCTCTCTCTTCTTTTCTCTCTCTCTTCTTTTCTCTCTCTCTTCTTTTCTCTCTCTCTTCTTTTCTCTCTCTCTTCTTTTCTCTCCCTTTTCCTTTTTCCTTTCTTCTTTATTCCTCTTATTATTCAACCTTTCTCGCCAACTGGCCATCGTGCGAAGTTGACATTCCCCAGATATGTTGCAGTGTCAAGTGAGAAGCCGTTCGGTTTTACCGTTTTCGATATGAGGCGGTGCTCGATTTACAATAAAATTAACTTTAAAATTGATACAGTTTTTTTTTTTTTTGCCTATATATATATGTCACCAGCATTCACGAGAGTGCAAGTATATAGATTCAAAGTGTTGAGAGAAAGAGTTTTCTGCCACCTTCCTTTTATAGAACGAAATGGAATTAAAATCACAGTTAGATGACGAAACGGCATTTAAAAAATTGTTTCGATTCTTATTACTATTAACGGCGGTATTTTTGTTTTGATTGTTGCTATTAACATCCTAATTAAATAAAGAACAGCGTCTCATTATTTCAAGTTTGAACAGCCCGAAGATTTTCATGATACCAAATGCACGTTTTGTACGGTCATGCCCAAGTACTGTTAATTACTAGTTTTACTAAAGATTCCTTACTAACTGATGCTTAACTCATTAACTTTGTGCAGTATATAAGTGATGTGATAATTACGTCGTTACTACACTTCAAACCGTTGAGATGATTACAAAAATTTAGTCAATGCCCTAAAGTTTTTACATCAGCATTTTTTTTTTTTTTTACACAAAATTTTCACACACACATATATATATATATATATATATTGGAAGGCTCCTCAAGTTGTACATATCCGGGAGCAACCAGTTTTGGGTAATGATAATTTTGTGAAAAAAGAAAAGCGCTCTGTTATTGTTCATAATAAAAGCAGATTTCCAAGATAGTTTGTCAGAACGAATTTGGAGAAAAACAAACAAAAAAAACTTGTGGAAAAGACTGTATAGACAACTTTTTCCTGATTTTTTTGTTATATATATATATTTATGTAGTGAGGAGAACATTAGATATTTAGAGCTGAGTGGGTGGGGCTTGGAGCAACAAAAAAAAAGGTTGAGAATCGTTGCCTTAAACGCAAACAAAAGTGTCTCATTTTGCTCCGCAGTTTATATAATTGCGCTTATTTGATCACTAATTAATTAACACTACAATTGTCTCGATAATAACATCAGCACTCAACGCCCTTTCCTGAAGTGCGATACAAAAATCTCTCTATTCTCTGCGACCCTCTGAGTTGTAGTTAGAAACCGCCAACCAAAACTGTCAACGAAGTTTTTTTCCAGTTTTTAAATGAGTCTGGCTGGCTATCTATCTGGCTTCCGTGTTTCTCTACGTATAATTCTTTACCATAGATTACCTGCACACCCTGCACATGACTGAGCATTATCCCATGTATAATAATGTATATAAAACGTTCCTTTAGTATGCACCTGGATCTTAGGTTCAAAATTTTCGAGAAAAGGCGAACAAAGTGCCGATTATATATGATGAAAAACGGTATCTACCTATTGCGCGTGTAGGGCTGCACCAATGGAGCTAGAGGGCTAAGAATTTCAATATTTACTCCTTATCATGTCTAGAAAATAATGTTCTTGTTTGTTTGTTTTTTTTTTTCTAATTTCCACCCCAAAGAAGTTTTCATTGGGGATGCGTCTAATTACAATGTCATTTGATGCTAAATTGGTCTCTCACTGTCCGACAGCATTCACGGTTTTTTTTTGGGGGGGGGGGTGTTTTTTTAATCAGGCTTTTTTGAGTGATCACCACCCAACAAGAGGCGAGAAAAGTAACTTTTTCATTGATTTCTACATTTTCCTTCTTTTAATTGATCACCCACCCTAATACAGCATGCTGCCAAAACAGATTAGTCACGGATATGTTTTCTATCGAGTAACTAACAAGACCTGTTCGTATTTCCTGTCAGATTGTCAGTGTCTGACAGTCTTCACTGTTGGTGTTGTATTTGATATTTATCCAATCATTCACGCGTTGTTTTTCTTTGTGTCTCCTTCTCCTCGTCCGCACCTCTCTTCCGTTAAACACACTTCCTGAATTTTATTCTACCTTACGTTGATAGGTATTTTTTTTTTGTCTAGTCGTATAGATATATGTTCACATATGTCTACGTTAGCGTCTGTCTACTTACCTATTGGAAAATCGTTGCCTCGTAAAGTGGCAAAAGGTTCTATCATTTTATATATATATATATGTGTAGCCACACTGAGAGATGTGATACATCGAAACAGCTATCTGTGGATGACGCAATGATATGTATATATATATATATATGTGTGTGTGTGTGTATTTATGTGTTTTCCAGTTCGCCTGGCCACACTGTTTTGTCTACAGATCAGAAAATCAGAGCTAGTATTCCACTAGGCCTCTTCTGAAAATTTCATATTTCATTTACAGAAAAAGAGCTTTTTTTTTTACCTAGGCAGGTTTATTAACAACATTTATTAACAACATCTAGATTCTCCAGATTTTAATTTTCCTGTAGAAAACGCCAGTGATGTCATAAATAGAATCTATTCTGACCATATCTATTCTTCGGTGATATCTTTTTACAAAGCGGGGAAAATCGGTCTTCATAACTTCTAGAAAGTAGTCGAAGGGCAACTGATTCCAAACCGTAAAGCGGAGCCCCCTTAAGGCGGTTTGGCACCCAATTTGATGCCCCCCTCCCTGTAGCTCCTGCTGTCGAGCTGATGCCAGACGCATCGATCTCTGATTTTCTCTGGATTATATCAGCGAGGCTGCGAGGGGGAATTCTGACGATGTGACATCTGAGGATCATGTGCTTCACCCCTGACACGCGCCCCGAGGGTGTTGTTCCATAATCTGTAGAGACCCAACGGGCTCTTCCATTTATCAAGGCAAATCATTTTTAATTTTTTTTTCCCCGAGCATCTCTCTCCCCCTCCCTCTCTCTATCTCCAGGATGTCTCAAAAGTTAATGCCTAGATAGCCTCGAAGTAATGGCAGTTCCGAGGGAAGTGACTATTTAATGTGATGTCCAGCACGCAAAAAATTACGAGTAAAATTGTGGACTCTCTGGACAATTGAACGAACAAGCAACAAGTGAAATGGAATTAATTTGCAAGTGTCCAATTTGACTTGTAATTTTCGGCGTACTGGCGTGCCGAACATTACATTCCAAGTTATCTCCCTTGGAACTGCCATAATTGTCTGGACTGGTATTATGGACGCCATCTCTCTCTGTCTCTTTCTTACTAACTCTGTCTCTTTCTTACTAACTCTGTCTCTTTCTTACTAACTCTGTCTCTCTCTCTCTTTCTAACTCTGTCTCTCTCTCTCTTTCTAACTCTGTCTCTCTCTCTCTTTCTAACTCTGTCTCTCTCTCTCTTTCTAACTCTGTCTCTCTCTCTCTTTCTAACTCTGTCTCTCTCTCTCTAACTCTGTCTCTCTCTCTTTCTTCCTAACTCTGTCTCTCTCTTTCTAACTCTGTCTCTCTCTCTCTCTCTTTCTAACTCTGTCTCTCTCTCTCTCTCTTTCTAACTCTGTCTCTCTCTCTCTCTCTTTCTAACTCTGTCTCTCTCTCTCTCTCTCTTTCTAACTCTGTCTCTCTCTCTCTCTCTCTTTCTAACTCTGTCTCTCTCTCTCTCTCTCTTTCTAACTCTGTCTCTCTCTCTCTCTTTCTAACTCTGTCTCTCTCTCTCTCTTTCTAACTCTGTCTCTCTCTCTTTCCAATTCTCTCTCTTTCCAACTCTATCTATCAATCTATCTATCAATAAATATATATAATTTGATCCCAACTTCCTACCTACCATTCTCATGTATCTACTCTTCTTTTTTTATTTCTCTTCAAAATATGTGTGTATGTTGGTGTGAGTGTGACCCGGTCACTAACCCTAGAGCCTCCTCCTCGAAGCAACCACCTGCCCCCAGCTCAGCTGTTGCCCGAGGACGACAACTTAGCTCCAGCGGCGAATAGACCTTTGGTTCTCCCCCTTGGGTGAGTTGGAATATTGAGCATAGGATTTGTCCCGGACAGGGGCAAGGTGTTCGTATCTCAATAACGCCGTTTCACTTATTTACAAGACCTCTTTTGTTTACACAGTTGTTATTTCCCTTTCCCTTTGTGTTTGTTTATTTCTGTATATCTCCATTGTTTTCAAATGTATCAATGTGAATTTTACGTGAATGGGGTTTTATCGACGAATGTTAGGAACATCATAGGGTACGTAAGAAATGAAATTTTGAAGAGATTATGATAGTGAAGTAGGCCGGATTTTGGATTAGAATCTCACCTAATGCTCTTTCTTTATTTTCTGACCGAAACGTCATTTTACTCACTGCCGGAGGGTAATCGGCTTGAGCAGAATATTACAGTAATAAGCAACTAATAAAATAAGATGGTGAAAAGTAGTCAAGAAAATTTCAAAAAGAATAATGATTCATAATACTTCATCAAATAAAAAACGGGAAATATACTAGGAGACTGTGGCTTTTAATAAAAAAGAATCGAGATTCTTCCGACACGTAACGGAAAAAGGTTTCGAGAATTTAACACCCACAAAGCACACAGGCGGCAATGAGAGCGAGTAACCTACTTGAAGAGTTTGAGCAGATGGCACAAACAATACCGGAAGGCTTAGGAGAGCAGGGGTTGCTGGGAACGACAAGAGAGAGAGAGAGAGAGGGAGAGAGGCAGCTGTGGAGAACCATGACCGCCCACGTACTGAAGGGACATAGCGCGTTAAGGAGTGTGGATTTTACCCATTTGTTCTGAGTGATTTCTCTGTGTCAAGCTGACAGGTTCGTTTGTTTGTTAGTTTGTTTTTTTTAAACAAGTGTTTTTGTTTATTCCATGAGAGCTAAATATGTACTTGTATATACACGTTCATATATTAGTTTTCTTTTATATGAAAGAAAGCATCTCGTTGATTTTAATTTCAGTAATTAGATTTTACTCCAGCTCCAAGGAGTTGTCCTTTCCACTGAAGTGGGTCACTCCTTTACTTAAAAAGCCGGCAATATATATATATATATATATATATATATATATATATATATATATATATATATATATATATATATAAAGGCACTATGCGCTGTGTGAAGATCTGTCATACTTTCATAACATAGAAAACTGAACTACCTCGGAAAAGTCACGAATCTTCTTTGCAAGACTTTTCGGATCTGTTCCGAACATGTCAATAATGATGGGTACAGCTATCCTCCTCGTGTTTCACATTTCTTTTTTTCCGATGGATCAGCGGAATCCACGCTGGCCTAGAATGGATTACCTGCTTGAATTTATAAGTCCTAGACAATTCTTTTCAATTTTTCTTATTTCATTTCCCAGAGTCTGCAAATAAGGCACATCCATACTTTTTAGATATATCTAAGGGACTCGTTGCAAGTTCCACACAAATAGCAGATCTTCTTGTGAAGAAACTATGTGAAATGAACTCCCATCTGAATATTTTCCCGATTCGTACTATCTCGACATTTTCTACATCCGGAGTGAACAAGTGCCTTACTTAGTATAAGCCTTTTTTTCCGCCTTTTTTTTTTTTCTTTTTGGATAATCGTATTGTTCTTCATTTAGAATTTTTTTTTAACTCTTATAAGTCATTGTAACTCACTAATTGCTTTTTTTAGTCATTATTAATCTTGAATTCTAAACATGTTTTAATATTTCCAACTTATCAATAAGCTATTTTAAGGTATTTTTTTATTATCATTCTGCGGCATTTTTTTAGTAACCTTTTGCCGTGAAAAATGTCCGAAAGCCCTTGCTTTGAATGAGCAAGAATAAAAAAAAAAAAAAAAAAAAAGATTCTATATTATGTATATACCATTGTTTCACATGGCCAAATCCTAGTCATTTGCACTGGTCGCAGTAGATCACCCTTCCCACTCAGTTATGTGTATAGTACTCCTTCGAAGCCAACTTGCTACATTCGTTTATATATGATCGACAGTCGTCTCATTATATCCGAATAGTCGATATTTACTACTTTCAATTACAGGTACATGGCCTCTATCCGCCCCCAATCTCCATGTGTTTCTGTTCTCGTCGGCTCTTTCGTTTTTTTCTTCTTCCTTCCTTCTTTATTTTTTGTTTTACTCGATCTGCAGCCGCCTCTCTCACACCTCGTTCATAAATCCTTTTTCAACAGATGGAATTATTAGTTTATTGATCCTCCGTTAAAACGGAATGATAACAGCGAAAGGTGTCCGTTTTTAGCCGATCCAAAGAGATAACCAACGGTCGGGGTCAATACTTTTACGTACGCGATATCGGAAAGTATATATTTTGTACACTGAACATGAGACATCATGAAATTGTTCAACATGTGACTAGGTTAATTGGTTGAAGTCTAATCACTTGAGATATGACTCCTCTGAAAATCCCTAAACCGTCACAAGTTCGTTTACTTCTGAATGTGGAGGTGTAATGGTTGTAATTCTTAAGGGGCTGTTTCACGAGGGATCACTTTATTATACTCATTGTTGAAAATTATATCTGCCTCAAAGAGATTCCCCCATTTACCCATAAAAAACAGCATTTTTGCCTTTCCACTCACCATGTTGAATCTCTCTCTCTCTCTTCCTCTTCCGGGTCTAGTACAACTGTTTCCTGTCTCTGGATAATTGCCCCTTCCTGATATTAGTATAGCAACTGTAAAGTTAAAGTTGGTGGAAATGGAGAAGTTGGCCTTAAAAATGATCACACACACCAAGGGGCAGCTGTCCTCTATACCTGCTGTAAACAATGCAGTTTCGTTTCTTACATTTCAAGTAAAAAGTAAATAACATACATATATATATATATATATATATATATATATATATATATATATATATATATATATATATATATATATGGTTGTCAAACGATCTATATTCCAAAGTTTCATGTTTCCATACTGTCTATTTAATTTACCATTATGTCCGAAAAATCTCATCTATTTCTTTACTATATACATAATGGATATCATCACACACACATATATATATATATATATATATATATATATATATATATATATATATATATAATAATTTGTTGTTACTGATTAGTTTCATGTGATCATAGCTATCGACGGACAATCCATCCTTCTATTTACGCTTTAATTGGGAAAATATTCAGAAAAACAGTTGATATATACCTGGCCCCTATAAATAGCTGTAAACAGCTTCCATAGAAGTGTCGTTATACGTGGGTTGATGGTCTGGTTGCAAGCTAGACTTCCGGGTCATTATTACTGTGAAATGATTTCGATATTTATTGGATTTCCCCCGGGGAAGGCAGGGACCGGCGCAAGAGTTCGTTGTATACTATTACTTTTTTTTCCAATTTGGAGCGCACCCTTGGAACTTTACGCCCTGGGCGACTGCTTCGGTTCGTTTTATGGACGGGGATTAGTACTGAGTATCCCTCACTTATGACTTAGTGCTGGAGTAAACTAAGAAGTACCTTGCTAGGTAGTAGCGCTGTGGTTTCGAAACTGAGGGTCCGTCAAATAATGTCCCTGAGTTTGCAGCAGTGTTCCTCCTAAACCTGACATGGCGAATATTCTGGCTGAGAAACATAATCATCCATTGCATAGCTACAAAAAAAAAAACAAAAAAACAGGATACTTATACACAAATCTGTACCACGTATTATAATTCGAATAAACGTGATTTATTCAAAATAAATATGATTTTCAAAGGTCAAAATTGTCTTTTTATTCTAGTTCATTGATTAGTCTAAAAGCTAAAAATAGAGGTCTGCCAGGATTTTCCCTTTCAAAGTTTCAAAACCACTTGAGTAGCTGATAGCATACCAAATATACTGTAGTGAGTTCGATCCTCATTGGGGTATCCTGCACTTAGCCTCGTTTGGCACAAGGTCATAAGAATCGCCTTGCTAGTGAGTTGCAGATAAACAAGTTTTGCTGACTATTATTATTATTTGATTCTCCTTGGTTTTCCCTCACCTATGCCTTTGTGTCAGACTTAGCTGAACTCAGTTAAAACACCGTGAAATTTGGTTATTGAAACTTTGTTATTTGTTCCAGGGGTTATAAGCGCCATTTTCTGATTGATTTATGCCCCCAAAAGTATGTAAAATATCAATTATTCTTTTCGAACTTTTTTTTAACCACGAGAGTCAAATTTGGAATCTACTCATTTTCAATAGGACAACGGGCGATTTTTGCACGTTCACGATCACATGCAAAAAGAAAAATAATTACGTATGAATATCTATATCCTGGCCACAAGAGCAAAGTTTGAAGGGCATAATAGCCATTTTATATAAATGTTTTTTCCCTCACATATGCCATCTGTAACACTCGTTACGCAGGAACAAAAATCGCTTTGCACAGGGTAATGGATGAAGAAGAATAAAAATCGTGTATATGTCTCGTATATTATTACACGCTGATGTAACTGCTGCTACTCCATCCCCGTGTACAATTAACACAGAACGTTTGGGGGTTGGGGGCCCCTCTCTCCTTCTTCCAGTGGAGTCCACTGCTATATCCTTTTCTATACGGCCTGTTTATTGACCTAAAACAACTTTCTTTTTTTTTTTCTGCTGTTCGTACCCTGTCTGCTTTTTTTGGCTGACCTTCCTGGTTTTCTTTCTTTCTTTTTGTTTTCGTTTTTCCTTCTGAGCTTCATTCATTCATTTCCTCATGTTTTCTTCCTTCTTTTTATTTTTTTAAATTCTTTTTTTTTCTATCTTCTCTATCTGCTCATTTTATTTGTTTTTCAACAAATATTTTGCCAAGTGCAGGAAGCTAAAGGGCCAAGGTGGGTTGGGATGGCACTTTATGGATGCCAGAATGGACCATTCCGTGAAACTTGGAACGGGCTCAGTTAAGCTAGCGTCACACCGGATAATATGAATTCCTTCAAGAGGGGCCTCTTAGGGAGGATATTGATCTCCAACAGATTGTTTTATCATCCTTTCTCGCACTATTCGTACAGACAGACAGAGCTAAGGTTTAAAAAGTAAAGATATATATATATTCATCCCTTCCACCCTTCCTTGATTCTTTCACCCCAGTCATCTACCATCTCATTTGTTTTTTCTTTCTTTCTTTCTTTTTCTCTCCCCCACCCTCTTCATTTGCCATGCATGTAAGTGAGGCTGCTTTCTTTCATGTTTGCAAATATATCCAGGTTAATCCTCTTTCTTTACTCTCTGCTTTTTATTCGTTTCCTGTTCAAGGCAGTGGGAAGGGGGATTGGCATGGGCCTACGAGTATTTTTTTATGTGGGGGGTCGTATTCCCCCTAATTGAGGCAAAGGGGGAAATCCTTCGATGAAGATATTGTATGGAGAGTCAAGGGAGGTCATTTAGCACAAAGGATTATTTTAAAGATTTACAAAAGATTAATGCAGATAAGTTGCTAATCTCTCCGTAAAAACCATGTATGCAAATTAGTCAATTTAACTGGATGGTTGTATGTGCTGTCCGATTCCCCTCATAACATTAAAGTTATAATGGATTGGTCAATTTGAAATAGATTAACCGAGCTAATAAAAACAATTATGGAATGTTTATTAATTGTAACAATGAAGAATATGTCACAATCCCCGGTCGTTTGAAAGTAAAAGGAAAGAAAAAGGGTCGGGGGGACTAAGTGATTGAAAGAAATGTTTGATGCTGAGTTGAGACTTGAAAAAAGCTTAGATTAAGGATACTTGAATTATTGAAAATAAATCGCCTAAAACAGAATAACTTTACGCTCCTTAGTGACGATCCTAACATAAATATCCGCGTT
This sequence comes from Thysanoteuthis rhombus, assembly GCA_963457665.1. Taxonomy (NCBI): domain Eukaryota; kingdom Metazoa; phylum Mollusca; class Cephalopoda; order Oegopsida; family Thysanoteuthidae; genus Thysanoteuthis; species Thysanoteuthis major. The sequence goes on from OY735223.1 coordinate 30,544,629, forward strand.
ATTTTTGACGGGTATATTTTAGTACATAATAGATATGAATGTACTATTGTATTTACTGCTTCTTATTTCTGTACAGTACATCGTTGTAGCATACATTTTGAAGAGAATTGTGTGAACCTTTTTTAAATCGTTCTCTTAGTCAATTTTGTTACTTGTAAGTACGCCATGTACTCAAGTAAATGTTATGTACCAATGTGTAATTCGTATGTATTTAGCACCGATTACAAAAATGTTTAATGACCAGTTTGTTGTTCACCAGCGGAAGTTGATTCCACAAAAGGTAAGGGCCTCTAACGAGCCCCCCATGCCCTTTTTGCAACCGCTTTCCCGTCGACTGGAGATCAATTTGCCGAACAGGAGGGGTTTTGGAAGACGATAGTCTTATCCTTGCCACATGACTTGCTTATCGTAAATGAGTTTTTTACACATGTATAGCACGTACTTAAATATACGCAGGCCTATTTGGAGAATTCATGAGCTTGGCCAACAGCTCTCCCCTCGTTAGCGTAAATAATTATTTTGCTTTTAACACAAACCCTCTAATTCTATCATGAACGCCTCCGACATCATCGCATCAATTATTACGGTCGTCTCTTATTGTGGTCTTACGCGGATGTCTTTCTCCAGCTACTTTTAACGACTTGGTGTGTGTGTGTGTGTGTGTGTGTGTGTGTGTGTGTGTGTGTGTGCCGGCGTGACACTGTGTAAACAGTGATATGCTCTTCTTATCTAGTGGAGAGGAAGGAGGACTTGGATGAGCGAGTTGAATCGAGGCAGAATAAGGAAGAGGCAGCGTATTCATAAAAATCTCTGACGGCCATGTGATGATCTGGTTGGCGTTTCGATGTTGGTTTAATCTCGTTTGCTTACGGCCTCGCTTTGCCTCCGACCGAGATTCGCTGAGTTCCGTGATGTACACCAACCCCCCATTAACACCGTTTCGTTATAACGTCGTTTTGAAGAGAAAAAAAAAAGAAAAAAAAAGAGAAATACAGGTATACTTTGATTTGTGAGGTTAATTTGTTACGAGATTTTCTGGACTTATCAAAACTGCATTGTTCTAGGGTTATTATAATCAAGTGTCCCCCCCCAGCTCATACAGAATTATGTTCCTTTTTCTCTCTATTTTCTTCTCTCTCTTTTCTCTCGTTATTCGCCTTTTTTCTTCCATCTTCATTTATGCAATTTACTGTTGTTTGTTCATTCATGTAATTGTAACTACTACTACCACTATATATATATATATATATATATATATATATATATATATATATATAGTGTGTGTATTTTTTTTCTTTGGCTTATTCATTAACTTTTTTTTAAAACTGCAACGGAAGATGACAGTTCTCAGAATTAAGGGGGGGGGTTATGTTAAGACCAATTTTCAAATCGGTTAACAGTGTTTGTAAGGAATTCAGTAATCCGAAAAGAGTGAAAAAATATGATAGCGCTATTTTTTTTTCTTTCTTCTCTCTCTCTCTCATTCCTTGTCATCGGTAATAGAAAAATGCGATATAGAGAGACCCAGACTTTTTTTCTCCACTGGGGATCAGCTTGAAAACTCATTTGTCCTCAAAGTAGACAAATGCTGTCCAGAACGTATATACAACGTTTTTTTTTTTTGTTTTTTTTTTTTCTTCCAAGGGTCTGATCTTCTCTTGTTCTTTCTTCGCATTACTCTTCAATAAACACATTGTTATGATGTCATGTAGTTTTCAAAAATAATCGGGACGTTTCTTTTTGATTTTTTTTTTTTTTCATTGTTTTATTTCGAGCTCATCTCCAATACTACTTCAATCTACTCATCACCCATTCTCATTTATTACACGAATCCTGATTGGTATTTTCTTAATGAAATTTGCATATCTTCTGTAAATACTTTTTTCATTTTTTTTTCTCATTTAATATGAACACATTTCATAACTTCTTTCTTGATCCGTCTTTTGTTGAAACCCCAAGTTTTTGCTTTATTTTCTTTACCTACCAACGACAATTTCAGACTCCCGATTAAGACTAAAAAAATGAAAAAGAAAAAGACATTCTATTCCTAAGTCATCAATCAATAGAAAGAGAGAGAGTGTGTGTGTGTGAAAGAAAGAAAATGGAAAGGTACGGACATTAGTTTTCAATTGATAACTAAATTCCGTAAAATCATATCTAGAATTATCTAGATTGTCATGCCACTTATCTAGAAAAATATGTAGATGCAATTTTATTAAATCCTCTCCCATCGCCGAATGTAAAGATCTTTTTCAGTTTTTTTTTTTTTTTTTTTTTTTTTTTTTACGGAAGTCCAAATATTTCAAAGACGAGTGAGCTCTTGTCACTGGAGTTTGACCCCGAAGCAGCCAGTCTTGTCTTTTTTCTCTTACTCCCGTTAAAAAAAACCCCTACCCTCCCATAAACGTTATGGTTAGTTTTCTTAAGAGCATGATCTTGAATGAATCCGATTTCACCCTAGATACAATTATACAAATAGGGGTTATTTAAGTTATGGTTGTGTATTTTGAGACGAACTTACATATAGTTTGAAAAATCACTTATATCTATAATAAATTATATTATGTACGTATATCCATATCTTTTTAGCTATGCCCACACATTTCTATTAGACGCCTGTCAGTCGGTCTGTCCAAATTATGTTAAACAACGGAAATAGAAAGGAAGAGATGTGGTATCATTGAAAGGTGTGACATCATTAAAAGAACACTATTCAGATCAATTTACAAGCTGCTAATGGTGTCATGAAAGAAAAAAAGCCGAAAATGGGCATCTACGATTATCATAATGGACATAAAAATAATGCTCGCAGAATATTTCCGAATCGTAATGAATTACGACCTCCTACCACCCCCCATGGACACATCGATGAACTTATGGCTCTTGTTCACTCTGGAGACAATCATATGAATAGAGGTTATTGAATTCATTGTGGTGTGGGAGTTCGGTGATTAACTTATGTCAAGTCAGTAAAATCACTTAATTCGCAATTTCATGTACTATATTTTCACCATCGTATATATAAATATCATTTTTTCTCGACAACCAGTGTTGCCAAGTCAAAGATTTCTTCGCACTAAATCAATCTAAAAAAAAAACCACTGTTCACCTTTTTACTGCCATTTCATAACTAGAAATGGCTAGATTTGCTCTAGAATTGGCCAAAATTGAAAAAAATAAACGGATATCTATTGGCCGTAAATGATGAATTTTCGCGCTGCCCAAACTAGAAAGTTGCTCTATTTAGCGCGGAAGGCGCTAAATTGGCAACATTGTAAACAATTCTACAAGGAAACGTCGTTGAGTGATAGGACATTAATTGGGGAGTTAGTGTAGTGTGTTCATTCATGCCCTTCCTTATCCGTCTATTAAACACCAATCGGAAAGAGAGACTACGATTAAAGCGCGAAGACTGAACTTTTAACTCGAGTCAGCGTCTAAGCTGCACCTCTGACAGCCTCAACAACACTAGGTGACTTCTGGCTCTGGTAAATCATTCAACATTGAGACACATCTAACTTGATTAATACGAAGTGTGTGTGTGTGCGTATGTGTGTGTGTGAGAGAGACAGAGAGGAAGGCTAATAATACTAGATGTCGGATGGCTTGGTAGTCAATACTTGATTTTAACCATTTTGTGCGGAAAAGATATTACAGCAATTTTCTGTGGACTTGATCGATGAAAAAAAATATCTCAAGAATGTTACAATTCATTTTAGACTCGCAAATTCGACACACACTAGTAAGATACACACACACACACACACACACACACACACATATATATATATATATATATATATATATATATATATATATATATATATATCTTTTCTGATCATTATTATCTGTAGCGGCATAGTGAAAAGATATGACGGAATTATTTACGTATGGATCAGTATTTCTGCCTAGAATCAGAGTGTCTGCGCTGCAGTGGATCAATAAGTCACTCCCCGGCCCTCTGCTGAAGATCAGTGTAGTGCCCGAGCACTAATTGAAAAATATTACACACACATGAATACACGTTGCGTTTCATATATATATATATATATATATATATATATATATATATATATATATATATATATATATATATATATATATATATATATAGCTGTCGCGTTGGAAGAAATGAATAGAGCAGATATACACCGAGAATATATGAGATGATAATTAGGGTTGAATTATCGAATTGAGTCGGATTTGATCCTGCGGCATCCCCATTTTCTCTAATTATTTTATTTGCGCTCTCTAGGCCAAGTGATACATTGATCGTCTTTTGACGGGTAATCATTTCAAATAAGAGTTTCTATGTAATATAATGCAATTTATAATCCTATATAAGTATTAGTGCATGTGAGCACGATAATAGTTTTAGAAAATACGTTTGTTTCTGTCCTATTTGGGCTTCTTCAGCCTGAAGAAGCCAAGCAGGGCAGAAACATAAACATATTGTTGAGCTCTACTCTAATTCAACGTACTGTTGAATGTATCGAGCACTTACTGAGATAAATCCATCACACATCGAATATTGTATTATATCATATTGCTGATTGGTATGGTGTGTGTGTGTGTGTATATATATATATATATATATATATATATATATATATATATATATATGAACACATCTCATTGAAATTCAAATTCATCCGTGAATTTCAATGTCTTCAGATCACGGTATCGTCTGCAGTCGTCCTTGTTTGCTTAATTTTATTTATATATAGATTTAGTTTTGTTTCCTACCTCATTCCCTGTGGCTATTGACAATCTGTCTGAAGTCACCGTGTTTTTCATTCTTCCCATATACATATTCAGGGCAATGTCTGCTGTAAATATTAGTAGTCAGTATGCTAAAAAATCTTCTGCTGTCCAAATATCTCTCCTATGACAAAAATGTGTGTACACTGAATGATCTTGCGAATGTAAACTTGAAATCGTTTCAAAATATATCTAGCACAGACAGTGTGTAATTATGGATATATTATAATCATACTTAATCATAAGAACAGATGATAGAATTCCATTATCTGAATAAGTATAATTATTAATCATTACATTGTTTTAGATAACTAACCGTTTGTGTGCACTTAATTTCCTTTGTGCGCTAGTTGCAAAACGTGTGTGCATGCTCACTGCTTGGAGGGAACTATGATTCATGCCTCTCCCCATCTACGTTCCAGAGTGTTCGTCCTCTCGTTAAATGTCATTGTGTGTCGCGTGCAGGGCCTCAGAGAGGGCAGTCGGTGGACTACACCAGCCATGACCGGAGGACTTGGTAGATCAAGAGTTTCTTGGATATTGCTGAGTATCGAAACTTGCAAATTAGCTGGTCTCAACTCAATAGAAACCGTCGCGTTATCAACATGTTTTGGTAACATACTTTGTTGGGGGGGATCAATTTTAAAAAAATGAAACAGGGTGATCAACCAATAAGTTACTTCCCTCAAATTTTGTTCGGCGGAAAGTCAGAATTGGACAAAACAACAACAACATCAAAAAACAGGAATGTTGCTGGACACAAAGTAAGTGATCAATATACCAGGAACTTACACTGCAAACTGAAGCCCCACCAAAAAATCCATGTACATGAGTTCAATAAAATTTTTTTCTTAAGTTTTTGTAAACATAATGAAATGGATCTGTTGAAATTTTCTACCCTCTAGCTCCATGAGTGTGGCCTGTATGCGTATTAAATATATATACAGCCAGCCAGACAAATTTAAAAACTGAAGAAACCTATTTTTACAGTTTTTAATTCGATATGTCTATTGATGAAATAGGTTGTTTTTCACCGTCTAATTCCTCCCGGACATCTTGGTTGTGAGTCCAGTTATTAAGATAAGCTGAAAAATCTGATGCTCCAAATTAATAATCAATAATGGTTTATCAATAAAAACTTGCTAATATCTATTCGCTGGGTGAAAAGGTACCATGTTTATACTTGTGAGACTTCTAACTTCAATGATATTTTATATATAACAGATATTGCTCACGGCCTTGGAAAATTATGGCAACTCGTAGTCTGATTTGATTCGGAATTTATCATTATTAATTGGAGAAAATTTTTTCTTCATATTTTTTAAGCTCAAATTTTCTTTGTGATTGTATTTTTTTTTTTACCTAGTGGTTTGTTCGGCAAATTACTCGGTTGGTAAGAGAGCAAGTCGTGAGTTCGAATCACGATGAGGAATTTTTTTTTTTTTTCTCTTTTGGTTTAACGTTACGGAATGGACAGTGAAGAGTTTTCTCCCTTAAATCAGATGAGGGTAATTCATGTTTTTGTCAACTCCAACTTGGAAGTGGATTTGACAAATATCACTGAAAATATGTCTCAAGTTGTCTCAAATTTCGTCCTCATACAAAGGCGCTACATTGTACCGAATATATTCCTGGCATCCGAACGGTTACTAGTATAGCTGAAATCGACAATGTTGTCATCTCAAAAAAATATTTTCGCGCTAGTTTCACAACCAAAATGCGATAAAAAAAAATTACCATATAAAAAACGCTAAAGATGGCTAAAAAAAAAGTCACCCAAAAGATACTGAAAATTGGCAACTCTGGAAGTCGATCCATTCATTACCACCGAAAGTAGAGGCCCAATTAAGTGGTAGCGGTTCTACTAGCTCGTGCCCATTGAAGATATTGGATACCTTTTATGCAGGAACTGTAAATTTCCGTCTTTTCTTTTTTTTACTGTTGGTGCAGTGGTTTAGTTGCGATGGTGCCCTGGGATTGCTTCTGAGAGAAGCTGAAAAAAAAATATAAGAACTAAAACATTGAATCGGATCTGGCGATAACCCAAAATGGCTTAACAAGCACAGACCATATTTTTGTGAGAACTCACGCTCGCGTTTGTTTGTTAGTGTATGGGTGTGCGGGAGGCCTACTGAAAAGGGAAGGGCCATGCCTTACCAAGGACGTAAATACGATAACAAGGGTGGCCAAACTTACTTAGTGTAACAGCTATTTACAATAAGTTTCAGATTCTGGAGAGTCGAACAAAATGTACCCGCACATTCTTCAATTAATATCAACAAATACATGTATCAAGAGATGGATATATATGATCCGAAAGAATGATTATGAATTGCGTTGTATTATATAGAAACTCTTATTTGAAATGGTCTCTCGTAGTTACATCGTTAATGTATCTCTCGAACTAGACAACGTAAATATAATAAACAATTGAAGAAAATGGGGCTGCAGTAGGAATCGAACCTGTGACCAATACACGTACGCAATGATATTTGTTCATTTATACAATTTTTTTTTAAACTGCTTGTTGAACAACCATAGCCACCAGAATTGGCGTAAGATCCTGTCCCTTTTTTTAATACGTGCATGTGTTTGTGTCCTCCAGCCCATACCGGTTTGTCTACAGATTTGGGAATTTGCGTCAGTACTCCATTAGACTCTTTCTGAAATCTCCAGCCTGAAACTTTAGACAGCTTCTGACACAATTAATTATTCACAGTATCATCTCCATAAACTGTGTTTAGGCTGCGCCCGAACGCATCTAAATAGGACACTTTCCGGTCGGTCGGTCCTAATTATGTTAAACAACAGAAAGAGGGTTTTGTATTTTGTTTACCAATTGCTATTATGTCAGAAGGGATGTGATGTTATTAAAAGAACATTTATTCGGATCATTTCTTAACAACTGCTATGATGTCAGAATATAATACCCGAGGTCTGCATTTTCGTATTATGAAAGAAGTCAAAAAAGTCCTTTTACGATTTTTATTTAAAATAATATTTATTAGCAGAACATGTCCAGGATACAGTAGCGTCAAAATTATTACACAAGACTTTGATGGACAAAGGAAGGGAATTCAACCTTTTAATCTTATCTAGAGGTCACGTGGCGGTCGGACAGGCAAATTTTCACAAGTATGGGAATCATTTTGCCTCAAAGAGTTTAGCTATTTCGGAAATAGATGAAATATTTTGGTTGTCTACCATCCACCTGCGTTATAACACGAACTGCGCAACAACAAACCGCGTTACAAGGGGAGAGGTCTGTACCTACATCACAATAGTAGTTCGTTTGATACTTGTATTAACGCAACATGTTAGGAAGAACCACTTAACACATTGTTGAACATGTGGTCGCTGACTGGGATAACTTGATAGCTTTATAACAGCCCATGTGGCTGCTTGATTACAATTTGCTCCCCTGTCTGGAATTGTTCGAGCAACCAGCACGCGAATTACGTTGGTAACTTGATAAAGGCATTTTATTGATTAAATACAGTATATGATTTTATAATTGGAATGTCTTGACTTTCCGGTTTATCAATCTCTCTCGTTTTAGGATCTGTGCCGTCCAAAAATATAGGGTCCTTTCTATACTTCGTCAGTCAGTCTTAATTAGCCGTCCGTTTTCCAGATGCCTTCTCGCCGGCCACACACGTGGCCTGGCTATACGGAAAGACACTTCCACGTTCAACTTAAGAAAGGAACAGTGTTGATACACACGTAGCCAAACATCATAAAGAGACAGTTTGAAGCTTCGTCTTCTAAGTAAAGACATTACGTGCACTAACATCTATATATAAATCTGTGTGTGTGTGATTGGGGGTCATACCATATCAGCAAGAAAACATGAATTATGATATACTTACTAAAGAGGATGGACCATGCCCTACGCAGGACAGAAAGGCTATAAATTGGATGTGATACAGCTTGGTCTTCCATTTATTCTCCTGACGATGACCGAATGTCGAAACTAGTTGTGATGTATAAAAATGAAATAAAATCATTTTTCCACTTAATCCTATCTGAGTTTTCCATATGTTGTTTGAAACTGTAAGTCTTTCTAGACGCACACACACACTATATATATATATATATATATATATTATCAAGTAATATGATACAAGCTGTACTGTGTTACATGGTATCAGTGACAGAGAGAAATCCCTAACCTAATTGCGAGCTATTTGGCCTAAGATCTGAATATTTCACGGTATCTCGGGGGAAGGGAAGGAAGTTAGTCGGCGGCGCCCAGTTCCTCTCCAAGTGACATGAGATATTCATATTCATTACATATCTGTGGCCTTGTGCCAGAAAAATCCTAACTCAAAACAATTGTCTGCGTGAAAAGTAGACTTGTGACTTGGGTTGAGGGCTATGTTGCCTAAAATGAGTCTGGTTGTTCCCTCCTCCCCCCAAAAATATTGCTGCGTGGTAAGTTGTATTCTCACTGGGTGACTCTCCAACTATGGCTTTGGATCAGGGTCACCGGATATTTCTTGCCACACAGGACTGAATTCGAATAGTTTGGGGGGCCAAATTAAGTAAATTCTGTTCCAAAGTAATCATACAACTTGAAAAACTATCGACAGGCTGCGGGGAAAATGGTCTGAAATACATATCTTTAAATCTATTTTTCATATTTCTATTATTATTCGGACCATCCTCATCTTGGTTGTTTTTCAAACAACGTTTCGGCCGTTGTACTCTACGGCCTTCATCAGGTATCATCTGGTTGATGTAGGGAAGTAACGAACCGAACCCTTTATTTAACTGACGGGAGTATATTGACTGCACTCCCCTCTTAGCATTAGTAGTATTATTATTGTCCCACACTGGGATTGAACCTAAAACCATCAGATTACTTGCAGTAATTTTGTCTGATTATAATAATAATAATGATAATACCTCATCTCAAAAATTCAGAGATCTACTATTTTTCATATATATTTATTTTGTATCGGATCGTGTTTGAGGGATTATCTTTTGTGATTACACCTATACCTTGACTTCTGCGGTTGATTCGTTCACAAAGCTGTTCAAAACCGCACTGTCCAAGTCTTATCATAACTTAATGTGTTCGGGCTTATTTTGTTTTTTTGTTTTTTTTTGTTTTTCAGCTCCTTCTTGTTTACATTAACTTGTACATGAACTCTATAATACAAAATCCTCCGCTAATCAAAACTGCACTATTCAATGTACTCCAGTATTTCTGAGTACAAAATCTTCATTTTCGGAACTAAGTACCTTTTTTCAGTACCACTTTTTTTTTTTTTTTGAAACGTACCAAATAGTAGCCCTGCTTTGCGTATAGTGTGTAACAAAGTTCGAGTCTGTGATAGGCTTCTAAGAGCAGCAAAAAACAAAAGCTCCGTGGAATCGAAAGTTTGCTCTCCCGTCGGGCAGCAGTCATCGATAATAACGGTGATTACTGATTGATGATATTTAATGAAACTTACTTAAAATTACTTTCTTGAAAATACGTAATTAATTTCCGAATACGAAAATACGTAATGACCCTCTGGACCCCCCAATGTATACCGAATATATACTTTACACACCCTGGAAATATATATCCTATTGCACCCCTCTGGAACAGTTGCAGCGGGCGCTCATCCTACCTTGTGCCAGACAAATCAAAACATGAAACTAGTGGCTGCTTGAAAAGCAAACGAGTAACTTAGGATGGAAGCTTTGTAGTCTTAATTTACTCTGACTGCTACGAAACTGCCCTACAATTGGTGACCTCTCAATTTCTTGTCTTCTAACATTCCTTTCTCCCCTCTCACCCAGGCGCTCCCCCATCCTCTCCCCCTACACACCGGGCTTCACCCTGTTGCATTCGTTTGTTTAATTGATTAGGCAGTCTTACTCTCTTTTTCGCCCCCCCCGTCTCTCTCTCTCTCTCTCTCTCTCTCTCTCTCTCTCTCTCAATATACCTACTTGTCTCTGCGTCTGCGTTCATATATCTAGGACAGAGTATCAGCGGGGGTAGGGTGTGGGTGTTATTTCTAAATATGTCGGCGCTGAGACTAAAGACCTCGATGAATGACATGGCGAGTTCCGTGTGTGCTTGAAAATATATTGTGCGTATTTAATTATCTATATGTTCCCGTGGAAAATCTAGAACTTGAAAAATTCGATATCCGAAGGCACTTCAGCCCACCCCAGTAAGACGATTGGTGTAACACAGTCTTCCAATCTCAATTTACCCCCGTTTGGCCTTGTGCTGTTTCAGACTTGACTAACCTTAATAAATAAATATTCATCGATTTACTAAACTGAGCTTAGCATGTGGTTTGGCGCCATGGTACTAGTATGGGGCAAACCCAACGAGGATCAAAACTGCTCCAAAAATAATTGGGTCCAATCAGTGGTCCCGTTGGAACGCAGCTTCTCAGACTCTTGGCTAAGAAACCGCCGTTTCCTTGTATTTATAAGAAACCTGAAAGGTTGTGCACTCAGTGTTGGTTGGATAGACGAACGACAAACACGACAGATTGTAATAGGAAGTTGAAGGAAGAAATGACGTCACTGTAATTCCAATGGAAAGTTAACTTAGACACGTGTTTTGTTGTTATTTTTTCCAGGGTAACATGCATACCTAGTCTTTCTCTTTCGAAAATGATAATTTTCAGGTGGTCTATTGCTTCTATGATCAGACTGTTACAATTGAAAATGGGACATACTGTTGTTGTTTTTCTTCTCTATATTAAACATACATCCCCCATCAACTATGGAAATATGTGTACAAAAAATAAAGCCTACCTGCAGAGTACGGCAAGTGCTCATCCGAGATATTTTTTATCAGATTAAACTGTACACTTGCGTTTGTTATCAGATGTGAGTTCGAATATCTAGTTTTTGCACCTTGCCGGTAGTACCACGCCCCGTGGACACAAATGAAGCGGATGTCTGGAGCGCCTCCTCCCCTCCAGGAGATTTAGAGTTTTAGACACTTCATTTCCTGCATTCTGGTGAATTTTTAAAACAATCGTTTGTGTTTTTTCATGTATTAATTTTTCCTGTAATACCTAGGATATCCTTTGTCAGAACCTTGAACACAAAATAGGATTCACTTCAATAAAAGAACAATTAATTGTGCACTCTGCAAGTTATTCGTTTAAAATTTTTCTCTTGTGTACCCGATATTTCGTTTGGAAAAAAGCCATACATTGCATTCGGGACGACTACTGCTTTCTAGTCCGCATCTGCTTTGCCCGTAGTAATTATAGATGAAGACGTTTTTTGTTTGTTTTGGACAAGGTGTGACGTCATTAAACGACGTAATGCATTAAAAGAAGATCGATTCTGATATTTCTATCAGCTTCTAATTATGAAATGGGAAAAGCCCAAAGGGCTAGAAATCGCCAAATGACCACTTACGATCTTTTTTGAAAATAGCACTCGCTGAATATTTCCTAACGCAATATTTTACAAGTATGAGAATCAATTGAATCAAAGGAAGGCTACTTGCTCTTCATCCACCTCCTTTTACTATTACTACTGCTGCTACCTCAGACGGTGGACACATCGTTGAACGTATGGTTCTTGTTATTTTCATTGTCTGTTCCTTGAACGCTCCAATAAACTGATTTCCTGCGACAGACGAAAGGGCTCTCGTTAGTATGTGTGTGGGCAGTGAGAAACACTGACTTCAGTTTACATTAGACAATTCATGATCACCCCCTCCTCTTCCCTGGCCATGTGCCGAATTTCTGGTTTTTGGAGGAAATAAATAGTTGAAATAAATTGTAGTGTCTGTTCTTATCAGCATAATATGTCTTACGTCTCTGGTGTAGGGATATTAACGTATTAGCTCTAATATAGTACACTGAAGCCTAATCATTAACTTCACCCTTAATCCTCAAACTATAACGGGTTAAAAATATATTGACGGATTAGTATATACTTGAGTGCAGATTAGGGTTCTCAACCTTGAAATAGATTAGATTACATTGTCTCTTCTCTGTCTTGAAATGAATTGTTTTCCTTCACTTAACATATTTATTTTGACTATAGGAAGAAGTGATTGAATTTTGGGGCCGATCCAAGAATTTGCTTTTTGGTCGAGAGATATCTTTTTTTTTTTTTTTACTAATTTGCCAAAAGATAGGCTAAAGAATTAACAGTAGATAAAAATGTTGAATTGAAATTTCAAGATGTTACGCAATACTTGTGCTTATTGCAAGGATTGTGTTTTCTTTTTTTATCTTTATTTCATTTGTCCTTTTTTTCCCATCATTTTTAGTTGGTTTACGGCAGTGATCGGCGAACCTTTTTAGTTCGACATCTCTTGAATTCAATTTTTCTTGATAAGCCATGTTTGTACAGTAACGAACATGTATTCCAGCATTTCAGTTTTCAGCAAATGCCTGTAGACAAGTAGTTTTTTTTTTCTCAACATATCTATAAAACTAGAATTATGAAAATTGAATTTTGAAAAGTTAGCTCGATTCAAAGTCCATCTTGCGTTACCTGAAATCTGCTGACACGCGTGTCATAGGTCTGCCTTCATTGCTGTACAGTGTTGGTAGAGGTATGCGAACTCTGAGTGCTCTCCGGTTTTTACTCTTAGTGTCTGAGCGATGGTATATGTGCTTGTGAGAGGAAGGAGGGAGAGTAAGTCGGGCAGGAGTTGGGAAAGACGTACAGAAGCGAGTCAGCTTCCTGTTCGTCTCTTTCTGTTCTTCGCCGGCGTCAAATTGTTATTCGCTTCGCCTCGACCCCCACCCCGCCCTGCCCTGCACCTTCACATCGCCCCCCCCACTCTTCTTCTTTTGCCTGTGATTCAGGTGGGGGGGGGTGCGGGGGCTGTCGGGCTGACGGAGAGTAAGGAGAAAGTAAAGAAGAAGAACGCAGAGGCTGAATCATCATCCCAGAATGATCTTCATTGTACTTGGGGTTTTCATAAGTCTTCAACCCTAACCACTTATACAGACACAGACACACAGACACACACACACACACACACACACACACACACACTCACACACAAACACACACGTAAGTAGACAATCAAAAATAAGCTTTGTTAGCATTGCTCGTTGGCAGATGGAGGGACTGTCGGTGTTAAGGTCCAGTTGATTTCTTCAGACGATTCCATGCATACGACGCGGTTCGTAGCCTAACATGCCGTTAATGGCTGGATTCTGATCTGAAATTTTTGCTGCATAATGTTTGATCCGTGTAATTGATATTCATCAATGGAAAAAATATTCGGTTATCTGACCTTAGTCGAAAATTGTTCTCTTTCCTCCCATGTTTTCTTTTCCTTCTTTTTTTCTTTCCTTCTTTTTTTCTTTCCATATTTTTTTCTTTCCATATTTTTTTCTTTCCATATTTTTTCTTTCTTTCCTTTTCTTTCCTTCCCTTTTTTGTGGATTAGTAGACATCCCCTTTTTTCAGTGCTGGTAAAGCAAGGATATAATCCCTTCAGTTGACGGAATGACTCTTTTGACCCTCCGTATTCAACCGAACACCTAGTTGATATCGGGTTGTCATGCTCCCAAACACAATAAGAAAGGAGTTGAAACTGTTACCGAAGTAATTGACAAATTAGATCGGTCCTTCAAATATTCCAACGAAAAATTAAGAACCATAATAAAAATTATACCAATATTTGATTTTTTCCGAAGTACAGTACTTGAAATATATACCCCATGTTATTGTGGATGTCTATTTATTGCAAACTTTATTGGGCCCTCATGGTTGGGAACCACTGCACTGAATGCTGGAGCCGAGCCCCCACAATTCCCCAAAATCCACAGGTACGCCCCTGCGCGCTTTCTAAAAAATCGGTCTGAAAATCTTGACTCATACACGAGTACATACGGTAAATATAGGCGTCAGCTGCCACGTTTTTAGGTAGGGGGTAAGTATATACTTCCGGGGTGGGGGTTGCTAAAGGATTTATTGGTAATATATCTTGGTGGCAACCTTTATTACACGATGGAGATTCCACCTGCTATTTAAAATGTAAGCAAGTGCGACCCGCTGTATCATCGAGATGTCAGTTTGTGAACTTGACAGTTGACAGAGATGCCTGATTTAACACTGGGGTTATACAATGGAGTGAGCCCCAGTGATTGATAATGATAAAGTTGGTTTTTGTTTGTTTTTTTTTTTCATGTGGGAACATCAAGTTGGGGTTACTTAAAACAATTGTACTGTACTATTATCGTTTATTGACAATGAAGTTCCATCTTTCATATAACTACTCGGTGTGAAGGGCATTTGGTGGGGTAGGGCAAAGGCTCAGAAGAAGGCAAATGCCGGTTCACTGAATATTTCATGATGGGGAGGATCATACTTGATGGGAATGACGTGGTGGCGACGGAGGGTAATTGAGGTGAAAGTGACGGAGGTGGAGATGATTAATAATCGGTTAGTGATGACACCACTAGTAGCGTCATAGTAACTGCAGCAGTGGAAACAGTACGACTTAATTCGTCATCTTCGGTAAGGTTGGAGGGTTTCACTTCCGTTACAGTTACGCAAAAATCAGGTTCCGATGCATTTTCTCCTTTACCCCCCCCCTGCTCCAACCCTGTGTGTCACATTCGACGACGTTGCACCGCAAAATCCCATCTTCCGTCAACCCCCCCGTCCTGCCCCCCCCCCAACATAGGCTCCTCCCTACGAAAAACGAGAACATCCCACCGCAAATCTTGCCAGCTTCGTCACCCTTAAACCGCAGTTCAATATTTGCACTTTCACTATTCTTAGTCACGTTGACACTGTGAAAATTCCGAATCAAATTCAGCCTATAAATGTGTCAATCCTCAACCCAATTGATCTACCCCTACACACACACACACACACACACACACACACACACACACACCAAAAACAATATTATGATCGACAATTTGTCCATCTTTTTTTTTTATCGGACTCTTCCAATTTTTTTTTTTTTTTTTTTTAATATTTTCTTAATTCTCAAACTCCTACTATTGAACCATGATTTTATTTTCGTATGTAACAATGATGACAGGTGACAATGACCAGATTTTTTTTTAAAAAACCCAGTGACCTCGTGACAAGATGACGTACGCAAAAGCTGATGACTAATTCACACCAACCTTTAAAGCCGAACACAGATCGACTTATTTAGCTCAAGTTAACAAATCCCATTTACAGGAACTACCACTGAAGGAGTTGAAATGAGACACGCAGTTTTGGAGTAACCTTGTATGGAGAAATGAATCCTGATTTGGTTACAGATTTTCACGAAGTAAGGGAGTTTGACACTCACTTAGCCAAACCTATTTTACCTATAGTTTAATTGACTAATCAGGAATTATTGAACCTGAACAAAAAAAAAATGCTGCACAGCATAATTTATTTGATATTTTATAGGTACTACGTTGTAACAACATCATTTATATCTCCGTAGTTTTATTGACAGTAAGAGCAAACTAGTTTATATATAGATAGATAGATATTATAAAAGCTATTCCAGGAATTCGTTCTGACATCTGTCCTTCCTTATTCACAAATACCTATGTTTATTTTCGCCCCGCGGAACGAGCAGTAAGTGACTTATTTTTCGCCCCTGCGCCATTACAATCCACCACACTTATCAGATAAAATATTGGTCTCATTCGCTCTTTTTTTTCCTTTCCTCTTCCTATTAATTCTATCACTAGATATTCGAAGAATTCTTCGGACATTAACTTAATTTACTCCACTCTAGTCATTTCGCACCGGTGACTATTATTAGAGACCGCCAACCGGAACTGTCACCAAATCTGCCAACTTGAGCTTCCTCAGTTTTCAAATTATGGCTATGGAGAGCAGGAAGAGATAATTTGTAAGTACGCAAAATTCAATGATGTCAACAAGATTTGAAGTAGGCATTTGAAAATCGAAACAAGGGACCATGAACTCGTGTATTTAAATTACAGAAAAGGGTACGAAAAGGTATATTATATCGTGAATAGGACCTCCTCTAAATCTTGAGAAATCAACTTCTATCGAAACTGAAAAATCCCTTGAGGAGAGGAAGGTGTTATCGTTCTAAAGTTCAAAAAGGGTCACAATTTTTCTTCTCTTTAGGGTGGGACATTTGCATGCCTGAAGCGTCGTACAGATCGTACGGAGGGAGCTGAAGGACTGAAAATGTGAACTCATGTCTAAAAAAACATTTTCTAACCCCCCCCCCCCAACCCCGTTGAATACTTTCTAAGTTGAGAGGTTCAAGTTGCGATGTGAGATTATGCTAAATTTGTCCCTTATTTTGTGTCCGGTAGCATTTACGCTTGGTTGTTTATGAAAATCCAGATTTTCTCTTGATGATCACGGCCCAACAAAAGGCAAGAGAGTTACCTATCCATTGATCATTCCCCCATTCCAATTTTTTAATTGATCATCCTCGAACACAATATGCTGCCAAAAGATGTTGGTTGCGTTACTAAACGAACTGGTTAATTTGTTAATTTATCTTTTCTGCCCCGGTGACATTTCCTGGTGGCTGCACATGTGGGTGCCATTGTTTTATTCTCTTTTCACAAGATCCTGCTGTAAAGGGGGATTTATTACAATTCATGGATTCCTCAAGCTAGGGTTCCCGGCCTCTGGTAATATTCAAGTAATTTTATTATTGCATTGTATTTATAAAATATTGAATACATCGTATTGCTCTTTATTTTATTGTGTATGTCCAATATTCTCTGATCATTAAACTGTACTAAAGGTACAATCGAGAAAAATACGAAAAAAAATCAATTTGACGAGTCTAAAACAAAGATGGGCGAATTGCCGATCGTCACATTGTTTTTTCTGTATTAGTGTATCGGAAATGTTTCACACAAGACAAAATATACAGTACACTTAAATTGATACTCATATGTCACTTTCTCCGATAAAAAAAATTTTCTCTAAATGATTTACAAACTAGAAAGATCTCCAAGAGCACCCCTTCCAACCAGTAGGATAAAGATATATATTCCCTTTTTTTACGGAGTTTCGCCCTAAGCCACTTCGCTTTTACGAAAAGACATCAAGTAGCTCCAATGTCAAGCTATCGGGGCATAAGAAAGGTCACTTTTGAGGTCTGGGAACATTACGAAGTTTTTCCTATGAAAAATTACCGTTACCTGCTCATTTGCTTTACCCCATTTCGGCTTCAGAAAGGTTTTATAGGTACGCTCTGTTTTATATAACTGGAAAACGTTCTCACACACTAGCACACGCAAATAATTGAACACGTTCGCACACCCATTTTGTTGAACTTCAGTTCAAGTCAGAAGCAGGGCGTAACAAGAACAACAAGAGCAATCCTTACTTCATTTAGGGGAGTAATGTCTTCACTATTTGTTCCGTCACGTTAAACCAAATGGATATATTGAATTACCGTTTCCCTACCGTAATTTGAACTCATGACCAAGTGATCGGTGCACGGCTCTTTCACCGACTGATCCCAACAGACAAGTCTTCGTATCTACGAGAATACTCAAAGGAGTGGGAGTGGAGTTTGACCTTGCAGCTGGCCGGCTTGTTCATATAATTTCCTTTTGAATTACTGTGCTTGCTTGCTCTTTGACCTTCTCCTGAGTTGTTGGTACATTGATATCTTGAAAAATCTGTGATCACCACCATCATGTGCCTTTTTGCGTCAGTCGCTGAACTTGGACCTTCTCCAGGATTCGCCAGACCTCTCTTTCATGAGCGTCACGGAGCCAATACTTTCTGAACTTATTCTGTCTAGTTCGTCCTGTCGTTTTATGTTTTGCCGGTCACATTTTCGCACATGATCTCTAGAGATCTGCGTTGTGATTCATGATGTCCAGCGGTTGTCTGCCACTCTTCCAAAGTGACCAGCCGATTGCCATTGGAGTTTTCTGATAGATCATATGATATCCCCGAGTCCTGTTCTTTTTCTCTAATATACTGCGCTGTTTCAGGATCTCTCCAGGTGATGTCGAGCATGATTCTCACATGTGTACGTTGCATGGTTCTCAGTTCGAGGGTCAATCTTTTGGCAAGGATCCATGTTTCGGCTCCATAGGTGATTATTGGGATGATGGATTGGATGTATATTCTTTCTTTTTTTTCTTTTCTTTTTTTTTTTCAGACCTAATGGGACCTTCTTGTTCTTGAAGGTTGAACTTGCAATTCGGAAAGCTTGTCAACTTGTTGATTCTCTCTTTGATTTCTTCTCCTTCTTCTGAGGGTTTCATAAACTGCTATACTCATTGAACTTGATTCTAACAGAGCTTTTATTTTCTTTTTATTTTCCAGATAATGATATTGAAATGAAAGGGGACCCTGACACGGTGACTTTGCCGATCCCAAACTGTATCGCAAAAGACATCTTCGCCGGTGCCATCAAGGAAGAAGCCGAGCGCGACTTCAGAGGCGATACCCCGATTTTAGGCATCGCCCCGACCGCCACCCCAGACTACCCCGTCGCTGCTGATCCACCCCACGCTCACAAGCTCATTGACGACGACTCTGACGCTGCCGCCGGGGCCCGAGGTGGAACGTTCGACGAAAACAGTGTTTCAAGCGAATGTAATAACAACAACAACAATATTGCCAATAACAACAACAACAACAACAATACTACTAATAACAATAATAATTTAATGAAACGTAAACTGAAAGATTTCGTCGACGAAAATGCTGAGGATGAGTTTAACTTGGTTCGGCCACCCCCGAAACGGGTCTCGCCCTTTTTAAACACCCCCAAACAGCGGAAAGATGAACGCAAGCGAATACTCCGACTGTCTGTGAACAAGCTCCGAGACATGGAAGACCCTGAGAATTTTCTCCGAAAATCCGTCCTCATTAATAACGTGCTGCGTCGACTGCATAAAGAGATTCGCGAGGAAAAACGGGGTTACGCAGGGTTCGGTTTGGGCAGTGCCACCGCTGCGATGGGCCACCCGTACTACCGACCGCGCCGCTTCGACTACGACATGCTGAACAACAGTCACCTGCCGACGCGGGCCGCTTTTTTCTTTGACGAACCATGCTTTCCGGGCGAGACAGAAAAAATCACTGACGATATGACCGATTCGCTGGTGCGGAGCCTTGAGGCCAGTTCACCGCCGCTCTCACCGGTGCCCACGCCCCCGCCATCACCGTTACCCCAGACTACCTTTCCGATGTCTACGCCAACCCAGTCACCGTTGTCCCTTCCACCATTATCGTCGTCGTCGTCGTCGTCGTCATCGTCGTCAACGCTACAGATACCCGGAACGTCGCAATCCGACACTCCTACGGCGGCGACATCATCATTACCGTCGCCGTTGACCACCTCCACCGATTCAGTTATGGCCACGACTGCCTCCGCCATCACGACTATCATCACCACGACGAGCTTACCGTCCCAGATGTCGACGACGACGTCGACAACGACGACATCTTCGAATTCGGAAGAAGATATGTTACTCGGGGATGACGATTGCCCTAGCAATGATGTCTCAGTCGACTCGATATCCACCGATGTGTCAACGTCATCGGTCAGTACAAACAACACGGTTGTCGTGGACGTAAGCTCTTTGAGCAGTAGTATAAATCATAATAGTGTCACTAGCTCTAGAACTAATTCTAATACTATTAACAACACTAGTAGTAATCATAATTTTGGTACTAACAAACCGACCGATATAAGCAGAACAGCTAAGTCGGAATCGACGGCTGACGTTGTTATCGGCGCCCTAGGGTGCAGTCCGACAAGTGATAGCAACAACAACAACAGCAACGTTTGCAACGCTAACGGGGATCACGTGTTTGGCACTTCCGTTCCAGTGGATCACGTGATAGCCCCGATTGCCACGAGCAGAACGAGCACTCTCAATAATAATAATAATAATGCTAATAATAATAATAACAATGTCAGTAGCAGTGACGTCACAAGCACAAATAGCTCTGTTCTTTTCAGTACTTCGAACTTTGGCTCCAGCGGTTTCCTGACCGTGTCTGGCTCCAATGCCTATTCCGTCGGCTCCTTCGTGTCGTCCACGACGACGACGTCAGCAGCGAACACAGTGCCCAGCTTAGCCTTTCAGGAAAAACAGATATCAGTGGAAATGGACACGATGTTTAATAATTTAATAAGGGTCCTCGGAGAAACTTAAAGAACGAATGAAACTTCGTGATTTCGTTTCTGTTTGTTTGTTTGTTTGTTTGTTTCGTGTGTGTGTTTTTTTTCTTTTTACCTGGTATCATATTACGAGTATACCTTATTTAAAACAACAACAAAAAAAGTGTGTACTTCAATAAGACTTTCTGAGTTCTGATGTCGCTGGCCCCCTTAAAGGTTGACAATGGGAGTAAAAACTTTTTATAGTTATTACTGCCTGAGTCGTAATTATGGGAGAGTGATTTGGCCCAAGTGCTCACTCGTCCGCTCACCTCTTCGTTACCAATCGCGGGATGAGAATATATTCTTTGTCAAGATAACTGGCGAGGGGACGGATAGTTATTACCGCCCGAGCTGTAATTATGGGAAAGTGGTTTGGCCCAAGTACTCAAACACCCATTCCCTTTTCAGTTGACCATCGTGAGAAGAGAAGATATTGATGCGTCAATGTATGTAGCGATGGGACAAAGTGCAAGGATAGGTTCATGCCCCCCTTCCAAAATGGCGCTTATATTAACTGAACAGAAGCAGCTCCAGCCGAAAGTTCGAACTCTGTTCGCCGATTCCATTTTCCGTGCCCACAACCATTAGATTACTTCACACCTGTCATGGCCGTAAAGATGTAATGGTGGTTGTGCATAAGTGCCCAACGAAACATTTTTTTGTGATTATTTTTCTTTATTTACCGAGTAACAACGCTCAGTTTTTATTTAATTTCATTTTATGAGGCTTGAACACCCCATGAATCATGATAGTGTTCGAGCTTCAAAATGAGAAAAAAAACAAAGAAAACTTAAGAATAAGGAAAACATGAACTTGTTTTTCAAAAAATGGTTCGTTGGGCATTTATCATCCGCGCTCACTTGAATATTAACTTTTAACCCCGCCCTTGACGATTATCAATGAAACTAAGAATAAAATGGAATTATACAAGTAAGAGTAAAGTGCCCTTACGCTGACTACGGCATCAGCTGTCCCTGTCCGGGATTCACATATCACTAGTCTCTCCGTCTCAGCTAGTTGTTCGAGGTTTTGCGATGTGTGAAATTGACTTAGAGGTGACAAGCACCCGAATTGGCGTCACTCACTTCACTATACGAATTATCATTTTTTTTTTTTTTTTTTTTTGATTGGAATATCTGTCAGAAAGAAAGTTTTAGACCGCGACAAACCTCGGATGTTCCGTGTGGACCCCCGTGAAGGTTGATTACGAGGGTAGCTGCCTTTTACTGCTATGCTCAGGGCAGCAGATGAGATAGTTATGGGAGAGTGGTTTGGCTCTAGTGCTCATTCACTCACTCTATTCAATGTCAACAATCGTGGCATGTCATATGATGAGACATTCTGTCAAGATATCTGGTGTCGGTAAGGAGTACAGGGAGAAGCGGATTTGAGCCTTTCGTAAGAACATGAGTGTGAAGTAAATACAAGCAGGCTCCGTTCGCTAATTTTGTTCTGCGCTTCTAGCCGCTACGCTAGCTCGTACCTCTCGAGTCTACACTGTACAATGGACCTCAGAGTCCCGGGTTTCCGTAGTCCTAATAGCTGCCATATAGCAATTTATGATCATGTACTTCCCATTATACGGTCAAATCACCTTCGAGGTTGAGCCTGGTCATTACCCAGATGGGTGACCTTCTAGGAATACCAGGTGCCATAAGCAGCTACAAGATTGTTCTGCAGCCATCGCAACCTATGCTCTTTGCCACCGATTAACAGAACATCTTGCCAAGCTCAGACCAGATTGTGCAGGACCGGTCCTTCCTCACGAACACACATTGCCCCATGGAGGACGTATGATTGCGTGGTCTCTGAGGAGCTTTATTACTCGTATCGAGTGGCTGCGATCATCATACGCCTCTACCCTCACTGAAATTCCTCTCCGTGGCTAAAATACTTCCCATGTGGAGCCAAGTGGCCCCGGCTTGAGAATACACTATGACACAATGCAAGGGTACAAGTGTTGCCAAATACGTTTTCAAAAATGATCATCATAGTCCCCCTCGTTATAACGCAGTTGTTAAAGTCCAAGAAAGCCAACTGCGTTATAACCGAGGCACAATTTGGCTATTTTGTTGCATGATCTGGCTATTTGTGGCTGGATCTTGCGTTAGAGGGTGGGGGGATTAGGTTTAGCTCTTTTCGGGACTAGAAAAATATTTTGGGGCCCACCATTCAACCGCGCCATAAAGCAAACCGTGCTATAACAAACTACGTTATAACGGGGAGACCTGTATTGAAATTGGTCTGTATGTAGGGGGTTGTTGATATTCAATCTCTACCTTACCGGAAAGTCTATTAATGCCGTCAAAAGTTTTGAATAAGTCTGATACGTAATATGATGCACAGTAAAGAAAGGGAAAAAAAGACACCTTTTACTTGTTGAAGAGGAAAAATGAGACAGTTATAACATTATTGGAAGAACGAAAGATTTCAAGAGAGGAAGGGTTGAAGAAAGGAAGGCTGAGAATGAAAGATGGCTGTTTGTATCAACAGAGTAAGAATTTTAAACAAACCAACTAATGAAGACTAAAAAAAATCAAAGACAAATTTTAAATGAATTATATTTAAATTAAGGAAAAACAAATTATATTGAATATCAAAAAGAAACAAAAAAGAAGACGAATGATCAGATTTAATGATTTCATGGATGGAAGTTTGGCTGTGATGGATGAAACACTAAAAAAAGAAAAAAATTTACCCCAAAAAATTTTAAATAAAATACATATATTTCAATTTTACCAAACGTGTTTGTCTTGTCTTTGAAAAAGAGTCATTAACATATCGACTTTAGTACGGGCTATCTAATCTCTTCTTCTTCGGTTTTTAACCGAATCTTTCTACGATCTTTTCCAACTACGATATGTAATATCCCCCAAAGAAAAGGACTGATATAAGAAAGGCTCTTTCCTTACGGATAGTACATATTACACCCAAAGAATATCGCCGAGTGAGTCGTTGTTTTGAAATCCAAGATCGGAAGAAGAGATTGGATTGTCCCCACCAATAAAAGGTCGAATGTTTTTGATCTCTTGCTTTGTTTTTATTTCATTTTCCATTTCTGTCTTTCATTCGTGCATGGTATAATTTATAAAGCTTTTGGGGGCACTTTCCATGTAGGGCATTAGGCGGTTTCAAATACTCCCAGCTACGCCTCTGTCTGAGATCATACAAAGTTCATCTTAGGCAGCAACAGATAGCTGGCAACCCTGATTCTACTTCTGCGAAAGAAGGGAGAGGGAGCCCTGATAAAATACTTCTCAGGCCCTATTTTCACATTTTTAATATCTGTTTTAGGGGATGGGTAACATAATAAATAGTTCATCTATCGTTTATTTTTATTTTTTATTTTTCAAATTTATATTTTGCGGAAGGGAATAATCATTAGTATCCATCACTGGATCAAATATTTTTGGCATTATTAAAAAGAAGTACATTATTTACTCAACAAACCGCCTGTCTTTATGGAAAAAAAATTTAAATGTTCACTCTTCCAATCGACGGCAACATTCAACGTTGGAAAAAATTACAGGAATTACATCTATATATATAATAATTTGAAATGTGCAGATGTCTACTGTCATGATAATATCGTAGTAAATTAAAATATCATTCATGCGACTGACAGTAAAATAGAATGCCATGTTCGGATGACGTAATAGAAATGCTGAATTTGAAGAATAAAAAAGTAAAAACGAAAAAAACTGATTTGGTCAACAATACTATTCTTCAAACTCACTGCTATACAAATCTCCATTATCCACGTTTATAAAATGCAATGTGTGTCTATATATGCTGTCATTCTCTGCGGTACGGATAAACTAGTTCTTGATAAATGGTGTCTCAAAAGTAAAGCCCGATTTATTCCAATAATAATACCATTGATTATTCAATGCCATATCCAGCAAGCCAGTATACAAACAAAAAAAAAACAGTAAAATTACAGACTCTTGCTAATTGATTCAACGAAAAATTTCTCCCCATTTCGCATGAAACTTGCTCATCCGATCTATTAGCAAGGGTCTTCAAATTCACTAGCAATTTTGGGCGTCCCTCGAGATTGATATTACTGTTTGGAGAAATTGGGCTTTACTTTTGGGACACTGTTGAAATGACCTTTTCGGATGCGCTTGCATCAATAGCAGCTATTGCCGTCACTGAATGACAAATCGACATGAACACCTTACACTATCTCCAAGGGGCATCCCCTCTCACTTCTCAACGGAAGAAATACTTTTATCTGATATTGTTCGTGACATTTTATCATTACATCATCAGAACATGGGATTTTATTTTACTAAGTAAGAAAATAGACGCGTCTATTTTACCGTGATATTAGCGTGACAGTTCTGAAGTAAGGGACTTTGGAAGGCACTAAAGATCGATCCAGTGCTTATATGGCCTGACTTCGGGGTTTATTTTTCACTGCTTGATAAAACCAAATGCGTAAGAGATAAATGAGGTGCTACCCAATGGATTTTGGAATTTGACCATGAGAGAAAGTAATAACTCAAACCCTTAGTTTTCCTAATATCCTTTCAAGTAGTCCTGTGCTTGCTATTTCAACACGTGCTCACAAGCCTTACGAACGATGGCGGCAAAATTCCGTACTACACTTGGTTCGTTTGCACTGATCGGATACCCTGAACTTTTGGGGATTGCATTACGTATATAATGAATGTCAAAAACTTATTCTAATAAAATGATTAAACAAGTCTGATTAGTCACTCAATAGAAACCATCACGTCATCAACGTCTTTGGGTAGCATACCGTGTAGAGGGTGAATAATTGAAAAAAGGGTGATGAAGAAAAAGTGAATTATCTCGCCTTTAGTAGAGCTGTGATCACTAAAAAGAATGAATTTTTGAAAATAAGCATGATTCCTGATGGACACTAACTGAGGGGTCGAAATAGTATATACTTACATTCCAAATCGAGCCCTCTCTAAAAACCATTGGGGGGGGGGGGAGAAACAAAAGTTTTCTGCATACATAATAAGGAGTAAATGCTTTTATTTCCATCATTGTTGTAGCATGTATGCCTCATACTTGCATGCATATCCAGCCAGACCAGCTTGAAAACTGAAGAAATCCATGTTGACAGTTTTGGTTCACAGTTTCTAAAATGATGCTTTATTGATTTTGAAAGGTATGCTTTTTAATACTGTAATCGCTGCCGCTCAATACGAGCATTGCAGTTCCTAGGAGAACACAATAATGCCCCCCCCCAACTATCTTCTCCTTTCACTGGCCAAAGGAAACATTTTTCCCCCTTCAAGAGGTCAAAAGTGTGAGAAAATTTTTCCCCTCTTTAAGGAAACAAAAATGAAGGGAATCTTTTTACTCTCTTTAATGGGTCAAAAGTGAAGGGAGAGCTTGATTTGTCTGTTTTTTTTTTTTTTTTTGTGTGTGTGTGATTTTTTTATTAAAAACTAAAAGAAGCCACTGCAGGCAGTTGTTCGCTAAGAAAAATTCCGGATGGAAGAAATCATGATTTTGTCGGGAAAATATCAGAAGATTAAGCAGTACACTTGTTGTTCGGCGAGGTTAATGTAAAAAAAATTAGAAATAAACTTGTTATAGCAGTCAATAATTGAACAACCGTAGCGTCAAAATTTGGAGTCACGTGAAAAAACTCGATCGAAGAATAGATAAGGTCAGAATAAATTCTAGTTATGTCATCACTGGCTCTTACCACTGGAAAACATCTAAAACAGAGTCTTAAGAGGTTTGAAATCCGTCGAAATAAGAACCCCAGATTCGGAAAAAATTCTTAGAAGGGGTGTGGTGGAGTACTAATAACCAATTTTCAAGTCTGTAGACAAACTGGTGTGGTCAGGAGCAACCCCTTTCCAAAAGCACTTTTGTGAAAGAACAAACAAAAACCTTTTTTTTAGATTGTTTTTAGTAATATAGTCATGCAAATATTGTAAGTTGTAGCCCACAAAATGTGATCAGGATCGTCCGGAGACACTCTCACACACTCATGTACACACAGGTAGATACAGACATCCGAAGAGAGGAGAATTTTGAGACCATTTGGCTAGTCGGCCAAGCTGTTTGTAGGGCTACGGTGGTTTGATATTAATAAATTTGCCAAATCATATAATTTCCTCCTGACACAGTAGCACATTCTATGCAGCCCGGTGCAGTTTTCTGGTCCGGTGGGGGCCATCACTGTACAAGAGTAAGATTAGAGAATATCAGTATGGATACCGACGTACATTGGCCTACTATACTCCAGAAAGGCCTTTGGCGATCTTACCTTGTCTCGTTCAGTGCCACGTGATCTCAATATTAAGGGATATGAATATTCATAAGTGAGTCCTCGGGCAATTGGCGTGTGTGAAAAAAAAAAAAGAAAAAAGAAAAAAAGAAAGAAAGAAAGAAATGAGCGTACGTAAATGAGAGAAAAAAAGGAAATGGAGGAATGAAAGAGAGTTAGACTGTCGAATGAAAGCGAAGATATCTTCGGAAAAAAATATGCGGGGAAAAAGATTTAAGAAAAGAAATGAAAAAAGACGAAGTCAGACAGGGGTGGGGAATAAAGATGGTTAACAAGCTTCAGATAAGCTTCATGTGCAAAGGATTTCTCCTAAAACACAGTCCTTAATGTCAAAATAGGTTTTACAGTTTTGAATGTGTTCTTCGAACTCTTGCCTTGCCAAAGGTGTTGTTACCTTTGTTGGTTAGAGCAGTGCCGTGTATATACTGCTCTCCGGTGAACGTGGGTTCTAGCCCACAGAACGCAAATTCCTTTCTTTATTTACATGATCTGAGGCCTTTCGATTTGCTACTGAGAAACTGCGGTTTCAAGTGAAGTATAATTCTCACCTAAATGTCTCAATAATTTTCATATCCTGTCGGATGTAAGCTGGCCATCTTCTGATATATGTCTGTATCACACTGTGTCAATGATGCTTGAGGGTTTGATATTCCAACATCTTCTCATGTCTCGAAAGAAACGTTTTTTGATGCCTTTTACCCTTCCATAGGTTTTTGGTGGGGTCTTCTACCAACGATGTAAGTTTATACTAAATTAATCTCTAGTTCAAGCTAGCTTTTTATTTATTTTTTTTAAAGTTCAGACTCTATAGTGACACAACAAAAGGCAAGATAAGTAACTTATTTATCGATCACCCTTTTTTCCAATCATTTGATTGATCACCTCCAAGACGATATGCCGTTGGCCACGTGACAGTTTCTATTGAGTGACTAATCGTTTCTTTCTTTTTTTTTTATCTCTTTAATTTCTCCTTCCCAACGATTCTTCTTTACCATCTGTTTTATTCAACTTCTTTCCATTCGTTTTTTTTATCCTCAGTCGTTAGCTTTCTGTGTAAATTGTTTTCTCAACTTTCCCTCTTCTTCCCCGCCTTCTCTTTCGTTCGTTTCTATTTTCAAATACTTCTACATTCGGCGTCATACTTCCCCACCAAAAAACAATCTTTAGCCTATCCCTTCACTAATCTTCACAGAGGGTTTGGGCGTTGCATTGCTACTGCTTTCAATTTTCCATCCCTCTCTCTTTTCTGCATGGTTCTACAGCGTAACATTGCAAATAGAGATGGTATCAGTTACGCGTATCAATAATAGACATGTTTGGCTAATTTTTCTTTCATCTTATTTTTGCTCCTTGTTTACACCTAGTTTTAATAGACGTAGAAGAAGATCTCTTTAATCCCCAAAAGAAGGGTGCGCAACCAATTCATACTCCCAATAGTCACTTATAGAGCTGAAACATGGAACCTAATCGAGAGACAGACCCACAAATTGAGAACCATGCAACGTGCACATGAAAGAATTATGCTGGGCCTCACATGGAGAGACCATAAGACAGCACAATACATCCGGAAGAAGACAGGAGTTAGGGACATCATAGAATCCATTAGGAATCTCGAATGGCAATGGGCTGGCCAAGTTGCAAGAAAGACAGACAACCGATGGACATCGCGACACATGACATGGATCCCAAAGATCACATGAGCAACTGAGGCCAGCAAATTATTAGGTGATGAGCCGAGCTAGACAAATTCAGAAAGTACTGGCTACGCGATGCCCACGATAAAGAAGTTCGGTGAATCTTGGGGAAGGTCTTGGTCCAACGGCGGACGTTAAAAGACTGATGATGATGATGATGATGAAAGTTTTAAGGCATATGATCGTAAATGAAACATGTAAGAAATTGAATTCTTTAACCCACGCAGATAACAGAGGAACTTTGAAAATCGAACACAGTAGCATAACTACTTGCATAGTTCTCAGGGGATCACCATTCCTACCCAGTCATGACTACTTAGAATTCGTTCTGAAATAGTTTGCTACAGTTGCTTTCTTCAGTTTAATCTCTATTATCAGTAATAGTAGTAGTAATAGTGGCTCTATTATGATAATTATCAATTTTGCTTTGATTTTGGTTTATGAAAGTCACCAGCCGGGTCTCAACCAGAGATCCAAGGCTGGTAAACTTGTTATGGAACTTGTTTCAGCCCATGAGAAGAAAAAAAACAACAATAAAACAAACCATGCAACGTGATTTTTGTTTTCGGGTAGTGAATGTTATTTTCTGATTGTTAATGTGTAAAAAGTTCATCACATAGCTATAATTCCCTTCGAAGCTTTCTTTCATGGTCTAGACAGTTATATTTTCATCCAGTTGTTTTGTTTTGTTTTTTGTTTATTTGTTTTTTACATATGAGATTATAAATGTGCAAATATCCCCGTTATTCGATTGAAAATAAGTAGATTTCAAATTATCAACGTACTGGCCACACAAAGAAAGTTTGAGATGAATAACCGGCATTTTCTATACTTTTCAAACAGAATCAATCAAAAAATAATACTTGTTACTCAGGAACAAAAAAGGTTGCACGGGGTTGTTATTGTTATTATTAATAATATTTGCCTCGTGACTGCCATAAAACGCCTCGTAACGCTTCGCTATCAATTTCAGTATAGATTGCAGAACAAATGTAACGGCCTATTATACATTGTGTATTGCTCCAGGGTCATATCTTATCTGCTGAGATATTGGGTCCAAGGCCAACTCAACGGCTTTAGCAAGTCTTCTAATGATTTTTATCTCTAGTTTGTGGGCAGGAAAGATTTACGGTCTCTGTAAAGTCCCCCTCCATATGTTCAGAGATAGCAAATCATCCGAGTGCTCAAGAAAATGTGTCCCATGTCGAAGAGATAACAGCAAGAAAAGGAAAATAAACTCTAAATGAAAGAAAAACATTTTATTACTCCTATGAATTCGTATAAATGTTGTCCTTAGAATCAGGGCTTCTCAAACTTTTTTTTTCATCCACGGGCCCCTTAACGAGACGATTTTTTCAGTCTCTCACTTATTGTTATAAAAGCAATAATTACTAAGACTCGCCATCTCAGTCAATAATTGAACAACTGTAGCGTTTAAATTTGAAGAGAATAAATATAGTCAGAATAAAGTCTTTTTATGACATCAAAGGCACTTTTCTACTGGTAAACATCTATAACATCTAGACAGGTTGAATAAGGCACCAAAAAGGTTAAAATCACCTTTCCCAACCCCAGCGGCTTTGATGAGCTGACCCATGATTTGTTGGTAGGAGAGGAAGAGATGGATACACGTCTCTCACAATTGCGTTAATGTGAAGCGAACACAAACTGCCCCAGCCGGAGTTTGAACTCGTCTTGCCAACCCCATTCCCCAGGTCTTTAACCGCTAGCACATTCACATACCCGGGTTAGTAATTAGCAGCAGCAAAAAAAAAAAAAAAAAAAAAAAAAATGAGATGAAAGAACAGGTCTGGTTAGCCACGCCATAGAAACTGTCTCGTGACCAACGTCTTTTTGCAGCATGCAGCACCGGGGATGATCAGTTAAAAAATTGGAAAAATGGGGGATCTGTGAACAATTCCCTTCTTTTGTCTTTTGTCAGGCAATAATCACTAAAAAAAATTCTTTAAAAAGTCAGAACATTAAAAAAAAAAAAAATGAAAATAAGCATTAATGCTACCGAACAAAAACTAAGGGACCAATGTAGCATAAACTTACATTGCGAATTGAACCCACACTAAAAAAACCCCCCAAAAACACGGGGAATTGAAATATGGGCTAAATGTTGTCCTCTAGCACCATTGGTGCAACCTGTATACGTAATACGTACATACATACATACATACATACATAGTCAGTGAACCAACCAGCCAGAATAATTTAAAAACTGAAGAAACTTCTGTTGACAGTTTTGGATGACGGTTTCTAATAAGTTTGGTTACTATGACTACCGTGGTAAGAGCAGCAGAAAATGGTTATATTCGGAGTGGCTAACGGTGATGATGGTGATGTTGGTTTGTTGAAGAATTGGTGTCGACTGCAAAAACCATTGTTCATATCAGGTTGGCACCGGTTGCAGCCAACAATAAAGAATTTCCTGGAAAGAAAAGGAAAGAAAAAAAAAAAAAAGTTTTTTTTTTCTTTTTTTTTTCAAAGTGGAATGAAGATGGAATATTTTGCTAAAAAAAGAGGTCAACAAAAATGAAGGTTACAATGAAAAACTTTTCTTGTGATTTATTTTGTACGGGAGAATGAAGAGTGAAAAATGATATCTTTACGAAAAGAAAGAAAGGTAGTAGGAAGAATGAGACTAAGAATAGAAAACCAGAAAAAGAGACAAAGAAAGACAGAAAGAAAGAAAAGATAAAGATAGGTCTAGTTAGTCACAATAGAAACTGTCACGTAATCATGGTCTCTTGGCAGCATGCGGTGTTGGTGATGATGAATTAAGAAATAGAAAAAAAATGGTTGAATATTAAATGATGAATTGAAAGATTAGAGAAAAAAAAAGTTACTTCTCTTGCCTTTTGTTGGACAGTGATCGATAAGAAAGTCTGAATTTTCGACCAAAAAAGCAACAAATTAATTTATCATGAACTTACATTGCAGATTGAACCACTAAAAACTTATTGGGGGAATTTTCAAAAACATAAGAAGGAGTATTTGTTTGAATTTTCGGTCCTCAAACTCTATCAGTATACAATGTATATATCACAGCAATAGAAGATTTGAACATTTATCTCTCATTAAGTCTGCAAAAACTTCTTTTTTGTTTTTTGTTTTTTGACCCTGTCCCCTGCTGAATAGGTCTTTTGGGGAGTTGACTTGCATTTGCAAAGCAGATTTATGCTGAATTGATCCCTTAGCTTGTGTCCGACAGTATTTAAGCTGTTTTTTTTTCGTAATTCAGAGTTTTCATCGATCATTGCCCAAAAAAAGACAAGTGAAGTAACCTATTCATTGATCACCCCTTTTTCCAATCTTTTGATTGATCGCCCGCTCACAACAACTGACGTTGGTTATGTGACTGTTTCTATTGAGTGACCAATCAGACACGTTCTCTCAAGAAGTCACTTTATAATTCACTAAAAATCAGCTTAGTACGGAACAAGCGGGGTAATAAGGGTAAGTAGTGTGTACAGGGCAATTTTCCACGTGAGGAAGCATTGCTTGCTTTGAAAATTAGCATTCGAATCCGCCTTAAGGATTAACTCATTAATAGTCTTATCTGTGAATCAGAGCTTTTATCTTGCAATGGATATATTGCAAGGGACAAGGGCTTTCATCATGTAATGGGTGACTATTATGGGTGCTACTTTTTTATAGCAGTCTCATTTTTCCACTTCTGCCAATTCTGTCCGCGAACCTTTGACGAGGAAGCGAGACGTGACAAGAAAGACCGTTCGACCTTTATAAGATAAATTATGTTCATTGTAAGAAGTATTTACTTTATTCATATGAAGAATGAATGGAGAAATTTTTAGCCTAAAAATTATTTTTTCTCCCTTCCTCAAAACTGGAGATTTTTGCCTAAAAAAAAAGAGAAATACCTCTTCGTTTTCACGAAAGATTTTATTTTTGTAAGAACTATTTAAAAACGTGTCTAAATTGCACAAAAGTATTCTTTCTTACTCTTCACCAACTTCCGCAGTTCATGGGTTAATTGCTCAGCTAAGTTCTTTAACGACTTCGACCTTAGATTAGTTTTATCTCTATCTCTGACAAAGAAATAAAGAATAAAAAAAAGGCCTGGGGTATGAGAAGGAGAAGCAGGTGAAATAGGCACCAGATTGGCAGAGACACCGGAAAGTGTAGTTTGAATAAAAATCGAGATTTATCCGACGCATTGGAGCGTAATGCCGGCTTCAAGATTAGGGATCGTCCCACGTGACCGCTGTCGACCAATCACAGGTTTGGATCATTATGAGAGGACCGATAAATATGTCGGTTGGCTATAAAAAAAATGTAAAAAAAATACTTAAATGTTTTTGCTTGAATGGTAGTTAAACTTGCATTTTTTTTAATACCTTTTTTTTTAAAGAATCTTTATTCATTCATTTCATTTTGTTTCCTTTATATTTGAAAATCCTGGTAAAAAAAAAAAGGAATGCATGTATAAACCAGTCTGGTTTGTCACTCAATGGAAACCATCACGTGATCAGTGTCTTTTGGCAGCATGCCGTCTTGGGGTGAACAATTACAAAATTAGATAAAAAAAGGTCGATCAATGATAAGTTACCTCTTTCAGCTCTTGTCGGGCCTTGGTCACTTGAAAAAAAAAAAGCGGAAACACTACCGGAAAGAAATTAAGGCACCAATTTATCATAAACTTATATCATATACTGCCCCCCCCCCCATGCTCAAAGTATGTACGGAGGGGGGACTTTCGAGAACAAAAACGTTTTCTTGATATAATAAGTAATTTTTTTTTATTTTCAGCCCGTTAATTTCTATCCGTGAAGCCTGTACGTGTAATATATACATACGCGTATACATAGCCAGCCAGACTCATTTGAAAACTTTAAAAACTATTTTAACTTTTTGGTTGACAGTTTTGGTTTGCGTTTTCTAATTTCTCACCAAAGTTATCCGGGGAGTTTCAGTAGCTTATTCTCATTAGCCTTACGTTATTAGCACGGAGATTCTTAACCTGGTGCCTTTGGGAACTTGCAGTTGGATGAGAAAATTGTAGAAAAAAAACAAAAAACAAACTCGTTTTTATCTTATTTCTGACTAATCTATACGTGCCGTCAAAAATGACGACATGGATTTCATACATGGATGTATACTTGAAATTTTATATTCGTGGATAGTAGAGACTTGCATTGCAGTGAGCTCAGAGAATTGCGTTCCTTTGGCCATAGACGAATTTTTACAATTTTTGTTTTTGTTTTTATGACTATTTATTGTTTTGTTGGACACAGACCTTCCCCAGGATTCGCCACGATTCGCAGAGTCAGTATTTCCTGAATCTGTCTAGTTCGTTTCTCCATTTTGTGTTCTGTCGGCCTCAGTTTCTTATATGATCTCTGGGGATCCATGCTGTGAGACGTGATGTCCATCGGTTGTCTTTCATTCTTGCAACATGGCCAGCCCATTGCCATTTTAGTTTTAAATAGTTTCTGTGATGTAACGGACACCGGTTTTCCTCCTTATATACTATGCTGTCTTATGATCTCTCCATGTAAGGTCGAGCATGATTCTCTCATGCGCGCATTGCATACTTCTCCGTTTGTAGGTCTGTCTCTTGGTTAGGTTACATTCTTTTTTTTTTATTATGCTTTAAATTCACCCTTTTTTTTTCCATCACGGATGGGATTACGAATCTTACAGCATCAGTTACAAGAATGAAATTTTATTTTAATGCATCAGTTACGTCCCTTAGTGTGACAGAAGACACATTTCACATGGCTAATCATTATACGTGTGGACGTTTACAACTTTTTCTTTTTCTCCTCCATGTTAATTGGGTAAAAGTAACAACAGTCAGAACATTAAATGGTTTTATTACTGACATCTTGATACTGACTTTTAATTGTGACATCTGGTCAATTAGAGACCGTCAATCAAAACTGTCACCGGAGCTGTCAACATTGCTTTCGTCTGTCTGTCTGACTGTCTGTCTGGCTGGCTGGCTGGTTATGTATGTATCATGCATCTAAGCCGCATCAGTGGAGCTAGAGGGCTGAAAATTTCAACATTTACCTTTCATTAGGTCTTCGAGACTTGTAACTTGTTATTATAAAGAAAATCATCAACGGTTTTATCAATGAAAATGTTCTGAAAATGTCATAATGTCTTGATCAATTAATTTCTCAGTAGATACTACTAAACAAAAGCCATTCGTATATTAGAAATTATAGATGTTTATGGAATTTCTACAACGCTTTCTCTTGAAGTTCAAATGCCCACTTGATGTTTTTAGTCACCTCAACGCCCCTGTTTAAACAAACCAACGCCCTCTTGAAAGAGACCAACGCTCCCTTGAAAGAGACGAACGCCCACAGGGACCGCTAGCGCCCACGTTGAGAATAAGGTAAATAGGACAGTTCAGATGTCACCAGTTATTATCCATCAAGTTAAACTGTTTAAATTCCTATTACTTTCTGATGAGCGTATCCTCGAATGTCCAAGTGTAAATACACTGCAAGTCGTAAAAATAGCAGAATTATATAAATCCAAATGGCACGAAAGTTTGCTGCTATTTTTCACCTAAAACATCTATGAAAAATTCACGGATATATTTGAATTTCTATGACTGATGTTTTGATGTGGATCATATTTCACCCGACAATATCAAAGTGAAACGACAACTCAGAAGACCTTGTTGAGATTTTTTGGTTCATTTTGACGTTTTGCAAGTTCGCCCTGGCGTCTTCAGAAAAAAGTGATGGCGATACAAGAAATTATCTATTTGATATATATATATATATATATATATATATATATATATATATATATATATATATATATATATGTCATCAGTCTTTTAACGTCCGTCGTTGTACATAGACCTTCCCCAGAATTCGCCACAATTCCCTATCATGGGCGTCGCAGAGCGAGTATTTCCTGAATCTGTCCGGTTCATCCCTCCATCTTGTGTTCTGTCAGCCTCGATTTCTTATGTGACCTCTGGGGATCCATGTTGTGAGATGTGATGTCCATCGGTTGTCTTTCATCCTTGCAACATGGCCTGCCCATTGTCATTTGAGTTTTTTAATAGTTTTTGTGATGTCACGGACACCTGTGTTCTCCCTTATATACTGTGCTGTCTTGTGGTCTCTCCATGTAAGGTTGAGCATGATTCTCTCATGTGCACGTTGCATACTTCTCAGCTTACTAAATTGCTAGAATAAGTAACCGTTAGAACCGGTATGAATGTATCTCCGGCGGAAAGTAGTAATACCGTTTTTTTTTGTAATCATGCTTTTGTAAAAAAATACCATCGGTAGGATTGCTCAAAATCTGTTTGTAGCAAAGTTAGAATTTTAAGATATATATATATATATATATATATATATATATATATATATATGATTAAAAGATGGATGTATAAACCAACAATGACTTTATGAATATATGTATATATATAGATGTGTGTGTTATTTGAAACAATATTTTCTTAATTTCAGTATTAATCGCTAATCCCACAACCAGATATTTTCAGTATAGAACAGACAATTTCAAGAAGCCATTGTTTACAGGCGAAACATCAAAATGAGCTAATATATATCATTTGAAATTCTACGAGTTAATTTTGTTAGATAAGAAATCGCTGAAGTCGTTTCAGTGGAAGAGTCCATTGCTTCAAATGGTGGGTAGGTGTTATTTTATCTGCAAAATCGTTACCTTGGAGTGGAAGAGTCAATTGTCATGGACAGAGAGATAAAAAAAAAAGTCACAATATTCATTATATAAGTCGTCTCATTTCTTATTTTTTCAAATTTTTTCCCGAGAAGAATTATCCAATTTTATATTCATAAAATGATTTTTTGTTATCTGATTAATTTCATTTATAAAATCCTGCTTGTTAATTCAATCAATTCTCCCACTCGGGGACGTAATTGAAAATAATTAAATCTGATGAAATACTCTTAGAACTTGAGAGCTTGAGTTGAATTTTAGATACACTGAACCCTCGTTATAACGGACTAATAAGATAGTGTCCGTTTTAGCCGATTGCCTGAGCAAACCGAAAGCAAGGGTTAATACTGTGTATGTATACAAAATTGGAAAGTATTCACATATCCACTGAACATAACACATCATATAACTACATAAAATACACGTATAATTTATAGAATTATTCAACGTATAAAGAAGTTAATTAGTTCAGGTCTAATTGATTAAGATCTAACTCCTCTGAGAATCCCCGAACAGTTATAAAACGATAAGCTACTAACGGACACTTCCAGGAGCAAATACACTGTCCTGAATAGCTGACACAGACGGTCATTAAGATTACTTCCATTTTATCCGATGTCTGGCTTGACGGGGTTCGTTTCAAAGTGGGTACACTGTACACAAACAAATCCCTATTATATATATATACAATTGTATCATCCACAGTTGTATTACAACTCTTCTGTGTGGCTATAGACAATCAGTTATTCCATCCAGTACCAGGAGGCAGGATTGAAACCTTCGCTTCAGACCCGGAGGCCGGTACCCTACCGCCACGGAACTGGACGATCAGCAAGGCTGAATTTAAGCAATAAATTCTATTTTTGCCCAAATCCCCCATTCACCAGAGTGCTCTATTCCCATGGAAGAGCATTGCATAATATATATATATATATATATATATATATATATATATATATATATATAAGGTATGTCTGGGAAGTATAATATAATAGCCTACATAGGGCAATAACACATTAATCTGTCCTAGGTACTTGCTTTGGTATCTCACACACTTATACTTGTTTTCAATAGTGATTTGTGAAAAACTGCTTCATCACGTTCTCTTTAACCTCGTCCACTATCGGGAATCTCCTTCCTATCAATTGGGACTTTGGCTTTGTGGAAAGCTAGGAGTTGTTAGGAACTAGATATGGACTGTAGGTTGATAGACCTAGCTGATTCAATATTCTGACAAAAGAAAACGTACGATTAACTCGATCGGTCACTATAAGTGCTTCGGTACATAATACGTAAGCTCACTCAGTGGTGTTTCACTGTCGACTGAGTAACCTCACGGGAGATTGCTCGTTCACCGACACGCATTAAGGATCCATCTGATTGGTTGCCAAGTTACGTGAAGACAGTTGCACGAACAGTTTTCGCGGTATTCAAATTAGTTTCCGGACAGACATTTCCGGAAAAAAACATTTATTGAATTTTAAGGACTCCTTTGTTAAAGAAACATATACGTTGACATTTGATATTAGAAATTGTCAACCAGAACTGTCAACATAGGTTTCTTCAGTTTTCAGGTTGGTCCAGCTAGTTGGCTGGCTGGCTGGCTATGTATTATCCATGCAAGCCACACAAATGGAGGTAAAAGGATGAAATTTCCAACATTTAGTCTTTATCATGTGTAAAAAAAAAACTGTTCCTTTTGTTTTTACCCCTCTTCGATAGATTTTAGTCGGAGTTCAGTTTGCAATGGAAGTTTATTCCAAATTGATCCCTTAGTTTGTGTCCAGCAGCATTCACGCTTATTTTATTTTTTTGTTGTTGTTTTGTTTTTTTTACAGTAGAAAATTTGTACTTTTTAACCCCTAAATAGACGAGGAATAAATTATTCTTTGATCACCCCTTTTTCTAATTTTTTAATTGATCACTCTATCATACTAAACATACCTTTTTTTGGGGGGGGGGGTCATCATAAATTTATGATTCAAATCATACCGGTAATATTTTCATCAAGTTAACTTGATTTTATCACCACCACTGCTTGATAAAGGTACTTTCCCCTAGAATGCTATTTTGGCCTAATTTGATCTGACAGAGGGCTACAAGTACGGCACCACACCCATGAGGAGCGAAGAGGGAAAAATGTTGAGGGTGCAAGGGGTAACCAAACTAAATGCAGCTGAGGGGTTCGAATTTCTTAGCAGCTCAGGACCAGAATTCTTAGCATTTTAGCAGTCTGAGATGATAAATTGTATCATTTTCAGTCGTCTAATATCCGTATAACAACAGGTATCAATCTGATTTCAGGTAAAATTTTGGAAGTTCAGACGTAAGATTGATGAAAAATAGCAAATTTCATTTCGAACTGGTTCATTCTTATTTACTTGTTTGGTTTCAGTCTTATTTCCTTTTTTGGTATGCAAAAAGATTTTTGCTTATTTATTTTTTTTGTTTGATTTTTCAGGGGGAGAGGGTCCCTGCACCCCCTTCGTTCGTTACAGCCCTGTGTTTGATATCTTCTTTTATGACATGAAAATGATTATTCGTCAGTTTATCAAGCTAAAATAACATAAAAGACGACAGCTTCCAGCAGCATGTCGTGTTGTGGGTGATCAATTCAAAAATTGGAAGGAAAGGCAATCAATAAATAAGTTACTTCTTTTGCCTTTTGTTGGGCAATGATTGCAAAATTCTGAATCAAGCCTGAATGCAGGTGAACCCAAATTAAGGGATCAATTTAGCATAAACTTTCATTGAAAATTGAAACTGTTACTAAAAACCATTTGGGTGGAATATATATAAAAAAAAAAAAAACAACAAAAAAGTCTATCCTATGTATGATAAGTAGTGAATATTGAAAATTTCCGCCCTCTAACTCCACTGGTGCGGAGTTATGATATGATACAAAATGGCATCAAAGTCGATTTCGAGAATGGCTCTGTCACTCCAAAGAGTCACTCAACTATGCCAAGAACGGATGTTGCTTTTGAACCCAGCGGGGGATTCCTGGAATAACATTGGCACACAAGAGAATTCAGGGTACTGGCACCCGGTGTGCATCTTCCATGCACCCTCATACAACTGTTCCACCCTCCTACTGACTTGCATTCCTTTCCACAGGCGTGGCAGGTGTTGTGATGAATAGCTATTTGTTGTCTGTTTACATACATACACGTATACATACGTTGCCAGCCAACCAGCCAGCTAGATTAACTCAAAAACTGAGGAAACCTTTTCTGAGTGTTTTGGTGACAGTATTGGTTACCGGTTTCTAATTGAACAACTGCAGCTATCAAAGATGACGAAAAGTTCTATCCCTTTTTTAATGTGCGTGCGTTTGATTGTATATTCCAGCGCCCCTGGCCATACTATCTTGTCTACAGACTTTGACATTGGCATCAGTACTCCACTTTCTTGAATTTTCTTTTTTTAAGCTTTTTTTTTCTTTTTTTTTTTTTTAGATTTCTGGGCTTCATTTTGACTGGTTTAATGATAACATCTGGATTCTCAAAAATCTGAATGTTTCTAGATGTTTTTTTTACTCTATTTTAGATGTTTCCCAGTGAAAAACACCACAAATGTCAGAAATAGAATTTATTTTTTTTTTTAAGACTTCAAATTCTGTCGCTACGGTTGTTCAATTATTGACTGTGATGGCGAGTTTATCTTATTTTTGACACCAACGTTACCGAACAACATGTTTATCGTTTAGTCCTACTATCTTCTGCCATCTTCGCAGCAAAATAATAATTTCTTCCGCCTTGAATTTTTTTCATCTTTCTCAGAACTGCTCGAGGTGGCATCTGTAGTTTTCCAGGGAATTGATTTCTTTCTATCAAGAAAATTCTGTAAAGACTGGAATAAATTTCAATTTCGAAGGCGAAATATCTAGTGAATAGTTTAATTTAAGACTTGAAAAATGGTACACAATGCCTCCCCGCTAAGCACTCAGCACAAGGACTGGGATTGAAGAACTTCACCCCAAGGCTTACAGCTAAATCAGTCAGAACTTCCAAGCCAATCGGTGACAAAAAGAAATGAGGTGTAACATTAACCTGATGGATAGCAGCGGTTCCCTTACCGAGGCCTGTGGACCTATGGGGGTCACGATAAGTAATGCCCAGGGTTCTGCAGCAGTGTTCCCTCTAAACCTGACGTTGTGAATCTTGTGGCAAAGGAATAATATCATCAATCACATAGCTATAAAACTTTATATTTACAGAATGAAAGTCATGATGAATCAGTGAAATACATTCATGAAACCAATGAAACAGTAAAAGGTCTGAAAAATGTGATAGTCCATTGTCTTAACAATGGAGAATACATCAAAGAAACGCTGTTCGTTCGAAACTAAAATAAAATGAAAATAAGTGTGTGAATGACAGAAGGAAACATTTAATGTTTAATATTTATTAAATGTTATACTTAAGACTCAAAACTCTCGATCACCCTTCACAACAGCTGGTAATTTTTTATCAAGCTTTTTATAACTTGAATTAATGTATATTTCAATGCCTAACATTCATTTCTAATGTATTCGTTTACGGAGATGCCCTTACAGACATTTTAATCCTATCTGTAATTTGATGGATCTCTGCCTGCGTCTGCCTGTATGTGTTTCTGTGTGTTTGTGTTTTGTTTATGCGTGTGTGCATGCACCGAGATAACTTGGCGACTGGCCATTGTACGAAGTTGATATTCGCAAGATCCGTTGGTTTGTGCACCGACCATTGCAGTGTCAATTTCGGAGTCGTTTGGTACTTGCGC
The DNA here is from genome assembly GCA_963457665.1 of Thysanoteuthis rhombus. Classification (NCBI taxonomy): domain Eukaryota; kingdom Metazoa; phylum Mollusca; class Cephalopoda; order Oegopsida; family Thysanoteuthidae; genus Thysanoteuthis; species Thysanoteuthis major. Next base: position 30,585,931 of record OY735223.1, read on the forward strand.
GATTTGCAATAAAAATTTATGATGGAATGAAAACATATCCCTTTGACTGTTCAAGTGACGTGGTTATAACGCCATTGACGTCTCTAATCATTTTGAAATGGTTCCGGATTAGAAGTGAAAAAGAGAGAGACGGGTGGGGGGGAATCAATTCTTTTTTTTTTTTTCAATTGAAAATTCAAATAGAACGAGATTAAATTGAATCATAGTTAGATGTTTTTTTTAACAAATGCATAAATGAGTAGAAAAATTAGCATATAAGCTCATCATACGGTTAGATAAATAAATAAATAGCTTTTATTGTAACCCTTGATATTATTGGGTGAATTTATAGCTCATGAAATAACGCTTTATGGTTCAGTAAACAATTACGTCAAACCTTGTATCCACTAGAGTGATTACATATATAGAGACACAACAACTACTAAGAAATTTATGTAAGAAATCAATAGATGCCAAATCATTATTAGAAACCATCAAATGACCAACATCTTTTGGCAGCATTGGGGGTGATCAATGAAAAAGGGAAAAATTGTGATCAATGGATAAGTCACTTTTTCGTCTTTTGTTGCGCAGTGATCACCAAAAAAGTCTGAATTTTCAAGAAACAAACAAAGGAACTATTTTAGCATAAACTTGCATTGCAAATCGAACCTCCACTAAAACTCATACAAGAGGCAAATTCAAAGAAAACAAACAAACGTTCTTCTAGGTATGATAAAGAGTTGATATTCAGCCCTCTAGCCCCATTCGTTACAGCCTGTACGTGTGAAGCATCTGATCTCTGCCACTTGATCATACAAGTATGGTAACTCCTTGGGGAGCTCACTGTCTCCAAGGAGTAGCGTATGTGAGAGAAAGGAACGTGTACACATTCCGGTCCTTGCTTTACAAGAAGCACTGTAATCGCCGGCAGAGCAATTTTAAGCTGAGACGACTGCAGAACAATCTTCTCGCTCAATGACCAGGCCAAATGTCACTTCGGGAATCTTACAAGCACCGATGTATCTGATGCAATTTGGCCAAATGCATGATATATATATATATATATATATATATATATGGGGGTCTAATTTTCCATGTATGCTAAATTGCTCCATTTTTTTGTCCGGCAGTGTTCACACTAGTTTTTTGTTTTGGGGTTCGTTTTTGTTTTGTTTTGTTTTTTTGAAAAGCTGGAGTTTTTAGTGACCAAACAAATGGCGAGAGATATAAACTTATTAACTGATTGCCCTTTTTTCCACTTGCTAATCTAGCCATCCAGCCATTTTTTCCAATTGCTAACCTAACCACTCAACCATCTTTTTCCAATGGCGTACCTAGCCAGCCAGCTTAAAAAACTGAAAAAACTTATGTTGACAGTTTCAGTCGTCGATTCTAATATTGCAAATATGGCATTTATATTTCATAAAGTTTATAATTTAACACTTTATATTAAGCTAGAAAACAACGGGGGTCTGCCTGGAATATCCAAAGGTAAATTGTATCCCTTTCACAAAATGAAATTGATCATAGCCCACTTTTAGTGAAATACCGTGGCTTAGTGGTAGTGTGCTCGCCCTGGTCCGGTAAGCCATGATTCAGTCAACCGTCGAGTCATACTGAAGACTTAAAAAATGGCACAACGCCTTCCCATCGTGTACTCAGCATAAGGACTGGGATTGATGAATCATTCCTCAAGGCTAAATCACGCTGCATACACTGGTCATTTGTAAGATTATCGAAGTTGAGCAACGTCGAGCCTGGTCAGTACTTACATGGGTGATCTTCGGGGCATTCTACGTTCCGAAAGCAGAAAGAAGCTTTTATAAAACTGGTAAGCCGGATGTGGTTCTCACTAACAATCGATGAGGGTATAAGCAGCGGATGGTGATTTATACATACATGCACAGAGCCAATGCAAAACTAATAATTCAATATCAATCCGTGTATCAGCTAGAAAACATCAGGGACTTGCATAAAATATCTGAAGTAAATTTAGGACCCCTTTTACACAGAATGATTTATTATAGCCCACTTAGTGGAAGTCAGAAGATCATCCAAAAGGTTGTAAATTAATAAAAATCGCCATTGCTGTTTAAGAGAAAAATATGATGATTTAATTACCGAATTTTGCAATTTTTCTCGTCAAATTTTGTTTTAGCAAATTTAACGCTCAGTATGCATGTCGTGCATTGAAAGTCGGACAGATTTATTTTAGATAACGTCAACTAAAACTGTCAACATAAGTTTCTTCAGTTTACAAGTGGGTCTGGCTGGCTGACTAGCTGGCTTGCTATGTACGTATGTATGTATCACGTGTGCAGGCCGCCTCAATGGAGCAAGAGGGTTGAAAATGTCAACATTTACTCTTTATTATGCCAGAATTTTCAAAAAAGAAAGCGTGAATACTGCCGGACACAAGTTAGCATAAAATTATATTGCAAACTGAAATAGTACCAAAAAATTATTTGGGGACGATGAAGACGTTTTTTTTTTTTTTGTCTTCTATTTTTTTTTTTTTTTTTTCTAATTCACCCCTAAAATAGGTTTTTGGTGCGGGGTTCAATCTGAAATGAAAACTTTTGCTAAATTGATCCCTTTGTTTGTGTCCGGCTGTGTTCGCTCCTTTTTTGTAATTGACCACTCCTATGCCCCAGTCACATTGCAGTTTCTATTGAGTGACTAACCAGACCCATCTTTCTTCTTTCATCACTCTCTCTCTCTCTTCATTCTCTACCTTCTTTCTTTCTTTCTTTTTCTTCCTTTCTTTCCTGTATGCGTTCGTTCTTTATTCATTTCTCTCTCTCTCTCTCTCTCTCTCTCTCTCTCTCTCTATATATATATATATATATATATATATATATATATATATATATATATATATATTTCTTTATTTCTTTCTCTCCTTCTTTCTTCTTCCCACTTACCTGCACCTTTTCTTGGCCTTTTTCTCTTTCTTTTTCCCTCTCTCTGTATTTTCTCTTCTCTTTCATTCATTCCTTCTAATTTTCCTTCTTCTTTCTTTTTACTTTATATTCCCTTTTCGTCTTTCTCTTTCCTATCCCTACCTTCAATTTTTCTCTCCTTCCTTCCTTCCTTCCTCAAATCTTTGTTTTTTGATATCTGACTTTCTTTCACATTATTTCTGTTTATATGTGTCAGGCGTACTAACTGCATCAATGGAGCTAAAGGGCTGAACATTTTAATATTTTCTCTTGAAAAAAGTCCCTTTTCTTTGTTTTTTTAAACACCCATATCTCTTCACGGTTGGGTTCAATTTACAATTTAAGTTTTTGCCCAATTCGTCCCTCGGTTTGAGCCTGGAAGCTCTCAAGCATGTAGATCACTCCAACATGGTATGCTGCCCAAAAGATATTAGTTACGTGACGGTTTCTATTGACTGACTACCCAGATCTGTTTTCGTTTTTTCGTTGTTTATAATACCATCTATATACTCAAATACTTTCGGTGGATTACTTATATCTATTTATTGAATATACATCTTATCGGCCGTAGCTTCAATGGAATAGACAGTGTTACGCTGACAGCATATTATAGACATACTTATATTGTGTTTCATTCAACAATCACCGCCGGACGTGGTAAACTTTATTCGTCGATTTTCCTTTTTCCCAATTATTTTGTTGATCATCCCCAACACAGCATGCTATCAAAAGACATTGATCACATATTTGTTTCTCGTTCCTGACTAACCGGATACATTTCCTAACACTTTTTAATTTCTGCTACTCTCATTCACTCCTTTCCTTCATCCAATTCTTTGAAGGACAAGGGTAGCACCTGTTCCCAAAGTCCATATTTGGAAGGGTCCGGACTTTATGACGTGTGGAATAGCCAGTCATAATTGTCTTGAAAATTAAATTTCCGTCCGTCATACGAAACTACAGCTTCGAATTATTTTGGTTATTTCTCTTAGTGTTGCCAATTTAGATATTTTATATCTAAATTTAGATCCATCACCAATTTTGATATCTTATATCTAAATCTAGATCTTTGATTTTAGATAGAAAATATATAATCTATCTTTAAATGAGATTCCCCAGCACTGCAATTCCTTGGGTGCCGACTAGAATATATGAGGATTTCAATTTCACACAATGGCTAGTTGTCAAGTTATCCCAGTGCATATGCGCACGCTTGCACGCACACAGATTTCTCAAATCATAGTTAGATTATATAATTAAGAGTTAAACAGTTATACCTTAAAATGACTCAGTTTTGAACTGCAGAACACTTATCACATCCAAATTTCAAATTGCCCTCAATGTATTTAAATTGTCCCTTTGTGGGTGAGTGTCCACTGTTCAAAATGAATGATCCAGTTTTTTTGTTTTTTTTTTGGACTATAAGGAAAAAAAATTATTAAGTACTATTTTAACTAACATGAACTCCCAATCTGTACGTTCTGTATTGTTATAAGCGTTGGTCAAGTGTCTGCATTTTACGTGTCGGTAATGAGTTCGATCCAGGGGCCAGACAGTAAAATTCATATCTTCAGGTTCAGTGGATCATTCAACTCAGCAATTATTTTTATTTTTTTATTTTTATAAGATGAAGTATTACAAATCAATATTACTGAATTCTGAGTTCTATTCAGATTCATCTATATTCTATATTGCTTTCTATCGCAACTCAAAGGCTACTAAGTGGTGTCCGTGGTTGAATTGATAGAGCAGCCGTGCGAAAACCTATCCTCCCTCCAATGAGAGGGATGCGAGCCCGAGTTGCGTTTGAAGTCTATTCTTCATTTCCAATCAATGTTGTTTACACACTATCGTTGATTAGATGAAGGTGAATGTCAGACAACCGCAGGGCATCATGACCCACAACGTGAATCCTCAGAGATCATACATGAAATTGTGATCGTCAAAAAAATAGATGGGTGACGAACTGGGCAAGCTCAAGAATTATTGGCTCTGCGATGCCGACGATAGAAAGGTATAGTGAATCCTGGGGAAGGTCTATGTCCAACGATGAACGTTAAAAGGCACTTGCAAGTAAATTAACGAGGGAAACTACTCAATAATTAACATTTAGTACTTATCTTCCTTGACTAATTGGTCTTCATAATACAAGTTGGTATGAGCTCAAATACAGACCCCATACTATTACTATTGAGACATATATCATTCGGATTTTTCACATCCTTTGAGTTAGTGCATCTTATAGGTACCTTGACTTAATTCCTCTGGCTACCATGCACTGTTTCTGCTAGTCAGAGGTCAGAAACAGATAAACACATCCGGACTTTTAGTTAACATAGATAAATGGACGTTTTTTTCTCAGAACTGAGTTGTTTGTGTCTGTGTTGTGGCCGTGGTCTGATATTTGGACGACGTTCCGTACTAAAATCAGAGAGATTCAATCACTATCCTCAAGGATACTATCAATACCATCATCTTCGAGTGTCCGTCCGGTCTGGGTCGATGAAGTCAAGAATCCGGACATAAATACAAACGGAAGTACAAATGAAGAAAGCAGACAGCATAGAAAGATAAAATGGCCGCTAATGCACGCTTGATTAGTCCAGCTTTAAATAGAAAAAAAAAGCGGAAAAGAGAAATGGATAACGATTTCAAACGGATATTCTGGCTTTTAAATGCTCAGATTGCCTCTGCATCAACATATAACGTAGCAATTTCGAATAATCACAGACTGTAATCGAATGAAATATATGACTGATAGATCAAGTGAGGGATATGAAATTGTTATTAATGACGATGGCAAAATATTGATCTGTGCCAAAACATACATGCTACCCTCCCGAGCGTATATATATATATATATATATATATATATATATATATATATAGATAGATAGATAGATAGATAGATAGATAGATAGATAGATAGATAGATATGCATGTGTGAGTGTGTGCGTGAGTGACTGTGTTTGTGTGTATGTGTGTCCGTGTTTCTCTCTCAAACAAATACATATGTACATTCAAATATTCATATACAACACTGTGCGAATCAGGGATGCAATATAACATAGTATGATATAATATAATGCAGTATCCGATGTATGATGGGTTTATTTCATAGAGTGCTCGATAAATTCTGCTATAAAATGTCAAGTTGGGTTATAACATATATTCATATATATATATATACGTACATACATACATTTATATCAATAGATAAATGTCTCCCTATCAAACCAATGAATACACACACATATATATATATATATATATACATATATATGTGTCTATGACGGATATTTTGTTGGATTATCTATACATTTCTTGATAATATGTTATATATATATATATATGTGTGTGTGTGTGTGTGTATGTTAATGTTTCCCTTTCAAGCAAATATGGACACACACGCATATATATATATATTTGGATGAGTATGTGTGTGTGTTTTTTTTATATATGTGGACATGCGTGTGCATGAATGTGTGTGTTTCCCCCTGCAAGCATGTGTGAATATGCATTTTTCATCTCATGCAAGCACATGTATGCATGTGTGTATGCATGTGTGTATGCATATGCGTAAGTGTATGTATGTGTGTGTATTTCCTTACGAGCAAAGGGATCAAATGGCAAATAGTTATTAGCTGAATTTAGATTTGAATCATTCATATCATAATTTTCTATCTACCATTAATATTCACCACTTGCTTGGGTGCATTGGCCAGATAACTAGTTGCGATTTGATCAACCTTGGTCTATACTAGGAAAAAAAAATACCCACACACACATGCATGTGTTTGCTTGAGATGAAACATGCACATTCACACATGCACATATATGTTAGCTTGAAGGCAGTGGAAAGAGAGGTACACATAAAATTATCAAATGTTTAAAGTACATCACATTTCAAATTCATTCAAATTCTCAAAAATGTTTAAAAAAAACAATTGCTCAGATCTGGAAGACTGGACAATAATCAGTGTTAATTACGGAGATGCAATTGGTTTACAAGACATCCAAACTAACAGTCTTTTGCCATTGGTGAAAAAGAAGATAATGAATAGAATATATCATTAAAGTATCTAGAATTTATGTAAGCAACTTATATAAGTTTATGATCGAAAAAAAATAAGTAAACTGAGACGTATCCAAGTTGAGAGAAATAATTGCACGTGTTTCTAATGAAGATAAGGGAGATAACTCTGAAAGTGGTTTTCAAATAGGTGAAAGTGTTTAATATCATTAGACCCCCCCCCCAATAACGGAATAAATAAATAAATCTCATCAGATAATGTAAAACCTGTTATTTAAACAAGAATGGACTTTTTAGTTTCATAATTACAGTAACGAAACATATAGACGGCTGGTGAAGAGTGCGCGTGGCACAAAATGTTGACATTCATCGGGCTATTTTTCTTTTAAATCTTATTTCAATATTTGTATATGGATAACACAATAATTAATCATATATATATATATATATATATATATATATATATATATATATATATTGGTTTGCATGCAGTCCAAAATTAAAACCGACACACCTGATCTAATATTCACATGGGTGAACATTCAATAGAATCGGCATGAAGAGTGAGTCATGTGTTTTATTATACTTACTGATCCCTCATTCTTAAAAACGTTTTTCGGGTTATTTACGTAAGTCTTGTTTCAAAAAATAGGTATGTAGTATAAGATAATATCAACATACAATACTCATAAAACCTTACATTAAGTTGCAAATTACATATATGGCATAAACTATATGATAAAGGGAGGTTATGTTTGATCAGCATTGCTGTGGTGCCATGTTAATATAACTGTTTTGTTTTTAAATCCCTGAAACGGTTACAAGGTGAACAACTGATGATCCCAACAAGAGACAATTTATACATTGTACCATAATAACAAAGTCCATGTAAAACAGGGAAAAACACTGAAGGAAATTACATAAATTGTATTGACAGGTGTTGAAAATAGGTGACTGAGGTGACGCAATGAAATCTTTTGACAAAGTTTTTCAATATTAAGAGTTTGAAGCTGTAAAGGTTTCTAAACTCTGGTAGATGAGGAGTTTCTGCGTAAATAAATATATCGCTTGAATTCAGCCTTAGTGACCACCCAGTTCCGTAGTCCAGAGGTAGGATATCGGCCTCCGGTGTGATGTGAGGATTTCAATTCTGCCTCGCGGTACTGGATGGGATAAAGTCTATAGCCACACTGAAGAGATGTAATACATCGAAACAGCTGCCTGTGGATGACACAATAATATATATATACACACACACACACACACATATATATATATATATATATATATATATATATATATGGTTGTCTGGTATCATGTTTATGTGCACACCTGACAGTGATAGGAAACGGGGCAAGGTAGGAAAGGTAAACATCAGCAGCTTTAGCTGCAACCATTGATCCTAGACAATCAGCTAGCGAGCACCGGCCTATCTATTCCTTATCAGATGAAGAAAACCAGTGTTTCTCAAACTTTTGGTTGAGACCCATCTGAGGTTCACGTAGAGATCATTGGTTTTTGCAGAAAAATTGGGATGAACAATGGAACTAGAGTGTTTTTCTAAATCCCCATACAGATATTTACTCCAATTGGTATTTATTGCGAAAAGACTCAATATCATTCAATAATTTTATGAATACAAATTGCATTTTTGTTACATTTCAGTAGATTTTTTTTCATAATAAATAGTGAACACCATAAATGATATTCTTGAATTTTTCATTTTCTTTTTTTTTTTTTGTGGGGATGGATTTATTCATTTCTATTTTATTCATTCACAGTGAGATTACGACTTAGGACTAATAGACAGATGGGTGGCAAAAAAACATTTGTCTCATCGGTCACAAATGAAAATATGGTTTGAGAGGCACTGCTGTAAACCTTCAATATTTACTTTTGGCAATTATTTACTTTCATATAAATTTTCAGTTGATTACTAGGTTATGATTTCTTTTACCAGTAAGAGCAAAAGAATGTATCAAAAAATTCATTTCCGAAGAATGCACTTTGTGATAACGTACCAATTTACCTTATCTGAATTTCCCTGTGGCATTTTTACCGTGCCATTATCACCTGTAGCATTCAAATTCTCAATAACGATAATGCCTTTGTTTTCTTTGGATAAATGTCAGTTGATGAGAATTTCGGAGAGGATTCAGGGGTGCTTTTCACAATATAACTATAATGCTTAACTGGAATCGAATTAATCGTCAATTGTATGATTGTCCGAAATCATTCTTTAAAAACAGAAATATCCTGAACATAATCAAAAATGATAAAAAAAACAAAAAAACTAAATGATTTTACATCGGCGGTTACATGAATACTTCAAACCCACACACTTTCGTACTAATGATGAGAAGTGAGGGCACAGGCCAGCATTGCAGTTAGAACGGAAATAGAATCCTTCTAAAAAAAAAAAATTAACTTTTTCCAAAATGAAACAGAGGCCTTGTTAGCAATGAAAACGTTTTCTAGAAATGATTTATAAAAAACTAATCTCGTACGGTTTTCCGGTTTTAATGGTTAAACGAATCTTGAGCGTTTTGAATCATTTCTAACCATAGCCTTGCAATCACGACGTTCTGTAAACAACACATATAGGAAGTAAAGAATAAGCTATCGGTGTTAATAATCTTCCCTTTCCGTTCTTTTTTGTTGTGAACGAAGAAATACATTGGAAAACATATTTCCAGAGATGTCCCATTTGCAGTTATTTTTTCCCCAGGCAACACAAGGTATCTGCACACACACACACACACACACATATATATATATATATATATATATATATATATATATATATATATATATATATATAATGTGTACTGTAGAGAGTGAGACAGACTCAGGAGTGAGGTGTTTTGAGGTAAGGTTTATTAATCCTTATGAGTAAATTGTCCATACATGTTTCGGGATTCTTCCCATCATCAGTGGTGTGTGTTATGTGAGTGTGTATATATATATATATATATATACAAACACACACACACATATATATATATATATATATATATATATATATATATATATATATATATATATATATATATATATATATATATATATATATATATATATATATATATTGTGGCCAGAGAGATGCTCATATCAGAGGAGAAAAAATTCTAGCGGAAAAAAGCCTACCAGGAAAAAAGCTGATATGGAAATTGAGCTCACACTGCAGAGGATTACATTTCAACGTACAACAAACTTTGAAAATATATAAGTGGGAATGGGTATGTCTGGGCTAAAAGCTATCAATTGCTTACATACAACTGCATGTGTCAGAATTGGATATTTGACTGCGGAAATATCTTTTAGTAAATTTAATTTGTAATTAACAAATATTCGATCACGAATACAAGGTATTTTTTTACATTCCACTGCATTTGTTAAATTTCGACATTCGACCTCAAAAATATGTTTTAATTGATTTATTTTTCATCCAACAAATATTTATTCTATGAATACAGGCCATGACGACTCTTTCAAAGAAAGATTAAATAAAAATGTTTTTAATTATATATTTCCAATATTTTTTTTAATGAATATTAAAATTCATCATCTTTCAGAAAAATGGATACTCTAAATTTCAATATCCGAACATTGAATTAGGTTTTTAAATGGCCACTTATTAAAATATAGCGTCTTCTTTAGTCCAGACGTTCAAATTAATTCAGTCTCCCAGTGCCTGGTCCAGACAGCTTTTAATGTAGAAATAAAACATCAAAATATACTTTACCTATCATACATTTATCTTCTTATTTCGTTCTGCAAAGAAATGAAAATGGTTTGGTTCGTTCAAATAAAAATAAAGAAAGAAAAATCGACCGAAATGCTCCCAGTCTTAGACTCAATCGTACCATCGACCTGAGTTAGGCTTGGCTTATTATTTAAAAAAAGATCCGTTGCTACCAGATGAATTTGATCAAAAAATCTACCAAGCTTCCGATGGACCATCATAATCCATTGTACTGTAGAAATAATGTTAGAAAAACGTGATTTATCTTTAGTAATAAAAAATAAAGCTTATTAAAAATAGATATCAACTGAAAATGAGATATCAATGTTGTTAAGACATGATTTAATCAAATTCATCAATATGATTTCTTACATATATAGCCTCAGTAGAGCCAATTTACCTTTTCTGAAGCTAGAACTAACTCCCTTTTAATGCAATGATGGGATCAAAATCATTGTTTTATCATTTCAGTTGTACCTTAAGGTCGTTACGTTTTCAAAACACGAACATAACCTTTAAAACAATGATTTATAAAAGATTATACCATTTACAGAAATAATTTACCGTTATGATAAATCAGTTACGTCTGAACATTACATGATTTTCAGTCACTATGAAATTATCAATTTTCAATAAAGTATTTATTTTGGTGCCTTTTTCCCAGTTTTTGCCATCTTACCTGTGCCATTATCACATGTGCTGTTTTTACCATGCCATTTTACCAGTAGCATTTTTACCGTACCAATTTTATCTGTGGCATTTTCACCGAGCCATTATCACCTGTGGCATTAAAGTTCTCAACAGGTATAAAAAAAGAACCCAGAATTGCTCAGATATGGAAGAATGGACAATAATCACTGTTAATTACGAAGATGCAATTGGTTTACAAGACATCCAAACTTCCAGTCTTTTGCCATTAGTGAAAAGGGAGATGATATATTATATATACGTGGCATTTTCCCTTCTGACATTATTACCGTGTCATTATCAACTATGGGATTTTTACTGTGCCAATTATACAAGTGACGTTTTCACTATGCTACTTTTACCTGTGGCATTTTTACCATTCTTTTATCACCTGTGGCATTTTTATCTTTGTCATTTTTACTGTGCCATTATTACCTTTGAAATTTTTACTGAGCTTATTTTACCTGTGGCATTTTCACCGAGCCAATTTTGCCTGTGGCATTTTCACTGTGCCATTATCACCTGTGGTAATTTGACCGAGCCATTTTATCCGTAGCATTTTTCATGTGCCAATTTTACCTGTGGCATTTTTACCGTGCCATTTTAATCCGTCACATTTTCACCGTGACAATTTTACCTGTGGCATTTCTACCGTGCCATTTTTACCTGTGCCATTTTTACATGCTATTATCACCTAAATTCTAAATTCATGAATATAGATACCAACTTCCTGACTTACAACCGTGTTAGGTTCTGACTGGCAGGTCGTAATCTCGAAACGGTCGAACAATTTTTTTTCCGGAGTGTTCTTCTGCAATGATTTACCAATAAATTTACTCTTTTATTCAACGTTGCCGATTTAGATGTGATTTTTTTATGGGGGTGGAATTCTCTCTCAAATTTCAAAAGTTGAAGGAAAAAAAACACCTAAATTGGCAACACTAGGCTTTAAATCATGAAAAAAAATCTGAAAAAAACCCAAAACATTTAAATATTGTCAACACCGGACTCAAAAACTTGAAAAAGCAAAACAAAAAACATTTAAATTGTTAATACTGTTTTTATTCCTCTACAAATTATTAGAATGAAATAGAAAGCAAATACGTGATCGTACTTCAAAAATTTAAGATAGATAAAAACTGTATTTTGTTTAGTAATCTTTCGATATCTGTAAAAAGTAAGTTGCTCAAGTTATTGTATGTGTGTGCGTGTATGTTTTGCAGAGAGAGAAGGGATGTTTATAGCGAAGCGGACAGTATTTCATTGAGTTGTGAAGCTTGTGAACTCTATCGACGGTGTGTTGAATTGTTGTGGAAACGTGACTGTGTGTCGAACTTTTATGAATACACGACCTCGTGCAGAACTTGTTAACACTGTTTTACGTCGGACTTGTCAACACTGAACCAGTACCAATACCAGGATATTGCAACAGCGGTAAACAGCAATGCACAGACGAGTGGAATGCCAAAATGGTTAGTAAGTTCGTTTGGCAACACAATTCGCTAGTGTTGTGAATTCCTTCCTTACTGGGTGCCAGACTGAGTTTAACTTGATAAATATCTCTGAGGCCTGCTGGTTGCATTGAATACTTCAGACATTTATTCATCTATTTCTTGTGGCTCACAACCAGGCCTGTCAGAGGGTGGAAATAAGCGATGACGACCCTTTGGCCTGAATTATTGAGAGTTGTGTGTTCTCATTGGAGGATTAACAGGATTGCCATACGAAGCTCTCTTCATGATCCTTACGGCCTACGGCATCTGGTCGATCCATTTGGTCACCCATCTACGTGCTGATCATGTTTGATGTTGCTTAACTGCGGTAATCGTTCGAGAACCGGTGTATCCAACTCGATTCGGCCATTACGTGTAGCTCGATATTCCGCCTGATGACAATGAATAGGTTTCCAGACCCAGATAAAGCTATGGATTTCGTTTACTGATCCTCTAGGCAGATTAACAAATCCTGATCATTTGGAAAATCGGCGCTACCCAATATTCCAACATTCATTTCCCTGATTTGGCTTGGCATCTTATTATTCTGAGTAGGATCAAGTTCATGAAAAGCTAGTAGGTGTCTTACTAAGTGAGTAGTATCAAAGATTGGCGCAACACAATCCCCTTTCTTTAATTATCCCCCCTTTCGGTCTTCTGTCGTACTAAGCTAAGCTGAGTAATATCTAATTCATGAAAAAACGAGGAAGATAGGTATACCACTTGGTTAGGTTCCATGTTTCAACTCCATAGGTGACTATTGGGAGGATGCGTCCATGTACCACTGAAATGGAAACTGCAGATAAGGGGGGGGGACACTGAAAGAATAACCAAGGATAATGGGGGTTGCTAGAAGGGAAAATATAAATCATATAAATTGCACATAAAAACAATTCCATATTATCCCGTGCTTATGAACGCTGATGACGTACGTTTATATCTATCACAAAAATTGATTAAAAATTAATAATTAATTGTTCTTTGATGACGTTAGTTAACTGTGAACCGATCCCATATAGAGATGTTTGTGAACGCATCTAAAAACAAGATCGTCCTCTAGCAAGAACCATAAGTTCAATAGTGTGTCCACCGTCCTTACGTCTATATTTTAAATGGATACAAAACGAAGTAGTAGTAGTAGTAGTAGTAGTAGTAGTAGTAGTAACGTAACTAGTTGTGGTAATAGTAGCAGGAACAGCAAAAGAAGGGGGATGAGGATGAGAAAGAATGAAATTAGGATGGTTCACCCGAAGGTTTAGACCAAGTTTCGTATCAATCCAACTTGATACGGACGAGAAAATTGATATTTATCTTTACTTGTTGGGGTAGTACTAGCAAGAAGGAGGAAGAAGGAAGAATATGAGGATGGTTCACCTGAAGGTCTTGACCAAGTTTCGTATCAATCCAACATGAGAAAATTGATATTCAACATATTAGAGGGCTACAGACGGATAGGCATACCAACCGACCAAAGAGTGTCTTATAGAAATGCGCAGTCTTCTAATAAACCAAGATAAGCTAAAAAGTAATATTGCAAGTGCTACCAATCAAAAAATCGTACACGTATATAATGCAATAAAGACTAAACTAATCATTAATTTAATACTTACATTGCAATATACACCGGTGTAACTTTAGTTTGTGGTCTGCTTTGGAATGTTGTTTACGTCACAGTAACGGAATCTACGAGTGCTTTTTCATTAATTCTTAAGAGAGCTAAGTAGTATTTACGAAGTCTTGCACAAAAATACAAGCGTGGCACACCCGGTGAGGATCAAGTTCACTGCAGTCGTAATGCTCTGCAAGATCGACTTACACTCAATTACTCCATAATAGTGCATATCTCAGCATAGACTAACACAAAGTTATAAGTTCGAGTATCCATTGAGAACTAAACGCACTAAACTACTAATGGTTTGCAAGTATAATTTGCTATCCACTATTCTATGCAAAGGCGTCTTTTAGCTTCGTCTGGCACAAGGTTATGAAAATGGGGTACGCTGTTATGATCACACTACTACATCGTGTGCATGAATAGCTTGTTATACACTAGTCCATAAAAAGGTGTTTTTTGGCTTAGTCAGGTACATGGTCACAAGTGCGGGTTACCCTGTGAGGATTGAAGTCACCACACTTACAATGATTTAGGAAACTAACTAGCTTGCTAACCGTTGCCAAAGAGTGAGGTATTCTTATTATCAACTCCAAGATTTGACTGGAGTTGATATTTTTTTCTACCATAAAAGGGCCAAGGACAATACTCAACAAATTCGGGAGAATAAAAATCAACCAACAGCCACCTTAATTTGAGATCATTACCGACTGATTCGTAGATTGGTTGTTTACCAACTGAGCTAAATTGACGAGCCGTATGTGTATATGAAAATTAATGTTACAAGTATGCAACAACTCATTTCATTTTGATAAATAAATTCAACTATAAAATTAACATATATTTGCTCATGTAACCCGTGATGCCGAGGTGGCTTTTGACTAAGTGGAAATCCATTGAAAGTCATTGATGCTATCATACAATAAGGCGTAGAGCCTATATATGTCGGAGTTTTGCAACATATCCACCGACACTGCAGTTCCTTTATCAGCAGGCTGTAGAAAGAAAATGAGATTTCTCAGCTCGGAAAAAGGGGTTAGACAAAGCGATACCATCTTACCCAAACTCTCTACGGCCTGCTCCGAGATGATCTTCTGAAACCCAGACTGGGCAAACAGGGGAATGAGAATAGACTGTGAATACCTGATTAACGTCAGATTTGATGACGATATTGTCTTTTTTGCAGAGAACCTTCATTATCTCCAAATATGCTTGACCAAGGTTTCTCAACCTTTTCGGCATCATCGCCCACTTTCACATGGAATATTTTTCCACTACCCTGTAAAGTAAATATTTAAAAGGACACCAGAAGAAATTTAGCTCTTGAAAATGATTAAAATGAACAGCTTACGCTATTTCTTGTGTGAAGTGGTAGCATCAAATGTTTGGCACCCACATAGGGTTTTAGATATCATCAATGCAATCCCTGTGTTCGGTGAGACGTAGTTCGTGCAGACACACGGGGTTTACATAATGTGCGATATCACTCTGCTAATTGGTGAATTGATGACAGAAAATGTTACTGTTGATTCATTTTTTTAAATTCTCAATTGAAGGCTTTGCTGTTCAAAATCCTACAACGCGCTACAAAATCCAGTAACATCCACCATTTTCTGCACTGTTGTCCATCGCCCAACCCCGAGTTGAAATCGTCTACGATTGGGCTATATCATCCAGGTTGAGAAACCCGGTGCAAGAAGAACTGAACGAAGAAAGCGAGAAAAAATTGTCTCTACATGAATTTCAGCAAAACAAATGTCATATAAAATAAACGTGTTGAGGACGAAGACATAGCAATCAAAATCGAAAACGCAGACCTGAAAAATGTAGACCACGACGTCTACCCAGGACAATAAATCTCCATGAAATCCCCCAAAAAAGAAATCACCCGAAAAAATCGTTCTAGGTTGACAAGCTTTCGGTAGAGAAAGCTCAACCACCAAAAACAAGGGATTACCATAAGTTCGAAAAAGAAGGTAATACAACCAATGCATCCTCTAGATAGTCACCTATGAAGCTGAAACATGGAACCTAACCAAAAGATTAGACCTTATACTAATGAGAGAATCATGCTCAATTTCACATGGGGATATAATTAAACAACACAGTACATTTAGAAAAAAAACAAAAAAACAGGAGTCTGGGATATCGTAGAAACCATTAGGAAATTTAAATGGAAGTGGGCGCGCCATGGGGCAAGAATGTCCGATAACTGCTTGACTCACAACGAGATGATATACAAAATTGTTTCTGGCAAAAATAAGATGGCATGACGAACTCTCTCTCTCTCTCATATATATATATATATATATATATATATATATATATATATATATATATATATACATTGTGTCTGTCTATTCGTCCACACACTTCAAAATTAATAAATGAATTTCAGTCAACCTTCCTGGGAAGGGTGTACCATAAACCATGAATTTTGGAACGGACTCTGGAATTCGATTCGATTGAGAGATATTTTTTTTTATTTTTCCTCATATTTTCATTTGTTCACTCTCCATTTTTTACAAAATATCTCCAGAAGTTCCAAATGAATTTCAATGAAATTTCGTGGAAATGTAAGCTATTGCATAAGTGAGAATCGACTAAATTTCGAAAAAGATTTAGGAATTCTTTGACAGTTACTTCTCCTACATCAGAGTTATACATGAGTTAATTTTCATTCAGTTTTTTGTGACAACGACGTGGGCAGATGTAAGCACTCTTTAAGTGATATATATCTTTTTTTCTTAGCTCATCTAAAATACGTGATTCATTCCCTTCTACTTACAGTCGGTATTCGACTTAAAGATCCACATCTTCTCTAGCGCTAGTCGAAATAGTCTGTTATTTCATTTTGGCTGGACTAAGTGGCGACTCTCCTTGCAATTCCTGTCAGAATATAATTTAAAGTAAGAGAGAATGGCACTTCTCATGTCAGAAAGTTCTCTATTTAGAAATATATGTTTAGCATGGAGGCGCAAACAGTAGTTGGCCCCAATGATCTTAATATATATATATATATATATATATATATATATATATATATATATATATATATATATATATATATAATTTGAAAATCAAAATTCGAAATCGACTAACAATCACTACAACACAAAATTTGAAACCTCGAGAATATATACGGAAAAAAACAGAATCAGAAAATAATATGATGTGATGAGGCAGATTCTTGAAGAAACGAACAACGAATGATTCATTAGAAATCATCTTGAAAAAATTACCTGCAAGGTTCGAAAAAAATCACCGTCAAGGTGTGAAACAAGCCTTTCGTGGAACAGTGAATGAAAGTGAAAATAAATGATTGATTATTTATTTACGCTTGTTCATTTATATGCTCTTATTCTTGCAATATTGAGCGCTCTAAGAATGACACTACGAAAAACGAATAAAAAGGAAAACAGCATTTGTTTTTACAGTCACCTGACTCAAGTCAAATATTAGTTGACTGGTCTCGGTGTGTCATTGATTTATACTATTTACTCAGTGAAGCTCTGGTATTAATGAATCTTGTGGCTTATTTCACGTCTGATGACGATGCGACTGGTTCTTCAGGACAGTTCAACTCTCTCACTTTTAGATCTACCTTTTCACCAAGAAAAAAAAATCATCTTTGATATATATATGAGATAAAGATAACTTTGAATAACATGCTTGTACTGATTTATTTTTATTAGATAAAGGAAGCATTGCCGGCCATTATTAATTCTAACCAGTATTTTCATCTATTTTAGATTTTTTTTTCAGTAGCTTCTTATCTGTCGAAGTGAGTAAGTCGCGATAAAAAGGTTACTAGAAAGATAAAACAAAATACGAGTCAAAAATTAGTAAAAGCAGACTTGATTTTTTCAACTGTGACGTTAGGTTCTTTGAACAGGGAAAATTTCATGTTGAGACAAAATTTCGTTAACGCCGTTTGTAAGGAATCGAGTGACCCGAAGAGAGAGTCATACAGGAGAGACGGCGTGCGGAACGAAGAAATAAAGCTGTTATCTCGATAATACACAGGGGGGTATAAGAGAGAGAGGGAGAGAGAGAGAGAGGGGGGGGGACTAAAAATACATTTTCATATCAAACCACGTTATGATTTCGAGATAAAAAAATAAAATACAAAAAGAAAGAAAGAAAGGAAAGAAAAAGAAAACAAAACAGAGTGAACAGTGTTTATAACTAATGTATATAGACAGGTTTCTTGGATTAATCACTCGGCTTTTCTCGTCTAGGGTGGTTTTTCAGTTGTACCCTACACTTCGAAAGGTCCCCTCTCAGATCCTCCTTGAACCCTGGTGATAACCTTTCAATTTCGATTGTGACGTCATCATCTATCTATCTATCCATGTATGTATGTATCTTTATCAGCGTGTCCAATACATACTTATGTTCATTATCTATCGATTTATCTATCTATCTATCTATCTATCAATCAGAGACTCTTCATTATCTGCATATATTTCGCTCTAAATAAAGAAGTTCGGGCTAGATAGATAGATTGATAGATAATGAACAGACAGATAAAGATAGATTTAGAGATAGATAAATACTTAGAGGGGGAAACAGACAGAGAGACGGAGAGATAGAGAGAGATAGGGAAGTATGAAGACGTCATCATGACGTCACAATGGAAATAGACATATTATTACCTGGGTAAAAAAAGAATCTGGAAGTGAACCTTTCAAGAAAAAGCAATGATAAAAGCCGAATGATTAAGCTTGCAAACCTATCTAATACACATTATATATATATATATATATATATATATATATATATATATATATATATGTGTGTGTGTGTGTGTATGTATCTTATTGTTGTTGTGTCATCCACAGACAGCTGTTTCGTTGTATTACAGCTCTTCAGTGCGGCTATAGACTATCCATTATCCCATCACAATACCCCGAGGCATGATCGAAACCGTACCTTCAGACCCGGAGGCTTGTATCCTCTCTCTACTCCATGGTACTGGACGGTCTGTAAGGTTGAATTAAAGCGATACATTTATTTATCACATGTGTTGCTCATCCACCAGAGTGCTTCATTCCACGTTGGAAGAGCATTATACATGATTATTTACTATTGTTTCGGATGTCTTAACGGGGATTGACTTGAAAAATCAACTGGAAATGAATATTTAACATTATTGATATTTTTATTACTGAAAGTCATGTTGACATATGTTGCCAAATGCTATCAAAAATTGTTTAAACCACATCGCAAGTTTTGAACAGTCTATTCTTTTGTCACTTGAAACATTTACAATTCGTTTTTTATTTTCAATGTGAAAGAATAAGCCTACGATTGCACAGATCAAATGATCATATTTGCACAATACCTCAGTCATGGACTTTAGAGTCAGCAATGGTGTAATAAACATTTTAATTCCTTTCAAACTCATCAACATCTGTTGGTAGAACTACATATTCCGGTAATCGGTTCCATAATACTAAGACTCAGTTGCTGAAAAAGAATTTTCTGATATTC
>OY735223.1:30610920-30623420 GCA_963457665.1 Thysanoteuthis rhombus
GAGTAATAGATGGAGAGATGAGCAAGACAAATTCAAAAAATACTGGCTTTGCAACACCCATGATAGAGAAATGTGGCGAATCCTGGGGAAGGTCTATGTCCAACGACGGACGTTGAAAGATGATGAAATGTAACTGGAAAATAAAATGGAAACATATCCCTCAATCGAATGAATTTCTGGATCTGTCCCGAAATTCAACCATCTCTTCATCGCCCCATTGCCCACCTCTCCACAAAATTTCATTCAGAACTTCTGGAGATATCCTGCGAATAGGCAAACGAACAAATGAATGGACGTGACCAAATACATTTACATCTTTTCAACTTCGTTGACGGAGTTAAAATAAAAATCACTCAGTAAGCACATACCTACACTATTGCCATTTTTACTTAAAGCTGAATAATCTGGAAACAGATCACAGACCATTTCGCGATAACTGCTTGTAATAATTATTCATCACAAGTTAATTACCGTAAAAAAAATTCACAGTTGCATTTGAGCTTCTATGAGATGATTTTTAAGAGGAAAATATTGAATTCGTTTCACTAGAAGATTCAATATCAGATTTAGAAAGGTGGGTAGGATACGTTTTTATCTGCAAAATTGTCACTTGATCATTGTTACGGACAGAAATCTCTTTTAAAAGCCAAGTAGTTCATTATGTGAGAGAATTAACTTAGTGTCAGTTGGTTTCAAACCATCGATACTGGGAGACCCTAAGAGGATCGAACAGCAACCAGTAAGATAAGCCTAGTGTGGAAAAAAATCATTTGACCCAGTCTCGGGGAACAGAATGTCCCGAGGCAGTACCTTCCCACCTGGCTTGCCTAGACGCCGTCGTGACACTAGTTGCAAAGACTGGAGTGGAGAGCTTGCACTGGGACCCCACATTGAAAACTACCTTGTTGTCACGTTTTTCTCTTGTAGGGGTGACAGTAAATGAGGCTCGCTTCTCATCACTATACGATGTGCGTCCTGATCCGGTATTTATCATAAGATTCGTTAGTTAATCCCAACGGAAAAAAAACTTGCATATGTTTTAATTTACATGTTATTTCTTTGAGAAAAAATAGTTGAATCATTTCATTGACAGAATCCCTCGCTTGGTGAGTAGGAAGTTTTTTTATCAGAAAATTCTTGTGGCAGTGTCTATTGCTACGGATTGAGAAACCAATAAAATCATACTATTCATTATATAAGTAGATTATTTATTTATCTAGCATTCGAGAGTAAAAAAAAAATGACTGGGTCATTTCTGCATGGATCAACACTAAGAAGCCTAAAGCTATTTTATTAGTGAAATTATTTCGATGATACAAGTATCCTAATTTTGAGTTTCATTTCAAGTCATGCTGCTTTAATGTGTGATCAGACATGTAGTTCATTGTGTCGGTCACATGACCATAGAAGACCAGACGGACGTAGATGTGACGCCATGACCAATAGAGTTTTTACCACATGAAGCGTTGTATTGCTCTGTGTAGTCATCCGAAGGGCCCTTACAACTATACTTGCAAGGATTAAAGAGAATATGTGCTGATAGCCCTCTCACATAGGCTCGAGTGTTGTATCCACACTTTAAACTAACCTTGTGTTGCACTCTGTTCTCGTGGGGAATCGGACAAATAAACTAGAGTCTCAAGCGTTTCTGTAACGCATTCTTTGTTGTTATAACAAGAGCGTATCATAATCTGCAACCCTTTAATTGGTTTTTCTAGCTGTGTTAATCTATTTCACATGGACCAATCTATCATGATCTTCACGTTGTAACAGGACTCGGAAACGACAGACGATTACAAAATTGGGCACACTTATTTGCAAATATGGCTTGTATAGGAATAGGTTATTTGTTATTGCACAGCACTTCCTTTATGATGACGTCACTGTGATGACATCATTACAATGCTATTACATTGGGAACGCTGAAAATAGTCTTATCTCGTTATGTTAACAAAATCAATGATTTTTGTGGACGAAAGAGACTAAATGCCTGGATTTCGTCTTATTCACATATTGAAAACCGAGGCCGAGTGAGCAGTTATGTGATACGTGGAACCTAAGCAGGGGTGGCAGGAGCTGTAGCCAGCATAAGGGCCCTACTCAGTTATTCCGAACAAACTCTATTGATCATTAGTTTTTCCATTGAAATGGTTACTTGACCAACGTCTTATGGTAGCATGCCATGATTGAAAAATGAATGATCAATAATAGTTCACCCTTTTTGGGATCGTTATAAGTCTGATTTTTCAAAAAACATGCATGAACGCTACCGGACACAAAATAGGGATCAGTTTAGCATGAAAACAAATTGCAAACTGAACCCCCATCCAAAAAGTTATTTTGGGGAATTGAAAGTTGTTTTTTTTTAAAGTTTTGTGTGTGTAGACATAGTAAAGAGTAAATGTTTAATTTTTCAGCTCTCTACGAGGGTTGCTCGGTAGAAATCTGAAGCCAAGTCATACACGATAATAAAGTCACAAGCTGGGGCGAAAAAACAGGATGGAGTTTTACTAAATATATAGATTATAAATTGATCACCCACATTAGAGCCAAAAGGCCACACCCAGCTTGAAAAAGGCTAGGTTGGTACCACTACTGAGGAGATAAGCGGAAAGTTGTAGGGTCACGTTTATAAATTTAGCTTTCTTGGAACAAACTTAGCCTCTTTTTGTGCATTTAGCTCCTATAGATAAAAAAAATGGAAATTTAAATGAATTAGTGACCGTTTGAAGAAGGCTAGGCATTCAGTAAGTCGATTTTAGAAAACTGCTCTTAATGACATGAACTTTATATAAATTAACCGGATTGAATTTTTCACATCGCAAAAAAATGTCCAAACCTTTTTTTTTTTTAATTCTTTATGAAATAAGCCCAGAGGGGAAAAAAACAACAAAATTCCAAGCCGAAATTGTCAAGCCACATGATTTGAATAAAAGAAACATATTTGTAAAATGTGGCTTAGAAAAAAACTAACTAGCAATCCATCTCTCTGGCTCCATTGACGAGACTGTACGTGTGACACATACATTTATAGCCAGTCAACCAGCCAGCAAGACCAATTTAAAAACTGAACAAACTCATGTTGGCAGTCTCAGTGATATTTCTGGTCGACATTTCTGCCTGACCATTCCTAATATCTAATATTAATTTTCTCGATATAAGTGATGTGGTATCAAGAGGTTTATGAATTTAAGAGTTAATTATTCAGAGCAAATTCTACTTATCATAACTAATAGAAATTCTTTGGATTAAAAGTGTTCTGTTATTAGGTTCACCAACGAACCTGACATTCTTCTATTCGATTTTTTAAAATGAAAATCACAACCTGCTGGCCATTCGGGGTTAATTTTCGAATAAAGCAGTTATATGCTTTATAGTCACAAAGCAAAGAGGGGAAGTGTTTGTAGTTTTCACTTTATTGCTTTGTGGTATCAAATGGACATTAACTATGTAAGGATAAAAGCCAAAAGTCTACTTACACATACAAAAGAACAAACGCTAACATGCCATAAAGGATCTTTTTATCGGTTCTCCCATCAAGGGAGATAACCGAGAGGTTGTGGTAGAGGCCGGCAAGGGGTAAGCCCCAGGAGACTATATAGATGTTTTTTTCTCTTTCATGTTTTTTTTCTTTTCCAAACGCCCCTTTGAGGAAAACAGAATTTCGATAGAGAAAGGGCAAATTTTATTAGCAGGAAGCCATTACAAAATAGTCCTACATTTCATAACTTTATAGATTTTTAGAAACCGCCAACCAGAACTGTTGAAATAGGTTTCTTCAGCCGGTTGACTGACAGGCTATACATGTATTCAGCATGCATATCAGCCGCGCCGATGGAGATAGAGGGCTGAAATTTTCCGCATTCACTCTTTATTATGTATACTCAGAAAACCTTTTTTTTCTTTTCAAAATTTTCCCCCTAAATATGTTTTTATTTTCGGGTTCAACTTGCAATGTAAGTGTAGGTCAAATTGATCCCTTAGTTTGTGCCCACTGGAATTCACGTTTGTGTTTTGATGATTCAGAATTTTTTTAGTGACCACTGACCAATTAAAGATGAGAAAAGTGATTTATTCAATGATCTCCCTTTTTTCCAACTTTTTGATTGATCACCCACCCAAAACAGCATACTGCCAAAAAATGTTGGTCGAGTGATGGTTTCTATTGAGTAACTAAGCAGACGTATCTTTATTGCTCGCATATCCAGACAAGCATATTTTCTTAGGCTCTGTCTTCTTCATCAGATATGCATGTGTAAGTATATATGCATTTGTGTATATTCGCACATGCGTATTGTAATATCACAAATGTTATCTAGTAAATATACGTGTATATATATAAAGCCTTGCAGACACTATCATATGCATGAGCAAGTGAGTTAACCTTTGTGCATATGTGTGTAAATTGCTGTCGAAATTCACAATATATATATATATATATATATATATATATATATATATATATATATATATATATATATATATATATATAAATACATATATACATATACATATATATATATTCAAATTTCGGATTTCATATTCACAAGGGTAAACATTCTATTGAAATGACACAAACAGCGAGTCACGTTTGTTGTCATACTTACTGATCCCTCATTGTCAAATACGTTTGTTTGATAACCTACCTAAGAAAACCCTTATATAATGTGCTGTCTTGTGATCTCTCTATGAGAGGTTGAGCATGATTCTTCCATGTGCATGTTGCATGGTTCTCAATTTGCAGATCTGTCACTTGGTTAGGTACCATGTTTCAGCTCCATAAGTGACTATTGGGAGGATACACTGGTTGTATACTATTCTTTTTAGGATTATTGGGATTGACTTGTTCTTGAAGGTTGAGCTTGCTCTGTCGAAAGCTTGCCATCCTAGGGCGATTGTTCGCTTGATCACTTCCTTTTTCATGGGTTTCATTGAGATTCGTTGTCTGAGGCAGATATAGTGGTCTACTTTCTCTAGTTTTGCATCTTCGATTTTGACAGTTATGTCCTTATTCTCAACATGATTATAGCACATGATTTTTATTTTACTGAAGTTCGTGTGTAGACCAACTCTTTTGCTCTCTTCATTTAGTTCATCTAGCATTAGTTGGAGGTCATGCAGATTCTCTGCGAAAAGGACGATGTCGTCTACAAATCTCAGGTTGCTAAAGTATTCGCCGCCTATTTTGATTCCTCTTTTTTCCCAGTCCAGGTTCCGGAAGATCATTTTGAGGCAAGCTTTGAAGAATTTGGGTGAGCTGGTATCACCTTGTCTTACTTCTTTTTGGGGCTGAAACGGTTCAGAGTCCTTATGTAGCCTGAGAAAGGAGTTGCTGTGATTGTATATTTGTTGTAGTACTTTAACGTATACAGGGTCTACACCTAGTAGGGTGATGGCCTTCATAACAATGGGGATTTCTACTGAGTGAAAAGGCCTCTTGAAGCTATAAATGCTACAGCGAGTGGCATTTTATATTCTGCTGCTTTCTTTTTCCGCTGATTTATTGAATGGAGATAGTCCATAATCGAGTAGCTTCTTCTAAATTCAGCCTGCTCCCGTGGTTGGTTTTCATCTAGTGTTTTAGTGATCCAGTTGGTGATGATTTTTGTGAAAAGTTTATAAAAGGACTTTAATAGGCTTATAGGCCTGTAGTTGTTGAGGTCCTTGGGGTTTCCTTTTTTTTATGTAGAAGCATAATGATTGCAGTGTTCCAGTCTTTCGGGACTTTACTCTGTTTTAGACATAAGTTGAATAGATTGTTTTTTTTTTGTTTTTTTTTTTTGTAGACGATCTTACCAGCTTTTATGAGTAGATCAATGGTGATGTTATCTGGTCCAGGAGCTTTTCCTATTTTGTTTGTATGATGGCTTGTTTATCCTCCCGTGGTGTAACTTATGGGAAGTCCTTGAACTGATTATCTGCATCTTGCATATCTTGGTCGTTGTTTTGCCCGTGTCTTGAAGAGTTAAGTTTTTGGTAGAAATCTTGGGCTAGTTTGACGATTCTATCTTCGTCTGTTGTTATGTCTCCGTTCTCTCCGGGTATGCTCGTTATCTGTTTCTGTCCCAAGAACTTTGTTTATTGCTTTAAAGAGACTTTTTTTCGAGAGTGGTTTCGATGATAGCTGTCGTATACTTTCTTTTGTCTTTTCTTAGTTTCTTTCCGATTGTTTCGTTTAGTTCGGTCTCCTCTATTTTTCCCCTTGTTGGTGGTGGTTTGAGGTTTCTGCATTTTTCAATGAGTTTCTTGGTTTCGTCTGAGATTTTACTAATGGTCTGTGTGTTTCTTAGTTTAAACATTGTGGCAGCTTCTATCAGAGAGGTTGTTATTTTGCTGTGGAGTTCGTTGATATTGGTGTCGTTCTCACCGGTAAATATTTTGAATCCGTTCTTCAATTCTAGTTTGAAGGGTTGAGTGAGTTCCTTTGGTACGTTCAGTGGTTGCTGTTTGGTGTGAGACAATTTTCTACATCCTTTATTGGTGTTTACCTCGTACCATAATAACAAAGTATATGTGAAACAGGGAAAAAATACTGAAGAAAATTACATAAATTTCCTTGACAGATATTGTGGAAATAAGTGTCTGGAGTCACACAGAAAAAAACTTTTGAATTTGAACCCGAACCCAAACCATGGGAGTGCATATGTAGCTCGGGTATACGTTAACCAATTGATCCACAGGGACTTAGACAGCAGACAGAGGTTAAAATAACATCCCCAACTCATGTTTCTCACATTCAGATCACTGGCCGTTTTTGTTCGTGTTCTGTTAGTCTCAGAACCACGGGTATTTACGAATTTTTGCGTATATATCATTGTTCCTATGTCGAACTGGACTTTCCGACGTATTCTGAGTTTTTCGGTATTTCTGCAGACTTTCCTACAACGACACCTCACCATGAAATCCTCTTCAGTCGGAATTGTTTGCATCAGTTTTATAGTCTGATTTTCCATCTTGGTCGTTGGCGCTACGGTTGTTTTATTGGGTCTCTTACGCTACCCTTTTGGGAGACTCTGGATGTATTGCTCTTTGTTTGTATTTTTAGCTTTTACGGTGCTACCCTCTTGCGAGTGCTAGCTTCATGTGACCGTGCCAGTCTTTCCTGGAAGTCAGATGTTTTTCCAGCGCCATTAACCTTTCTTATTTCCCATCCAGACTTTCCTGGAGGCTAATGACAAACCAGAGGTTACTTATGTAATACACCTGTTATGATGCGTTCTCTGGTTACCTTAGTAACCATATTTGTTTGTTTGTCTTGTGTGTTTATAGTTGTCGTTTTTTTTTTCAAGGCAGACGTTGTCTGGTGACACACAACCTTCATCAGGTTTTTTGACCTTTAAACAACAACGCCCTCCGGGTCAGTACGGAAGGCTAGATCATCGCCCGTCTTGTCTTGGCTTCAAACTTTCATCCACTCAGCTCCATATCCAGTATGAGGTACGTTCTGCCCCCCGCCTCCATCCTACGAGCTCTTTTCTTTTGTCTCTTTTGGTCCAAACCCGATGATTCTGCTGCAAATTCTCTTATAACCAAATTCTATGGGGAATAACCATACTTGCCATTCTTTGTCTCTTTACTCTGGGACCAAAGTCTGGTATTTCGAGGTCTTTCTCCCGTGATCCTTCTTACAACTCTTCTCCTACGGCATGGCCAGTTCAACCCAAAATAATTTTTTGATCTTCGGTCGACTGCAGTACGTTGTCCAGACGAAGGTTTCTATTTGCCACATCCGGGAACTGCAGTTACCTGCACACGTCAACCTTCATTTCCCAGAACCTGGCAGTTTGCATTAGGTTGGGCTTTGGTTTTCTGGTTGAGAAACAGTTAGCAGTGGTAGGTGGTAAAAATAAATGATCGGAAGTTATCGTCTTTTAATGACGTCACATCTTTTAATTATATCACGTCTCTTTCTTCCTTCCTCTTTCTGATGTTTAACGTAACTGGAAACAACCGACAGACCGACAGACCGACCGACACACAAACCCACCCACCCATTGAAAAAAACCGTCTTATCGAGATGGGCGGACAAATCTAAAATTTAAAAATAAAAATAAACCTTGCTGACTTAAGTGCAATACAAATCAAAGCTTTAAAAATCAGTTGGCAACGCTGGCCCAATTATCCTGCAGGAACGATGTTAGCGCCAGCGAGAACCTGCTTAGCAATGCCGTTAATAGAGTCAATTTATTATAACAGCGTGTCTAAACCTCTAACATCAATGATCGATTATTTACACTCGTTTGGCGGAACCACCGATATTGATTTGAATTTGCTGTCGGCTACATTTCAGTTCATTGATTCATCCTTTTCAAACTGTTGGATCTCAACTTGAGCACCGACAGGATAAAACTTCACAATCATCATCATCATCATCACCATCATCATAACCATCATCATCCTCTTAAAGACATAGACCCCCCCCCCCGCCCAAGATTTGCCACACTTTTTTTTTTGTTTTGTCATGCGTCGCAGTGCAGGGTTGCTGATTTAGATTTTTTTTTTTCGAATTCGAAAGTCAAGTATTGGCAATATTTACGTTGCGTTATGATTCATGATGTCCAGCTTTTTGTCCGATATTCTAGCAACGTGACCAGCCCATTGCCATTTGAGTTTTCTAACGAGTTCTATGATGTCTCTGACTATCGTTTTCCGTAATATACTTTGCTATCTAGTGATTTCTCAAGGTGATATCGAGCATGATTCTCTCGTGTGCACATTGCATGGATCTCCGTTTCACGGTCAGTTATTTTTGGTTAGGTATCATGTTTCAGTTCCATTGGTGAATATCAGGAGGATAAGCATGGGAACAGGCTGGCCTCAGTAGGAGCTACTCGACCATTGACCATCTCGATTCAGCTCTAGATTCCATAAACTTCTCATCAGGAGATTCCTTTTGAATCCGACCAAACGCAGAGAAGAACTCGCGGCAGTTTTCTTTCGGTTCAAATCTTGAAGACTCATCTGTATCTAAGATTTTGTTCGTTTCAGATTATCGAGTCAAATCTATAATCAATACTAAATATCCTCTCCCAGAATGTATCATCTCTGTCTTTGTGGTCGATCTCCCATTGAAGATCGAACTCAGTACTCTAGTGCTGATCAGCATCACAAGCTTGTTAACCATTACTAGACTTTTTGTAAAACTAAGGATTGTGTGAAATCAATTAAATGTTCGGGATCTCACGGAATCGCTAGTTTCACGAATCTTACTGACAGTGACGGATAAAATAGTCCCCAGTGTCATTGCTTGTTAATTCTAAAGAAAATCTTAAAAACGTCTTCGAATACCGACTCGTTAACTAATCACTAATTCCACAATTCCACAGTTAATCAACTTAATATATGAACCAGTCAAATCAATGAGGTTGTTATGGCAAAGACGTCTGAAATGAAATTCCCAACATGAAGCCACAAAATAATAGCACTGAAGCCTCAGGAAGAGGAACGAAATGTGTTGTGCAACACAGTCCGATGCTCTGTGGAGACGCAGACGATTTATTCAGTTAGCCCACTTTATTTGTGCAAGTTGTTGTTCTTCATAGAATAACGCAGTCGTCAAGCGACATTTTCAAATTTCATTCGCCATATTAATTTGGGATTTTTCATTTCGTTTCGTTGTATTTTTTATTTCGTTTTTGTTAGCATAACTGATTTTGCTGCTTCTTATTGCGTTCTTTTTTTTATCTGCGCTCATATTTTGATTTTGATTATTAACGAGACAGATAAAACTAATTTTGTATCGGGGCTTTCGTAATGAAAATTATTATAGTTCAATCAGAACAGTCAACGTATGTTTCTTCAGTTTTAAAGTTGATCTGGTTGAATGGCAGGCTTTGCATGTATCTCGCGTACGCGCTACACCAACGGAGCTGGAGGGCTGAGAATATAAACATTCACTTCTTGTTATATTTAGAAAAAACGTTTGATTTCATTCTGTTAAAATCCCTTTCCCATTCCCTACGTTTAGTGGGGGTCTGATTAGCAATCATAAGTTTATGCTAAATTGATCCCTTTCTTAGTGTCCGCTGCATTTATGCTTATTTTTGGAAAATTCAGACTTCTTTCAGTGATAAATGCCTGACGATACGTGCGAGAATCGACTGAATGATTGATCACTCCTTTTTAATTGATCACCCCAAACAACGACGTGCTGCAATGAGGCGTTGGTTACGTGACGGTTTTGTATTTTGTAATTTCTCTCTGTTTTAAGCTGTCTGTATTCTCAGAATTTAATTTTTTGGTATTTTTTTTTTTATTATGACATCTTTTTTTCACTCTTTTACAGAAAATTGTAGCAGTAACGATTTTAAAAAAATCAAATTTTATTCTTTTTTTATTTATTGAAATATTATTTATTTTTTTATCTCAACTCACATTTCTAAAATTTTGAATTTTCTCTGGACTCAACTTAGTAATTAAGCTTAAAAATGCGACTTCTGGTGCCACTCAGGATGTTTAAAATTTAATAAAAATACAATAAAAACTGTTACGTAATTCATGTTTTTTGGCAGCATGCACTGTTGGGGGTGATAAATTAGGAAATTGGTAAAAGGGATGATCAATGGAGAAGTTACTTCCCTCGTCTTTTGTTGGCCAGTAACCTCTGAAAAAGTCACAAAGTTACGGACCTGTTTTGCGTAGGCTTGCATTGTGAATCGAACCTCCACTGAAGACTTAATTTAGTAGTAATCTTTAAAAAAAAAAATAAGGTCACTTCTAAACAAAAAAAAAGAGTGAATGTTCAACTTGTGAAAAAAGTCTGTATTAAGGTAATCCAAAACAGAATTAACCGAAATGCAAAGCTGATTTTCAGATACGAATGCATCTCAATGACACACTTCTTGGTTGGTCAGTTGACTACGATTACGTTAAACAACAGAAACAGGATGGGAAGGGTGTTATATTTTTCCCAACAGCTGTTATCAAGTCAGAAGAGAAGGTGTAATGTCATGAAAAAGTGTTATGTCATTAAAAAAAAATTTTCAAATCATTTTTCACCAGCTGTCAAGTCTGCATTTTAGTATTTTTAAAAAGCCAAGAATGACCATCCCATCTGCATAAAACGCCATTTACGATCTTTTAAATTTTTATTTATACACATTATTTTACAAGTATGAAATTCAATTGACTCAGAAAAAGACAGCTTCTTCTCACTTCCTTCTACTACCACGTTTGGTAAACGCATCATTGAACTTATGGTTCTTGTTCATATCAATAACTAAAAATACAATAATCAATGTATGCATGTATCATCGTTTACTGCTTATGCTCTCGTGGAAGGTGTCGTAGGGTTAGGTACACTCGTGCAATTTTTTTACTTCGACCCACCTAACGTCCAAGCTCCCTTTTGCTTTCAGCACTTGGTATTTTCCAGTTGCCATCCATTTACATACTGACCAGCCTCGACGTTGCTTAAATTCGGCGATCTCACAAGAACCGGTCGCTTACTGGGGAGGTTCCTCAATCCTAGTTTTTTATATTATTATTATTATTATTATCATCCCCTTTTTCCTAGTCCCTCTCTATTAACGAGTTAAACCTTCCTAAATCAAACGAAAGAAAAACGGAAAAAAAGTGGAAATTTATGAAAAATTTGAGTAAAAAGTAACGGGGAAATAAATTTAAGGTGGTAAGGTAGGATGTGATAATTTTGTAAGTAGGAGGACTCGATGAGAATAGATTAGGGAATCTCATATTATTTTATCTGTTGGTTTGGTGAGTTTTAAGTAAGTATCTTAGACGAGAACCACCATTTGGGAGACTTTGAAAACTCGAGAAATCTTTCAATGTTTTTGTGATTGGCCTAATATCGAATTCTTTATGACAGCAGGTTCTATCCTGAGGTAAAGGATAGCAAGCAGGCTGAAAGAAAAGGGGATTATCATCGAGAAAGTCTAGACTTATACTAAGTTAAAACTTGATCATTGCGAACCGCTGAAACATGAATTTCGACCTCCGTTCTCTGATTTTCATCAGAGCCGAAGTTAGCCTTTGTCCAGTTATACAATAACAGGCACATAGTCTGTGATCACTTTTGATCAGCCGGGACCTTGATATGGGTGAAATATTCATGCTTCTAGCTATGATTTTCTACTTTCTCAAAGGGTTTCTCCGGTTTCTGTTTGCAGCAGCTTTGGTGGAGCTGAAGGTCTTTTTTTTCCTATGACGACCCTGTCATTGTACGTTTTCGACTATCTGATGTTGAGTGAATCTCTTTGTGGTAGGATATATAAACATATTACAGATCCGAAGTGGCTTGAGCAGCTTGAAAATAGTAGAAAGTTAAAGACCAGCATTATCGAGGCTGATCACTGAGATACTGTTTTCTTTATCAACCCATCGCATAATTAAAAGCTATATTTACTAGATCATACGATTTAGCAACATTTCAATTGACAAAAAACCATCAATTACATAGTAATTTTCTAAAGAATATATAATATAAACTTATAAAAGTATTTATGGCAGTACTAGGTATGAATAACGTATTTAAGCAATAG
>OY735223.1:30628420-30730920 GCA_963457665.1 Thysanoteuthis rhombus
GTGTTATGGTGTAAGGGTGATATGCTTCATATTCATGGGCCGGAATGGAAGTATCGTATTAGGTGCAAGTATAAAGATGAGTTGCTGAGCAATTACAATTGAGAGGATTATGGGGTTTCAGCTTGACGAGGTTAAGGTTATGTGTTTCGTGTTGGGAGAGGAAGTACTAAGTTTATTAATCCACATATCCTCATGTTTTTTTCTTGAATTCTAGTCGTGTCCAGAAGTGTACTTTTTGTATTCTTTAGATGATAGTAAAATCTAGCGTCTGAGCCAAAATTGTGGCCGGGGAACGGAAGCGTTGTTCCACTGGGGGTAGGTTAGGATGATTGGGTGATTTAATTATATGCCTCTAGTTATCAAGTCAACCAATAATTTGACATTAGACAATTTACTTGTACTATTCAATGATATCTGACTTTTCAGAAAATCTACGATGACTGTTTAGGTTACAGAACATGAATTTTCCAACTGATACTCGATCATATATAACGAGGGCCCCCTCAAAATCACCTTGATTATTACTAAGGATAGCCCCAACCCCATAAACCACCACCAGAATACTCCTAAATAATTCGTAATACTTCATCTTTATCATTACCAAACCACTACTGCATACTATACTATAGGCACACTAATAGTTCTACCCTTCTATCAATATCCATGCACCTATGGGTAATTTAGCATATAAACATACATATGTGAGGACTATAATGCTATACTAATTACCCAAGTAGCTAAAAGATACTCACATGCTACTGAAGATGTGAACCCTTCCCGAAACATGCATAGAATACTAATTGAATAATTTGTCAATTAACTGTCTAATCACGACTCACGACATGGATCCCCTGAGATCGCATGTGCAATAGAGGCTGGCAGAATATTAGATGGAGAGACGAACTAGACAAGTTCAGGAAGTACTGGCTCCGCGACGCCCTTGATAGAGAAGTGTGGCAAATCCTGGGGAAGGTCTATGTCCAACGACGGACGTTAAAAGACTGATGATGATGATGATGATGATGATGATGATGATGATGATGATGATGATGATGATGATGATACATTTACTCCTAAGCTTGTCTCATTTTCAATAGTTCATATATACATATATATAAGCGTCAAATCCACATTTCAAAGCAATCTCTTTTGGGATCGTCTTCAGTTACCTCGTTGCGTTCTTCTAAATCTCATCAGGAGTCTAAATTCTCTTTGAGGAGAGCCAGAAGTCAGACTATCTGGACTGTTGGAGGCTGACAGATCTGGGTAATCCGATGTTTTGCCAAAAGTCCCCTGCACGAGACGCTAAGAATAACTCGCGTATTTATTGCAAATGCAGTGGTAACACGATACACAAGCTTCCTCCATATTGTCCCCCACCTGTGAAAGACCACGGGAGACTGTTCGGTCATGTATGTGCAGTGTGGTCCCCTCTGATCAGTTGCCAAATTACATCTGATGCACGTTACCGGATCTTGAGATATCAAGGATAGGTTGATACTTCACGGTCATGCACACTCACACACACACACACACGCACACACACATACACACCCACACACATATATATTTATATATATTTATATATATATATATATATATGTATGTATAGTGCGCATAGTACAAATCAGGTTTGTAATATAGTATAATATGATTTAATATAAAGCAATATCTAATATGTGATGGATTTATTTCATAGAGTGCTCGATACATACTACTTCATACTCCGAGAGTCAAGTTGGTTTAGTGTTGTGCTGGAAATATAATAAGACGTTGATTTGCTACACAAACAAGTTTATGTTTCTGCCCTCTTTGACCCCTTTCCGATTTGCCCGTAGCGAATCCACTTCCTCTAATACATACATATATATATATATATATATATATGTGTGTGTGTGTGTGTGTGTGTGTGTGTGTGTGTGTGTGTGTGTGCGTATGTGAGTCCTTATATACCATGGATACTAATCTTATCTCTCTGGAATCTTAGGTTTAGCAATGAATTAACGGAAGCATGTCCATATAAATGTGAAACCGGTACAATTTATACAGATGCACCAAACCGATAATATCTATCCAGTATCCGGGCACTCTTTGACGCCAAAGATGGTTTCACAGCTTCTGACGGGTGCCAACACCCAAGAACCGATAAGCGCAACCAACCAACTTGTAAGTCATTTAAGTGCGTCGAGGCTTTACCGCGGTCGCCATTTTCAGTTCGTATCATCGACGGGTAAAATTAATTTCCCCCTTTAAAGAGAGTCCCAACCATTTCCATCCTTGAATGTCGTCTTGGCTGTCCGGCAAAAGCTCCGACTGACACGTCCACTCCTATAGAGATTACCGCCAAGTCTTATCAGGTGGCTGTCAGCGAAGCACTGTCGAGGACAATGTGATAAACCGTTTTAATAGCTAACGCTATTCGATTGACTTCCGATGTATTTATGAATAGATTTATATGAAACATGTTATACAAATATATATATATTTATATACATGTATAGTAGCATAGTGTCCAGCAAAAATAACGCGATTTCTTATGTTATCTACGAATAGATTGGTATATTAGAATATTTCTTATTTTTAACATCATTTTCAGTCACACAAGTCTCGCTCTCTTTCTCTCTTCAACCAGCTTTAAAGAGAGGGAGAGAGTAAAACATTTTTTCCTGTGTGTCAGCTACAGCAGTCAATCACACTTTAGTTACTGGCCACATCAGTCTTCCTCTCTTTCATCTTCAGTCTTTTAACGTCTGTCGTTGGACATAGACCTTCCCCTTCCTCTCTTTAATTAGCTTTATAGGGAGGATCTTATTCTTGATTTATCTGAAAATCTAATTCATTTTTAATTGTTTTACATGGAATTTAGAATTGAGAACCACTAAACATACCTAATCTTGTTGTGCTGGTTGCAGTAAGATTTAGTTAGTCTTGCATACGGTTCCTATTTTCAACTCTTGAGACCGAGTCATACGATTGAAATTTATTGTTGGTACCTCCGCTGGTTGGGATATATCTTCTGATTCCGGGCAACAAGACCTACAAACCAAGTCATCAGATGAACACCAATAGGCCAATAAAAGAAGTGACAGTCCAAAAAATGAGTTGGCGACAGATAGCGGAGAGGGACCTCTGATTGGTTAATAGAAGCTGTAGAAGCTGTAACGACACCACATGACTAGCTCAAGATTGAGTACCTTTTTGCTTCATGTGTTTCAAAAGAGCAACTGAGTCTGAGGCTTCCCTCATTATTTTCATATCGTCATCATAGATTTGAGCCTTTGGTTGGCTGTTTTCCTTCTACCCCTGTTGATCAAAGAAGTCGTGAATGGAAATATTCTTGTTATTATTGTTCTCCTTATTAAATATTACAAAATTTTACAGTTTACACATAGAAAAAAATAGTGTCACAATTAGACATCGTTAAATAATTTAGAGTTCTAATCAGCTAGTGTCCCTCGTAGTTGGATTAAAATGTGAGCGATTATAAACTAATCAGGGAAGAGCTTGGCCGTCACTGCAATGAATAAAATCCAGATTGCCAAATTAGCCATCTTTTGACTAGATGCGGCAGATTTTTTCTCCAAATTTAGCCGTGAAAAATCTGCAATGGCCAAAATTCTGGCCAATCAAAAAATGATAAAATAAAAAAGATATTTCATAATTTCATAAAATTATTCCTATCAATCTTTCAATTGAATTCATGGCTCGGCTCCAGAGGCTAAGTCAATACTTCATAATACATATTGTTGCTATTGCCACTCGAATATTGGGTGAAGTAGTGCACTTTCTAAAACTGAATATCGGATACTTTCAGAAACTGCAAACAAAAACTGTCGAAATAGGTTTCCTCTGTTTTTTAGTTGGTCTGGCTGGCTATATATACATGTACGTATTTTCAAAATGGGAGAACGGATTGTAAATTTTCCCAATAAAGGTTTCGTTTTTTATCAAATATCTTTTTTTCCATGACCACTTCCGATAAAAGCTCTTTCGCGTATGAAGTATGGACTAAGAGCTACTGTTTCTTCAAGTTGCAAGATTCAGTGGCAATTATTGATAATTGGAAAACATTTGAGTAAATAGTTCTCTTATGTATGTATGTATGTATGTATGTATGTATCAATCTATCTATCTCAGTCTGTTCATATCTATCTATCTATCTATCTATCTATCTATCTCAGTCCGTTCATATCTATCTATCTATCTATCTATCTATCTATCTATCTATCTATCTATCTATCTATCTTTCTATCTATCTATCTATCTATCTATCTATCTATCTATCTATCTATCTATCTCACATTCGCCATTTATTCTGTATTAAGTCTAGAAAAAATGGTCAATTTGCTTCTTACGAAATTCACCCTAAAATTATGTTTTCAAGGGGATATTTACAAAGTAAGTTTAAGCTAAACTGATTTCTTTTTTTCCTAGTCCGGCTGCGTTCAGGCTTGTTTTTTTTTATTGGCGAGGACAGGATTGAGATTTTTTAGTGCCCAACAAAAGCCCAAGCGAAGTAACTTACTCATTGATTACCTCTTTTTTCTTATTGATCACCCCCAACGCGGCATGCTGTCAAAATACGTTGGCTACGTGACGGTTTCTTTTGAGTGACTGACAAGACCTATTTTTTAGTGTTTTCTTTCTTTCTTATTCTAAATTTCCACTTTCTTTTCGTTAATAAAATAACACTTGCTCGCAGCCGAAATTGATTTTACCATTTTGTCATGTTTTCTCAAACTCAAAATAGAATTTGAACCAAGCAAGACGGAAAAAATTTTAATTTTTAAAATATCATCTTCTAAATTCCAAATCGTAACGACGATTCTATTTACGAAAAAATAGAATGCAATAAATACTCAATAATTACACGTTTGATATCATAATGCATCGAAAAATATGGCCGACGAGAATTAACGAGAATTCCTGTGGATCACACTAAATATGAGTTGGTTATGTGACGCCAAATCACAGAAATTTGCCTAATTCGTTATTTTTTTTTTACCTCGAATCAAAAAGATGCGTGTTTTCAATTTAATCAAAAATTTATTTCTTCAAAGCAAGGATATAGAAATATTATTTTTCTCACGCCGAGAGGTTTGTGAAATCAAACTATTTTACAAAAAATATTTTCTTGATAAGAATTGTTAAATCGAACATTTTTTACAAAATGTCAGTAAATACGTAGTTTCAACCTTTTTTTAAAATTAAATAAATACGTAGTATTCATTACAAATTGGAAAAAAGGGTTGATCAAAAGTATTACTCCTCTCGCCTCTTGTTGGGCAGTAATCACTAATCAAAGAAAAAAATGAAATAAGAGTGAATGTTTGCTGGACACAAAGTAAGGGATCAGTTTGACTCACGTTGCTTATTGAACCAAAATTTAAGAAAAAAAACAAGTTTGAATGCTGCCGGCACAAACTAAGTGAACATTTTAATATGAGCTCAGACTGCAAGCTCCCCATTAAAAAAATATTTTGGGTTAGACTAAAAAACCCCCAAACCATTTTTTGTTGACATGATAAAGGGTGAATGCTTAAATTTTAAAAGCTCTAGCTTCATCAGTGTAGATACATATATATGTGTTTACACACACAGCTAGCCAGCCGGACCAACTTGAAAACTGATGAAACCTGTGCTATCAGTTTGGGCTTCTAATAGATGAGCAAAATGTCGGATATAATTTTTAAATTACATGGACGACTATGGGATCCTAATTCACCAGAAAGTGAAATAGTACCATGACTTTTGCTCTATCGTGAACATTGCGTGTATGATCGAAAAGCCAACGTAAGGGAGACGCTTAAAGACATTTTAATGAGATTGTTATACTAACAAGATGGTTGCTATAATCTGACTTTCATACGAACGTGATTTTCTTCCATAATATTTCTATACTGAGGCAATACCCGTTTTAGAAGTGCGCGTTTGGAAGAGGCCAAACTTCAAAATGCATCGGACGGGCTGTTATAATTAACATGTAAAATGATTTCTCCGTAAGTCGTACAAAATAACAGAATCATTAGTATTCAGTATTACCAATCTAGATATCCCATATCTAAATTTGAATAACTTTTTTCATTTTTTTCTTTTTTAAGAATATTTCTCAAGAACTACTGATCCCCAAAACTTCAAAATCCATACAGCACTGCCTTGTGTTCTAGCTAATACATATTTGGTGCGACAGAATGAATTATAAATTGCGTTATACTATATCGAAACTTACATATATTATTTTGGAATGATCTCCTGTTCTTACACGGTGGATGTATCATTTTTCCTAGACAATGTAAAGGATAAAACAATTAGATGATTTAGAACCTACGACCAATTGGTATCTGCTCTGCAGCCGTCGGTAATGCAAAGGTCCGATTAACCGCTTTAACTTCAAATTTTCATTTCTGTTTATTCACAGTCCATATTTGCTGTATTTGTTTCTCAATGTTGACAATAATATCATTAAAAATGGATAAATGATCCGACGGAAATAATTTTTAATGCATTATATCAATTTGGAACTGTATTTGAAATGATTAATAACGGGAAATCATTCCAAATAGAGTTTCATCGTAATATACAGCATTTATGATTATCTCTTTCGTATCATATCTCCATTTCTTAATAATATAAACACACACACACACACACACACACATATATATATATATATATATAATTCAAGAGTTCCAATGGCAAACATGATATCAAATGTGTAGAGATCTATCGGAGGTCGAACCCCAGGATTATCTGAAAGTTGGTTTCAAGCGATACCATGTCTCCAATACCAAGAAACACTTCCTCATTTGTGTGCACCTGACTTTAGTCGTTGTTAGTCTCCGACTATCTTATATATATATATATATATATATATATATATATGGTACAGATCAGGTTAGCAATATAGCATAGTATAAAACAGCGTCTTGTATGTGATGGATTTATTTCATAGAATGCTGGAAACATTCAACTTCATACTTCGAAAGTCAAGTTGTTTTAGAGTAGAGCTGGAAAGAAATAATTGGATATGGATTCGCTACACAAACAAGTTTATGTTTCTGCCCTCTCTGCGCCTCATCAGGCGAATGAACATCCAGGCGAATCCTCATCCAATTATATATATATATATATATATATATATATATATATATATATATAAGGATATATATATACATATGTATTCTGTGAATGTCAACATTTCGTGCCTAACGCTCTCTTCAGCCATTGGCAATACGTTTTGTTCTTGTCATTTTGAAAGCAAAAATCCCCATTGTCATACTTGGATGGGAATGGGCTTTTGCTTTCGTAATTACTGTTGCTGGGAAGTGCGTTATGCACAAGATGTTGAAATTCACTGGAAGTATATCCTTGTGAATCTTACTTCATGTATCATTAGCTCTAATTACTTTGATAGATATTGAGCACTGTGATTAAAAATCATCAACAATGGTTACAATCTGTTTTCTATTTCTTTCTTTTTAGTAAAAAACGTTGTGAACTATATATTTATACATACATATGCACGCACTCACACATGTACATATGTATAATTATTTCAATGTAGTAAAATTATTAATTAGCTCTATTTTATTGAATCATCGTTATTGACCTTTAAAAGTTCCTTTCTAGAATATGGAGCACTATGTGTCCCTGCAAATATGCAAAAACAAAGTTGGTATATATGTACATATATTGCCGAGAAAGCTCTACAGCTTTAAACAGCAAATATACAAAAAAAAATAAGAAAAGATTTTCTAGAAATTTATATCATTTCAGTCAACTATTTCCCAATATCTTTTAATGTTGATGGAATCTTTTCACTGGTTTTTATGTTTACATGGAATTAGATACTATGGTACTATGTGTGAACTGTTCTTCTTGGGATCATCAGTTGTTTACCATGTAACCATTTTGGGGATTCAAAAACAAAACAGTCATATTTACATGACTATAGTGAATAGATGTATTTGAAGATAAGCTTTACCTGATTTGACGAAATAAAAAGGAAGACACCCACGTAGAAAAAAAAACGAACAAACAAACAAACAAACAAACAAAAAAGAGCGCTCATTGATTGTTGAACCAAATCGAATATGATTGCCCATAGGTCCAGTCATCTTTTTTTTCTCTCTCTCTCTCTTTCATCTGATCATTTGGAAATGTCTTAACATCCATATTTTTTTTGTTGTTGATTCTCTTCAGTATCGTTAATAGTTCTGCTTCGTGTTTTCCTCGGTTCTGTTTTTCCTGTAGCCGTCGCTTTCTTGCAAAGATAAGCCTCGAAATCTGGTCGCGTGTGAAGAGGCCCACGTGACGCTACAATTTCCCTGGTTACACGTTGTTCGACGGGACGAAGCACGCTACGGGGATATTGGGTAGAGAAAGAGAGAGAGAAAAAAAAAGAGTTGGAAGATGCTGTATCGTTTCTCTTTTTGTGTGTTTACGCGAGATTTCACATTGTTTGTCATTTTGTATTTTGGAAGGTTTGTTTTTTATGTGTTTGAACGTATGAATATGCGTGTGTGTGTGTGTGTGTGTGTGTGTGTGTGTTTGTTAGTGCATGCGTGTGCACGTGTTCTGTGAAGGAGAGATGATGTTTATGGAAGCCACAGCATTTGTGTGAAGGCAACTGTACGTGTCTCACTATTAATATTTGTGCGTCCATGTTTCGCCTTTTTTTCTTCCATCCACCAGTGTTCTAAGTAATAGTCGTGATGGTGAATGTTGAGATAGATAGATAGATAGATAGATGGATAGATAGATTGAGAGATCAATAGGTAGGCTTGGTTAGTCACTCAAAACAAACCGACATGTGACCAATATCTTTTCGCAGCATGCTCATGCTTGGGGTGATCAATTAAAAAAATCAGGGAAAGGGGTGATCAGTGAATAAGTTATTTCAATGTCCTTTCGGTCAACAGTGATCAATGAAAAAATGAATTATCAACAAAAAGTGTGAATGCAACCGGACTCAAACAAAGTGACCAATTTAGCATAATCTTGTACTGCAAATTAAAACCTTCACTAAAAGCCTATTTGGGAAATTTTTTTTATACACATGATAAAGAGTAAATATTTGAACGGTTATCCTTCTAGCTCCAGTGGTCTGGCCTGTACTCGTGACACATTCATAAACCAACCAATCATTTGGCCAGACAGACAGACCCATCTGAAAATTGATGAAACTTATAATTTGATTAACGGATCTCAATAGATAGATAGGTGCTTTGCCAGAGTGTAAAACCAACGAGCTCCATTTTCAGCTCGTTACTACCGTTAAGAGTTCGATCATCACAGGGTGACACTCACCTCAAGTCTTATGCCAGATCAAGATAAATTTAGTCTGGAAAGTATTGCAGCTTCAAGCACAAAAAGTTCTTCTTTTCTATTAGTACAGAAAGCTCTTTTTAGTTTTAAAGCACTCAAGATGTTACTACGGAAATTTTGACTAAAGATTTCATTACATGTAATTTAAGTCAATTATTCACTAATAACTGTTAATGAATGATGTTCAAAGAGATGTATGTTTCGTTTAATTAGATATTAGAGTAAGTCACCATCACAGTCAATATTTGAACAACCGTAGAGCCACAATTCAAAGTCATGTAAAATATTCCATCCAAAAATAAGTATGGTCAGAATGAATTCTATCAATGATATGACAGCTAAAAAAGGAGAGAAAAAACACCTAGAAACATCTAGATCCTTGAGAACCTGGATGAATAAGGCCCCTAAATAGGTGAAAAAAGATTTTTTTTTAAAATGAAAAGAAAAAGTATAAAGTGGGTCTAGTGGAGTACTGATGCCAATTTTTAAGCGTGTAGACAAAACGGTATGGACAGGAGTGCTGAGACATGCAAACAAACAAAGGCACGCACAAATAAGATATAAAAAGAGGATGAAATACCTTTCGCCATTTTTGATGAACGGTTGTTCGACATAAGTGAAACTTTCTTGTGGGAATCATCGGTTGTTTACCGTGGAACTGTTTGCAGATATCCTGCCTCGTGGTACTGGATGGGATAATGGATTGTCTGTAGCCACACTGAAGAGTTGTAATACAACGAAACAGCTGTAAGGGAATGACACAATATATATATATATATATATAATCATTATCAATCATCCACTGCTGGACAAAGGTCTTTCCAATTTCGTTTCATGATGGCAGAGGTTTCGTTAACCTATACTATGTCTTACGAGCAAACCTTTCTATCTCATTCCTTCATCTTGAATCTGTTTTTTCCCGCTACGTTTATTGTCTCATGGGCACAAATCGGTTAATCTTTCTCTTCATTTATTGTCATTCATTTTGCTATAAACCTAGCCCATCTCCATTTTTTCTCTTAATCATGCGTATATCTTTCACTTAGAATGCCTTCGGATGCATGTTGTCTCTTTTTTTCTATCTTTTGTAATCATCACAAGCATTGCTTTTTCCATAGTTCTCTGTGCTATTTTTGTCATAGTTTTCTCTTCACTTTGTTAGTTGCAATGCTTTCCATTCGTCTCTCATAGTTGATAACATACATTCAGAGTACAATTTACACTTTCGTTCGTCTCTCATAGTTGATAATATACATTCAATTTACACATACACACACACACAATGTTGCTGAGTGGTTTGTTCATTTGGTCTCTGATGTTTGAGGAGGTACCAGTAGTAATATGCATATCTAGTTTGTTTATATATATATATATATATATATATATATATATATATATATATATATATATATATATATATATATATATATATATATATAGTATAGTGTTTATCGGATACAACCCTAGGCATATTGGGCTTCTTTTTATTAAACACATCTGCGTATGTAACGCTTATAAATCGTACAGATAATTAAATATTGTCTTCCAAAAAGAATCGTGTGAGTGAAGTCCCATGATAAGGGAACAGTATTAACAGTCAAGGGAGATAATTCGATCGTTTTGGTTTTTTTTTTAACAATTTGCATTCACAATAAACGCCTATACTAACATTGCAAAACCTGTTTCAAATAACAAACTAACAGATAAGTACGGATATATCGTGTCAGTCGTTTTGAGGATAAGGTGAGTTTAATTGCTTTTACTGATATTTTTATTTATTCCAAGGTTTGCTTGGAAATGCAGCTTTTTAGAAGTAGAGGTTCCTTTTAAAGACTATCAACTAAAACTGTCACTAAAAATAGATTTTTCAAGTTGATCTGACTGACTGGCTGACTGACTGACTGGCTGACTGACTGACTGGCCGACTAACTGACTGGCTGGCTGTATGTGTATGTATCATGCGTATAGGCTTCATCAATGGAAGTGGAGGGCTGAAAATTTAAACACAAATCTTTTTTATGTCTGCAAAAGAAGTTCTTTTTTTTGTTCCCCCCCCCCCGCTGAATCCACGCTACATAAGTTTTAGTAGGGGCTCCAATTTGCAATGTAAGGTCATGCCAAATTGATTCTTTAGTCTATGTCCAACATCATTTCCCTTTGTTTTTTTGAGAGTTCAAACTCTTTTGAGATCAACGCCCAACTGAGGGCGAGGGAAGTAACTTATTCATTGATCCCTCTTCTCCTAATTTTAATTAATCTCTCCTGACATGGCATGAAACCAAAATACGCAGATTAGTGTGATCGTTCCTATTGAATGATTAAGCAGACATTTTTTTTTGTTGTTGTTGTTGTTTTGGCCGTAGGACAAGATTTTGAACTGATCTTTGCATCGTTGAGATGAACTCGATTTAGCAGAATCCAGTTAGCCTGAAATTTCAATGGGGTCAAAGCTGTTCCACATTCAAGAGAAGCAGCATTTTGTCTGCTTTTGAATACTGACCGAATTATGTCCCTTTGAGAAAGAAGCTCTCAGAATGGAGAAAATGATTTTCTGAGAATTAGTGGGGAAACGTCGATATTTTTTCCAATTAATTCTTGGGATAATTTATTTTAACCATTCTCATTTTTTTATTTCTTTTCTAAATTTTGATAATCCCCTCCTTTATTTATTTACGATAATTTTTATCGTTTTATTCGAGAGGAACACATTCCATGCATTGAAGAATATCCTACTGCACAGAAATGTTTTGACAACGTTTTGCTGAAAGATAACAACTGGGGCAACCACTGTTCTAAATATGTAAGTTACACAGAATTGTTTCTCACAGATGGGGTGTTTATTCGTTGTCCCACTACAGTAAAATGTGACACAAGGATCCATCCGTCCAAAAATGGCTCCAGCCGACGCGACTTCGGCTTGCTAAGCAAACAAAGCAACCTCCGCCACGAAAGTGTCCACTTGGGGACCTGCTCCTTTGAGTGCAATAGAGCAGTGCTGCCTCGGGGAAAACTGACCCCCTGC
The DNA here is from genome assembly GCA_963457665.1 of Thysanoteuthis rhombus. Lineage (NCBI taxonomy): Eukaryota > Metazoa > Mollusca > Cephalopoda > Oegopsida > Thysanoteuthidae > Thysanoteuthis > Thysanoteuthis major. Next base: position 30,640,770 of record OY735223.1, read on the forward strand.
AGCTGGGCCGAGTAATAATAGGAGAGCCGAAGGACGAGTCCAAAGGCTTCCAATGCGCGTAGCAGTGCGCAGCTCCGGTATGGTGTTGTTATGTCGATGAAAATGCATCTCTTTTCTTTGTTGTCCTTGATGACGATGTCAGGTTTGCATCCTTTCATTCCCAAGTCAGTGTAGACGGGCCAGTCCAAGACGGTAGATGCATTGTTGGTTCCAGTGACACATCTTTGTTGGTGCTCATATCATGTAGGACGTTATGAATCAGTAGTTCCTGCAAATCTTCCAGGGCAGGCATGCCGTTGCCTTGTTGTGTCTGTGGATGTATTCGGTCCAAATGGCCTATGACGATGTGGTCGACTGTTTTCTTATACCTTGCATAGATCTTGCATTGTAGTCCCGTTCTATCTTTGATTACACGATGGTGATAGGATCTAGTTGCGAGGTTTTTGTTTCAAGCAGCTACGATCAGACCCTCAGCGTCTGTTTTCAGTCCAATGCTACTCAAACACTGATGTGTCTTTAATTGACCTACAACCATTTTAGGGTACTTCTCGTGCAATTTCTGTCCTCTCAGATTTTCTGCAGTTGATGTTGGACAGGGTGTTTCGCTTTCTGTCTCATTTGCTTGGTGCAGATGGCTGTCACCTCTTTTTGTGCTGGTGGGGTTCTGGGGACATGAACCCTTTTTTTGAAAATGAAGTTTCTCTTTTAATTGAGTGGATCTGGTGTTTTACGATTTGGGGGAATAGGTCATCTGCTTTTAACTGACATACATTCAACCCGATAGTGTCAGTCTTGAACGTAAGTTCAGGTTGGACAAGGTCCCTCCTCTCTGAAGCTCTTTTAGTAGGCATGGCCTGTCGATATCTGTTTTTGGGTTGTGCATCTTCTTCTTGATAAGCATCTCTTTCATTGTTTATACGTGATACAATAGCATGATAACATTAGAAATGCTCGATATCATGTATATCTTCATCAATCAGATTTGAATAAAAAATGTAAAAAAAAAACAAACATTCAAAACATGAAAACCAAAATAGAATTCGGACGTCATACAACAGCGTGATGCCATTTTTAAGGAAAAAAAAATTTAACTAAAAAAAGGAAATGGTTGTTTAATCAAAGAAACCAAAGTATAGATTGAAAGTCTGTCATCAATGTTAATGAATGTGGTGTATCTTTAACTCCTTCGAAAACAATTACCAGAGAGTTAATGGTGAACAAGACCCAGTTCGCTAAAATTATAATTCAAGCCATCTTGTTCATAACTTTTTAACCATAACATCCGTTTAGTTTCGTGGTGTGCCAGAGCGTCAAGATCTCCATCTACTTTCTCCAGGACATGTACCCCGAGGTCATTATCAAAACTACCTGTCTTGTTTTCTCTGAAGTGCTTGCTCAGTTCTGACACTGCAGGTTCATTTTTAACATCGGTACGATGCCTCGCCTGCTCAAACTGGTTGATGTAACGCACGATAGGTTCCGTTTAGCTCATTGATAATATCATTCGATTGACAAGAAACTTGCAACGCGTGGTCCTGGTGTTTCTTTAAACCTTGGTTGATGAGAAACTTCGATCGATCGAAAGCTTCAGCTTCGATGGTACGAAAGTAATCGATGTTCTGGAAAGACTGTAGCGAGTTCTGGGTAATCCCCCATCGATATCTGATGATCTATTCAGGATGTGAGCAAGTCTTTTAAACTTACTATGTCAGCTAACCGCAACAGGCACTCTTATTAGAACCTTATTTTTATTTCAAGATATAAGATCCTGGCAATTCCCACCCTCAACTTCGCTCGCTATCCAAACTAATTTAACTTGAGTATATCTTCTATTGATATGGAAATTTATAAATCCATGAACATGCTCCCGTTAGTTTTCAACAACCCTGCAAAATAATTCTAATAAATTGCGAATATAGATTCGATCTGATGGTGATCTGAATGAAAGTCTGTATAGGTCTGAATCAACGAAATTATATAAGAAATGTGGTCTGACATTATTTCAAATTCGAACCGTCTTCGTGGTCAGTGTTTAGGTATAAAGAAGGAACGTCCATGAAAACAAAATAAAATTCATCTTCAATAAAATTAGGAGTGTTTAAATTGGCAATGTGAATCTTTGATGTTCAATGTTATGTTATCACATCATATCATTTTTTTTCAATTCATAACAGTCTTGTTTTTCTTCTTTCTTTTAAAACATTGATAAGCAAGGCGTTATCAATTATTTCTCATTAATAATAATAATAATGATGATGATAATAATAATAATAATAATAATAATTATGATAATAATGATAATTGTAATAATAATAATAATGATAATAATATGATAATGATGATTATGATAATAATAATAATGATAATAATAATAATTATAATAATAATAATTATGATAATAATAATGATAATAATAATCAGCATAGAAGATTGTGTCCAGAGAGCTAAAATAGTCCTAGAAAGATATGTGCAAACAAATAGTGAGGAAATCATAAAGAGCGCGAGGGATAGTGCAACAAACAATAAAGTAGAAAACAATGGAACAGTACAGCAAACAAGAAAAGAAAGATGGAAAGGGAAAAAATTGTACGGCGAGTTTAAAAGACAGATACAAGATGTAGCAGACGAGAAATCATGGACGTGGTTACGAAAAGGGAACCTTAAGAGAGAAACAGAATCGCTCATCATGGCAGCCCAAAACAAAAGCATGAGGACAAACTACATAAAAACAAAAATCGACAGAACACACACAAACAGCAAATGCCGCATGTGCGGTGAAAGAGATGAGACAGTAAACCACATAACAAGTGAATGTAGTCAACTCGCCCAGAAGGAGTATAAGCATAGACACGATAGAGTAGCAACGATGATACACTGGAAACTAAGCAAACAAATGGGATTCAACCATGTGGAAAAGTGGTATCAGCACAAGCCAGAGGCAGTTTTGGAGAATGACAACCACAAACTACTCTGGGACTTCAACATCCAAACTGACCACCTCATCCAGGCAAGAAGACCGGACTTAGTAATAGTAGACAAAAAAAGGAAGGTCTGCCAAATAGTAGACGTTGCTGTGCCTGCAGACCATAGAGTAAAAAAGAAGGAGGGTGAAAAAGGGGAAAAATACCAGGACCTAGCAAGAGAGTTGAGGAAGATGTGGAACATGAAAACCAGGGTAGTACCGGTCATAGTTGGCGCACTAGGAACTGTCCCCAAAACGCTGAGGGTGAGACTGGAGGAGATCGGGATTAGGGGAAGGATAGAGACCGTACAGACCACAGCACTACTGGGAACTGCACGGATAATGAGGGAGGTGCTGGAGATATAAGTACTGCAACGAATTGTAGCTCTGCCATGATATGCGAAAGAGAGAGGAGACGTTAGCTGAAGACCTGTGGAGACTTATTGTCACTCAGCCTTCAGCGATAACCACTGGGCAACCGGTGTGAAACTGTAAATCGCAGAATTACTGCGACCTACGAGTACTAGGAGAGGAGGACTGGAGACTTGAGGAGACTTGCTGTCACTCAAACTCCAGCGGTTACCACCAGGCAGCAAGTCTCCTCAAGTCTCCAGCCCTTCTCTCCTAGTGTTCATTGGTCACAGTAATACTGTGGTTTACAGTTTCACACCGGTTGCCCAGTGGTTATTGCTGAAAGCAATAAGTCTCCACAGGTCTTCAGCCAACATCTCCTCCCTCCCCCGCCCATCATGTCAGTGCTGCGGCTCACATTTCCGCTTTCATTTCCCTTCCTCTGTTGGGTCTCTATTAACATTTAACGTTGCAGTCTTCATATTTCTAACCCTTTCCTCAGTAGCCGTGCAGTTCCTAGCAGTGCTGTGGTCTGTCTCAATCCTTTCCCTTATCCTGATCTCCTCCAGTCTCACCCTCAATGTCTTTGGGACAGTGCCCAGTGCGCCTTCTATAACTGGCGTTATTATTATTATTATTATTATTATTATTATTATTATTATTATTATTATTATTATCAATTTTCACACCAGTTGCTTAGTGGTCACAGCTGAAGACTGAGTGACAGCAAGTCCCCTTAGGTCTCCAGCCCTCCTCTCCACACTCTCACAGTCCACAGCAGTGCTGTGATTTACAGTTTTACATCAGTTGCCTGGTGGTTATCACTGTAGGCTGTGTGACAGAAAGTCTCCTCAGTTTTTCAGCCCTCCTCTCATCTCTCTCTCGCCTATCACAGCAGCGCTGTGGTTCGTACCTCCACCACCATTTGTGATATGATGTGTTTTTTTCTCTTTGTTAAGCCATTGCTAAAAGCTGGGATTGTAGATCTCATATTTCTAGCACTTTGCTCAATATTCGTGCTGTCCACGGCAATGCTGTGGTCTATACAGTCTCGATCCCTCCTTTTATCGCTGGTTCCTCTAATCTCGCCTTCAGTTTCTTAGGTACGGTTCCGATTCCACTTACTATTACTGGCACTACCCTGACTTTCATCAACGACACCTTCTTCAGTTTTCTTACCAGGTCCTGATATTTTCCCAACTCTTCACTCTCTTTCTTATTTACATTATGGTCTGTAGGCACGACCACGTCTATTATTTGATAGATTCTCCTCTTCTTGTCCACGATTATTAGGTGCAGTCTTCTTGCTGGGATTGGGTGGTCGGTTTGGATGTTAAAATCTCTAAGTAATTTGTGGTTTCCATTCTCCAGGGCTGTCTCCGGTTTGTGCTGGTACCACTTTTCCGCATGGTTAAATCCCATTCGTTTACTCAATTCCCACTGCATCACTGTTGCTAAGCTATCGGCCCGTGTTTATACTCCTTCTGGGCTCGTTGACTACATTCACCAGTCATGTAGTTTACGGTCTCATCCCTTTCCTCTGGTTTGCTAACTAAAATGTCAAAGGGAAATAACAAATAGGACTGATTGAATGCTGCTGCTACATCCGTATTAAAGAATAAATGAAAAGTTAAAACGTGTCCATTTAAAGCAGTATTTTTACTGAATTTACTTATGAAGGATATAACTTAGTTCTAGGGTCGGGACTTGGGCTCAGGATTAGTGTTGCAAGTGAAAACAAAATGATGAAACATTTTCTTTTCATGACTGTAAAATGAAGAAAATATGCTTTAGCAACCTAAAGGAATTCATTGTGCAACTCTAAAACTAACCCTAACCCTAAAACTAACCCTAACCCCTAAAATGAATGCTGAAATCAAATTATATCTTTCATGATTTAATTCAATGAAATATAGTTGTAAATGGTCGAGTTTTCTGCTTTCATCAGTTCCTTCATATGTTAGAAGCTGCAGCAGCAGCATAGGTCAGTGTTATTTGTGACTATTCCTGTTTGCTTACCATTAGCAAACCTTCACGTTAATCTTTATTTTGTTTGGCCTTGTGCCAAGCTATGCCGGTTGAATTTTAGTTAATTCCTGTGAAAGAAATTAACGGATATGCATGTTTCCCACGCTATCTGAAATTAGTGTTCCAATAAATGTTTTTTTAAGCCAATATGATATAAAGCGTTTTAGAAATTGCCATTAATTTGTGTGGGGAAAAAATTTGAGCATTCCCAGTCTCTGGATTTGGTGAAGATTTTACGACACGCTGACTCTTTTGAGGTTGTGGTGGTAGAAGATACAGGAGACTGGGATGTTCAAGAAGAAAGAAGAGGGTGTGTGTTGCCTCTGTAGTGGTTCGCTGCTAAATAAAAGCTGAACCCTTCTTTCGCTTTTCGCTTTTTTTTTTCATAAAAGCAAAACTCAGGTGCAAAGTAGGAAACTACCAGTATTTGAATCCCTGTAGATTACTTTTCGTTAGAAGAGAAGATTAAAAAAAAAACTCTTTACAGTGGAAGGGTCCATTGTTTCAAATCGTGAGTCAGAGATATTTTTGCAGTTTTTCGGAAGAGGTCACCCCACAAAATTATGTCGATATTTTGCAAGGGAGATAACGTCTCAACCGACACGATTAGCTGCTGCTACTGCTTTTAAATTATTACGAAACAAATAAAGGCAGAAGACTCTCAACGTTTAAAACGCTATTTTATTAAATTTAACTACAAAGGGTTAAAATCTGTATTATGTTTAATGTTTATGATCATAGTTAGGGTTTGTTTCTTTGTGATAAATAGAAAGATAGAAGCAAAATAAAATCTGTTGTGGTGAAAAGAATGATTTGATTAAATCAGACGACAATTTTCTCCAATTGAAATAGAATGATTAAATGATAACCTTTATCTCCCTTTATCATATTCAGTGTCTATCTGTCTTATTTCCTTTGCAAAATATCGACACGATGTTTAGGTGAATCTGTTCCAAACAATTACCGATATTTGTTTATCTACAAACTGGCTCCCTTTAAGTATTAAGATCCATGGTCATGGACAGAGAACCGAGAAAATCTTACTGTTCATTACGTAAGTAGATTCACCGGAGCATATGTCGTCTCTGCGGTAACAAAAGTGCATCTTCCTCATGTTAATAGTTTTGATACTAACTAGATCGACGTCTTCCTCACGAAAGCCAATCAACTTTCGACTGTGGTTGTCATGGTAAAAACGTTAATGGCTGAACGTGTCATATCCGCTTCCGGTTACTGCATCCTCTGACAGTTATCGACTGGAAGGACGAAGCCAAAACAGTAGTGATGCGTATAATAGAATTAATGGAACTACATGGTGTGATTCGATTGGTTGTTGCACACTTGATTTTGCTGAAGACGTTAATATTTCTTCTCTTCTGTTCTTCCTTAAATCTTTATTTTCCCATTGCCAACGGAGTTATGAGAGGCATACAGTGAGTACAAAAATATCCAGTACGTTTTGATAAGTGTATTTCAACCGCTTTATACAGCTTCAAAATTGACCGAATTCTGATCAACGAAGAGTACAAAAAAACAAAGATTTAATCAATACGGCGCATTGAAAAGCTATGTAAAAAAAGATCAAGAGCGTTTGATCCTAATTCTATAAATTATGAATGTGTATAAAGATCTTAAAATATTTTTTCTAATGAACTTAATACTTTTTACACACAGTGTGTATGTAAATGTATTGAAAATAAAAATAAAAACAAATGGATAGATCTGTACCTAAATTTGATGGATTCTTCCTCAGCCCAAGTCGCATCTTCCCGCGAGATTTCATGGAAATTTATTGAGAATTTGGGGAGATTCTGGGTTGATAAGCAAACAGACGCGAATAAATAAATACAATTGTTGTCGCCGTTTTTTAAAGCACATTTGATTTTGCTGAAGCATTGGAATTCAAAACTCATCTTAACTGGACTGGAACCTCTCCTTTTACTCGGATTTGCTTGAGTGGATTTATCTAAACATTGATAGTTTTGATAAAATCAAACTATTTTTCTTTTTCTTAAAAAGTATAGGCTGGTCCATTTAACTTTTGTTGATAGATTCTCGCCCTATATTGCTTTTAATGGCCCTCTCACCTGATTCTATTTTCAACAAGACCCAGTCGTTACTCGTCGTGCATCAACACATCATGGGCCAGCGTGGCTGGGCATGGCCCAACACTCCCCATGGTTTACAAAATCAAAATTACACCGGCCGTTCCTGCTGGGTAATTGGTCCCTAAAGGCCCAGCCAAATCACTTGTCCTGGGTGGGGGATTTTCTCAAACAACAACTACCCAAACTAAACCCCCAAACCATCACAAAGAAAACAATATTGTACATCGGCACCTTCAACATTAGAACTTTCTTATCAGACATGCTCCTGACCTATCTTGAAAATGAAATCGAAAACATCAAATGGGACATGGGAAGAACTAATCAAGCTGAAGAGCAAACAACCTATTTTTAACTACGGAAAACAGAAAGTAAGATAAAGCAGAGTATGTTCTCATACGACAACGAGAATGAGACAACGTTATAGGCTTCAAAACTGCATAACCTATGTCACTGTATAACTCTCAAAGAGGTACAAAATGAAAATCATCTACGTCTACGCTCCCATATAGCAGTCACCCAAAGAGGAAATAGAAAACCTCTACGACGACTTGAACTCTCTATTGCAAGATTTAAAAAAAATACTTCAATGTCATTAAGGGAGACTTCAACGCACCGGTAAGGCAAGGAAATGAACATTGCATAGGCGTGTTCAGATATGAAGCATAGAACGAAAGAGGTGAAGCTCTTGTAAATTTTGCAACTGTGAACGGATTCAAAATCATGAACACCTTCGAGAAGAAACCCAATAAAAATGGAAGAGAGCCAACTATGAAAACCAAGAACGAAATAGACTATAAATAAGTGAGCAAGAGCGAAACTGTTAAAGACATCCAGGTCCAGAATCAAGTCAGCGTGGAAAGTTACCACAGAATGGTAAGATGTAAAATTCAAATTAATACCAACAAAGAATGAGGTCAAAAGTTTCACACCAAACTGCAACCACTGAACGTACCAAAAGAGATCACTCGATCCTTTGAGCTTGAACTGAAAAACATTTATAAACTTCCCACTGAACTAGAACAGAACGACACCGTCATCCATGAATGAACCCTTCTCATTGAAACCATTGTGTTTAAACCAAAAAGCACACTAACCATCAGTAAAATTTCAGATGAAACCAAGAATCCCATGAAAAAATGCTGGAATCTCGATCCACCGACAAGAGAGAAAATTGAAGCAACCAAACTGAATAAAACAATCCAAAAGAAACGAAGAGAAGACAAAAGAAGATACACAACAGCAATTATCGGAACAATTCTCAAAAATGGTCAGGATTTCAAAACTATTAAGAAAACTCTCAAAAGGGACTGAAACAAATGAATGATATACTCGACGAAAATTGAAACCTAACGACAGAGACTGGATCGTTGAACGTTCCTAAGAATTCTACCAAATACTCTACTCCCCTAAACAAGGACCACAAAACAACGAACGTGATGTGCAAGATGCTAGCAATCATTTCGAAAATTTCCCTAGATGTTACGCCTTGGGAGGTGAAACAAATCACCAAATAATGACAGGAAAGGCCCCAGCATCAGATAACATCACCATCGACCATTTATCGACTTCGAGGTCTTCGCCTCAGATTGAATTGCAAACGTCATTGAGACTATCACTTGACGAGGTGCAGAGCCCGTATATGTCAGAGTACTGCAACGTCACAGCAGCTCCTTTATGAGTCTACATAAAGATTCAGAGCCCTTTTAGCTCTAAGAATAGGTGAGACAAGGTGATACCAGCTCACCCAAACTCTACACAGACTGCCTTGAGATGATCTTCCGGAATCTATACTGGGAAAATAGAGGAATCAGAATTGACGGCGAATACTGAAGCAACCTTACAGACGACATCGTTTTTTTGTTGAGAGCTTTCACTACCATCTAATACTAGATGAACTGAATAGAGAAAACTTGGCCTTCACATGAACTTCAGTAAAATGGAGGTCACGTGCAACAAACATATCGGAAATAAACACACAAAAATAAAAATCAAAAATGCAGACTGGAGAAAGTAGACCACTACATGTACTTCGGACAATGAATCTCCATGAAATCCCCAGAAGAAGAAGAAATCAAAGGAAGGATCACTCTAGAGTGGCAGGCAAGCTCAACCTCCAAAAACAAGAAAATCCCATCAGTCCTAAAAAGAAGAGTATACGACCAATGCATCCTTCAGATAGCCACCTCTGCAACTGAAACATTTTCAGCCTCACATGGAGAGACCATAAGGCTAAATATATAAGGGAAAAAACAGGAGTCCAAGGCATCATAGAATCCATAGGAAAACTCAAATGGCAATGGGTTGGTAATGTTGCAAGAATGACAGATAACCGATGGATAACATGCGAATCCAAGACCGGCAGAATACATGATACAGAGGCAAATCCGACAAGTTCAGAAGATATTGGCTCCTGATACCAATGATAAAGAGGTCTAGCAAATCTTCGGGAAGGTCAATGTCCTAAAAGGTGCGATAAGAAAATGATGATGAATTTGCTGAAGACGTTAAATTTCTCTACTTCGTTTTTCTCTTGAATCTTTATTTTATCACCACCGACAACATAGGAGAGAGAAATACAGTTAGTACAAAACGTATCCGATACATTTCAAAAGGTTCGTCCCAGCATTCCTGTATACCTTCAAATCTAATAGAAATCGGACCAAAGATTTCTGATTATTGAATATGACTTTTGAATTTCCATTCTTGTCCCAATATTTTCCCCATTTTTGTAATTTTCAATTTAACTGTATCTATGCGCTAGCGTCCTTTTACTTGTCCACACAATATCTTCAAAAGTTTTCTGTGAATCTCAATGTGATCTCGAGGAAAGGTCGGTTATGAAATGAGGAAAAATTTATTAACTTCACGAGCGGATCCAACGATTTGTTTTCGATTGTGCAAAATATTCATACGTGCAGGGAATTCAAAAAGTTTCTGATACATTGCTAAATTTATATTTGGACATCCCAATATACAGCTTCAAAATTGACAGAATTTGCACCAAAGATTTATTCGAATACACACACCCAAAAAATATCAAAACATGTGGGGCTAGTCACTCATTAGAGACCGTCACGAGAACAATTTAATTTGGCAGCATACAGTGTTGTTATATCTTCCACCCTCTGTTGGATAGTGATCACAGAAAAAGTACGAAGCATCAATGCTATCGGACACAAACTAAGGGGATAATTTAACGTAAACTGACACAGTACGTCGAACCTTAACTGAATTAGGTTGGGGGATTTGAAATAAGTTTTTTGTAGAAATGAGGAGCAAATGTTTAGATTTTCAGCCCTCCAGCTCCATTGGTGCGGTCTGTACAAATGATACATATGTATCCATTACCTGCCAAACTGACTTGAAAACTGAAGAAACTTACATTGATTTTGATAGGTTTGGTTGATGGTTTCTGACGTAAATTAGCGTTATGCTCTTTCGAGCTGATCCATAAATAAATAACCCACTCGTTTACCTACGGGTATCATCATCATCATCATCATCACCACCACCACCACCACCACCACCATCACCATCATCATCATCATCATCATCATTATCATCAAATATCTTTGCACTAGCTTGACTGCCAAAAAAAGCGAAAAAATGAAATTTAAATAGCCAGAAAACTAACCAAATGGCAGTAAGACACCCAAAAGGTGCTAAAAATGGTAAAAAAAATTGATCGGAATTTTCTAACAATCCTGCGATAATTTGGCTATTTTTTAACTGAAAAGACAAGAAAAGCGGTAAATGTAGCGTGAAAAGCGTTATGTACAAATATGATGATTTCTTTTCCGCCAATTCTGAAGGTTAATTAGCATCTATCCATGGAAAAAATATTTATGCAAATTTGTCCCTTCGATTTCGTAATATATGGTTGTATGTCCTGTCCAAGTCCTGTAACATTACTAGAAAATAATTATAGGGTTGTTAAAGAATGAGTTAGTTTGTGGTGACATAACAATGAAGATTACGTTACAGAAAAGAAAAAAGAGTTCATTGTCCGTTGTTGGACGTGGACTTTCCTCAGGATCGCTGGAACTCCATATCGTGGGCATTGCGGAGACAATATTTTCTGAAATTGTTATGGCGTGACAAACAAAGTTCAGGAAGTATTGGCCCTACGATGTCCATGATAGAGAGGTCTGGGAGGGGTCTGTGTTCAATGTCGGACGCTAAAAGGCTGAAAAAATAATGAACTCTAAAATTAATCGGATATTTTTGCACTAACTAGATGATTGCAACCGTATCAGTGTATCTGTTTGTCCATAGGATATCTCCAAAAGTTCTCGATGAATTTCTCATATTTTGTGGCTGAGTAGGCCATTGAATAAGGAAAAAAGCTGTCAAATAGAGCGGGGTTAGGAACTATAGCCCTTGGGAAAGGCATGAATTTATCCCTCCCTTCAGCCGCTGGTAAAAAATATCTGAATGATGCTTTTGCTTGTTGCCTCCAAATGTATTTCACTCATCGAACGGGCCGAGTAACGAGTGTTTCGGCATGTGTAGCCTAAGCAGTGACTGCTGGAGTCGTAACCAGTGTAAGGGTACTGATTACTTACTTACTATTGGTAAAACTCCCCGATATTGTTCCAATCGTCATGGTGGAAATGTTAATCGTTGACACTGACATCAACTCGGGAAATATATTTGCACTAGCCTGACCGCGAAAGAGCGATAAAATGAAATTTAAGTAGCCAGAAAACGAACCGAATGGCAGTAAGACACCCAAAAGGTGCTAAAAATGGTCAAGAAATGGTTGAAATTTTCTAACTTTCCTGCAATAATTTGGCTATTTTGGCACTGACAAAACAAGAAACTCGGCAATTGTAGCGTGAAAAGCGCTTGATTGGCTACACTGATGGCTGAACATGTCATATCCACTTCCTGTTTATTTGTTCTTTGACCGTTATCGAATGGAAAGACGACATTGAAATACCAGCAAAGCATTTAATTGAATTAATTACACATGGTGTTAATCCGTTCATGATTTCCTATTGAACGATTCCAACGATGCAAAAATTTCTTCTTTCTTGCTTTCTCTCGATTGTTTCAGTTCATTCTGCAGTGTTGCCCTTGGGAGTGACATGGATCAACTTCACTCGCCAGTAGTGCGTGAATAGCATGGAATTTGGAGCCCTTCAGGGTCGCTAATTTGGATATTTTATCCTTTTTATTTTTTGAATTTGCAAGTCAAGTGTTGCCAATTTCAATGTTTTTTGTTCGCATTTTTTTGTTTTGTTTTGTTTGTTTGTTTTGTTATTAGGGAGTTATTTCTACAATCGACGAATCGAAAAAAAATTTACTAAATTGGCAACTCTGCTTTTAGCCATATGAGTCAGTTCATCTTGAGTGTCAGGCTAGCACACCGGCCTCGTAAAAAACATTATCCTCAAATTGTACGAAGGAGCCCAAGCAGAAAGCAATAGTAAGTAAGTCAGTATTGCAGACAGTTAGCTGTTATGGCAATTTACTTCTTCACGCAGCCATCAAGTGACAACGGAAATATAGCCTACCTATGCTAACGGCACTTTGTCCCTTTCAAAATCCTCCCCCATGGGATCTCATAAAAATTCCCAGCATCCCCTCACACTTTTTCAAAACGGTCTGCAAAGTCCTCTTTCGGGATAGCCATTAGCTGTCTCGTCCCGTTTTCATTAATCTCGTCCAATGTCTGAACCCCCCCTTTCAACGGCGATTTCAACTTTGAGAAAGACCAGAAGTCACAGGGAATTAAATCTGGACTGTAAGATTTAGGGGGGGGGAACGTTTAGAGATATTATATGGACGAACAAACAAACAAGCAGACAGACCGACTAGCATCAATCAAACTTCATTAACAGTGGTAATAATAGCCTTAAAGTGCAAAGCTAGTATTTCTTAGAATTTGGATTTGCCAAAGTGAAGCCATAAAAGTGAAAAGGTGAAAGATCTCAACTTAATAAGGAAAGACAAAATTTGATGCTGAAGTTGCTAAGATCTGCGGTACGAATAAATCTTCTATCCGTTATATAACTTTATTGTCAAACTCCAACTGAGTTGACTTTATTTCCTTAACCTAAGAACAATGACAAGTTCAGACTTCCTGTAAAGAAAAAAAAAGAAACGTTTAAAATGATGGATAGAGAGAGAGGAACAAATTTTATCCCTAGGTCATCAATCTACAAAAGAAAGGAAAAGAGAAAGAAAGAGTGGAAGAAGAAGAAAGAAAAAAAGAGTGAGGGAGAGAGAGAGAGAGAGAGAGAGAGAGAGAGAGAGAGAGAGAGAGAGTAGATGGTTATGGACCATGGTTTCCTGGTAATATCTGAATTGCCTCGAATTATATCTAGAATTATCTAGATTTTCGTACCATTTATCCAGAAAAGTATCTACATACTATTTTTTTAGGTCCCCATTCCGAGGCCTAATTTAAAGATCCTCTCCAGTTAAAAGGGAAATGTTTTTACAAAAGTCAAAATATCTTTTTAAAAAAACATATGATCCAAGTCATTTAACCTCCAGTCAGAGTGGAGTCTGACCCAGAAGCAACCAAATTTATTGATAGATAAATAAAAATTATCACGACGATCTCTTTCATAAGAAATTACTTTTACTATATAGCCTACTGATAAAAGGCCGTAATGAAAGTAATAGTTACTCTTTCTGTCTTTTTCAGTACCAACACCGACTGAGTCGACTCAATGTCCCTTGACTTTCACTCTTTATTAGAATATAATTTGCAGAAAGCAAACGGCAAATGAGACTTGAGAGTATAAGGTTCACTTAATACATTAATGATCTTAAGAAATCAAGCGGAGAATCATCCTAGGATGACAAGCCGTCGGCAGAGCAAGCTCAACCATCAAAAACAAGACGATCCCAATAATCTTAAAAAGAAGAGTATGCGACCAATGAATCCCCCCGATAGTTACTTACTGAGCTGAAACATGGACCCTAACCAAGAGACAGACCTACAAGCTGAGAAGCATGCAACGCACACATGAGAGAATAATGCTCAACCTCAGATGGAGAGATCACAAGACAGCACAATATATAAAAAAGAAAACAGGGATCGGAGACATCATAGAATCCATTAGAAAACTCAAAGGGCAATGGGCTGGTCATGTTGCAAGAATAGCAGACAACCGATGGACATCACGACACAGTGTGGATCTCCAACAACACATGCGAGAACGACGCCGACAGAATACGAGACGGAGAGATGAACTAAATGAATTCAGAAAGTACGTGACGCCCATGATAGAGAATTGTGGCGGATCCTGGGGGAGTTCTATGTCAAACGATGGATATTGAAAAGTCTGACGATGAATGATGACTATTTTGTTTAGGCTGCTCCATACACTATCAAGCCCTACCCTTTCCAAACCTGCTCCTTTGTAACAGACACTGCCCTAGTTTATTTAAAGGCAGAATATTGACAGGTCGTTATGTTTTATGCATTCCTGACAGAGATATAATTTCACCAGATGATGCAGTTATAAAGTGAAAAAGACTTTGCCGTTGATTAAATGTGTCTATTTGCAGCCAATCAGAGCGAAGCTGACGCCAGTTAATAAGCCAATCACGTTAGGAATGGAGATCCGATCGGGACACTGTGTAGACAAACAACGGACTTGTGTTGCAAGAGGCTCTCTTAAATAAAAAGCTTGGCGTGACGCCCCGAGGTGATATGCATTACAGAACAATTTATCAATCAGCGTTTAGTAATTGTCATCGACTATATATATATATATATATATATATATATATATATATATATATATATATATATATATATATATATATATTATAGAATTGTTACTGTTTTTACAACAACAATGACCCCAAAAGAGTCTTAATCACACGCACACACGCATATATAGTCAAGAAAACCAAACTCGAACTACTTTCAATAATCTAAACAGCTTACAAAGATGCCTGTGACACAAGATGAAACGTGTTAATTCGTCTTTATAACTATTGTTTTAGTACTGCTAGAATTTATTACGGATATAACTATTTAGTAATTTGTTGACGATAGTAAAGAAAAAAAACAATTATACTAGAATCACTACTTCCATTAATAATAGGACCATCCTCATCTTTGTTGTTTTTTATACAACGTTTCGGCCGTTGCACTCTACGGCCTTCGTCAGGTAACATCTGGGAGATTTTTGGGAAGTAACGAACCAAACCCTTTATTTATCCAACGGGGGTATATCGACCGTACTCCCCTTTTTTAGCGTTAGTAGTATCGTTATACTGTCTCACACTAGGATCGAACCTAGTACCATCAGATTACTTAACAGTAATTTGTCTGATGCTGTAACCACTGCGATATGTGTCCATGATATACTAGAATCACTACATTTATTTTCTAATGAACTGTTGCCCAACCAGTATTGTTATATGTTCTAATATTTCAACATTTTTGGGAAGGAGGGATGTTTTGACAATCAGCAGGGGGGGGGGCAGAGGCGAGTGTGTACATTGTCTGCTGAAAAAGACTTATATGTAAGGGAGGGGGTTTATAATTTGCTTTTGGCAGCAGGTTTGGGAGAGGAAGCCTGGTCTTCTAACATGAAACCTTATAAGTAGGCATGAGGGTTCTTTCCAGGGGTGTGACTCGGACATGGGTTTTAAGCTGCTACACTTTCAGAT
Organism: Thysanoteuthis rhombus; assembly: GCA_963457665.1. NCBI lineage: Eukaryota > Metazoa > Mollusca > Cephalopoda > Oegopsida > Thysanoteuthidae > Thysanoteuthis > Thysanoteuthis major. Next base: position 30,656,862 of record OY735223.1, read on the forward strand.
TAACCCGAGTGACTAGCACAGCTCTATAATCAACGCACATCAGATTTTGTTGAAATGTCTTGAGTCCATGCTTAAAGTTGCAGACTACTGGACTATACTGTGTATCTGTACTTAGAGTCGCAGACAAGCTGTACTATCCTGACTATCTGCGCTTAAAGTCCGAGTTATATTCCTGAATATATCCTTCTTTCTTTTTATTTCCTTTCTCTCTTCCTTTTTTCCTATCTTTCTTTCTCTTTTTTCGTTCTTTCCTTCTCTCCCTTCTCCTTTTCCTTTCTCTCATCAATCTTTTTGTTGCTGGACGACGCTGGGATAGATACGGTCTCTTTCTTCCTTTTCTCCTTCTCTCTCAACGAATCATTTTGAACCTTTCAAGTTTTAGTCTCAACCAGAAGTCTGAATTTATCGTTGTTGTTTGGACGACGCTGGGATAAATACGGTCTCCTTCTTCCTTTTCTCCTTCTCTCTCAACGAATCATTTTGAACCTTTCAAGTTTTAGTCTCAACCAGAAGTCTGAATTTATCGTTGTTGTTTGGACGACGCTAGGATAGATACGGTCTCTTTCTTCCTTTTCTCCTTCTCTCTCAACGAATCATTTTGAACCTTTCAAGTTTTAGTCTCAACCAGAAGTCTGAATTTATCGTTGTTGTTTGGACGACGCTGGGATAGATACGGTTTCTTTTCTCCTTCTCTCTCAACGAATCATTTTGAACCTTTCAAGTTTTAGTCTCAACCAGAAGTCTGAATTTATCGTTGTTGTTTGGACGATGCTGGGATAGATACGGTCTCTTTTCTCCTTCTCTCTCAACGAATCATTTTGAACCTTTCAAGTTTTAGTCTCAACCAGAAGTCTGAATTTATCGTTGTTGTTTGGAAGACGCTGGGATAGATACGGTCTCTTTTCTCCTTCTCTCTCAACGAATCATTTTGAACCTCTCAAGTTTTAGTCTCAACCAGAAGTCTGAATTAATCGTTGTTGTTTGAACGACGCTGGGATAGATACGGTCTCTTTCTTCCTTTTCTCCTTCTCTCTCAACGAATCATTTTGAACCTTTCAAGTTTTAGTCTCAACCAGAAGTCTGAATTTATCGTTGTTGTTTGGACGACGCTGGGATAGATACGGTCTCTTTCTTCCTTTTCTCCTTCTCTCTCAACGAATCATTTTGAACCTTTCAAGTTTTAGTCTCAACCAGAAGTCTGAATTTATCGTTGTTGTTTGGACGACGCTGGGATAGATACGGTCTCTTTCTTCCTTTTCTCCTTCTCTCTCAACGAATCATTTTGAACCTTTCAAGTTTTAGTCTCAACCAGAAGTCTGAATTTATCGTTGTTGTTTGGACGACGCTGGGATAGATACGGTCTCTTTTCTCCTTCTCTCTCAACGAATCATTTTGAACCTTTCAAGTTTTAGTCTCAACCAGAAGTCTGAATTTATCGTTGTTGTTTGGACGATGCTGGGATAGATACGGTCTCTTTCTTCCTTTTCTCCTTCTCTCTCAACGAATCATTTTGAACCTCTCAAGTTTTAGTCTCAACCAGAAGTCTGAATTTATCGTTGTTGTTTGGACGACGCTGGGATAGATACGGTCTCTTTTCTCCTTCTCTCTCAACGAATCATTTTGAACCTTTCAAGTTTTAGTCTCAACCAGAAGTCTGAATTTATCGTTGTTGTTTGGACGACGCTAGGATAGATACGGTCTCTTTCTTCCTTTTCTCCTTCTCTCTCAACGAATCATTTTGAACCTTTCAAGTTTTAGTCTCAACCAGAAGTCTGAATTTATCGTTGTTGTTTGGACGACGCTGGGATAGATACGGTCTCTTTCTTCCTTTTCTCCTTCTCTCTCAACGAATCATTTTGAACCTTTCAAGTTTTAGTCTCAACCAGAAGTCTGAATTTATCGTTGTTGTTTGGACGACGCTGGGATAGATACGGTCTCTTTTCTCCTTCTCTCTCAACGAATCATTTTGAACCTTTCAAGTTTTAGTCTCAACCAGAAGTCTGAATTTATCGTTGTTGTTTGGACGATGCTGGGATAGATACGGTCTCTTTCTTCCTTTTCTCCTTCTCTCTCAACGAATCATTTTGAACCTCTCAAGTTTTAGTCTCAACCAGAAGTCTGAATTTATCGTTGTTGTTTGGACGACGCTGGGATAGATACGGTCTCTTTTCTCCTTCTCTCTCAACGAATCATTTTGAACCTTTCAAGTTTTAGTCTCAACCAGAAGTCTGAATTTATCGTTGTTGTTTGGACGATGCTGGGATAGATACGGTCTCTTTTCTCCTTCTCTCTCAACGAATCATTTTGAACCTTTCAAGTTTTAGTCTCAACCAGAAGTCTGAATTTATCGTTGTTGTTTGGAAGACGCTGGGATAGATACGGTCTCTTTTCTCCTTCTCTCTCAACGAATCATTTTGAACCTCTCAAGTTTTAGTCTCAACCAGAAGTCTGAATTAATCGTTGTTGTTTGGACGACGCTGGGATAGATACGGTCTCTTTCTTCCTTTTCTCCTTCTCTCTCAACGAATCATTTTGAACCTTTCAAGTTTTAGTCTCAACCAGAAGTCTGAATTTATCGTTGTTGTTTGGACGACGCTGGGATAGATACGGTCTCTTTCTACCTTTTCTCCTTCTCTCTCAACGAATCATTTTGAACCTTTCAAGTTTTAGTCTCAACCAGAAGTCTGAATTTATCGTTGTTGTTTGGACGACGCTGGGATAGATACGGTCTCTTTCTTCCTTTTCTCCTTCTCTCTCAACGAATCATTTTGAACCTTTCAAGTTTTAGTCTCAACCAGAAGTCTGAATTTATCGTTGTTGTTTGGACGACGCTGGGATAGATACGGTCTCTTTTCTCCTTCTCTCTCAACGAATCATTTTGAACCTTTCAAGTTTTAGTCTCAACCAGAAGTCTGAATTTATCGTTGTTGTTTGGACGATGCTGGGATAGATACGGTCTCTTTCTTCCTTTTCTCCTTCTCTCTCAACGAATCATTTTGAACCTCTCAAGTTTTAGTCTCAACCAGAAGTCTGAATTTATCGTTGTTGTTTGGACGACGCTGGGATAGATACGGTCTCTTTTCTCCTTCTCTCTCAACGAATCATTTTGAACCTTTCAAGTTTTAGTCTCAACCAGAAGTCTGAATTTATCGTTGTTGTTTGGACGACGCTAGGATAGATACGGTCTCTTTCTTCCTTTTCTCCTTCTCTCTCAACGAATCATTTTGAACCTTTCAAGTTTTAGTCTCAACCAGAAGTCTGAATTTATCGTTGTTGTTTGGACGACGCTGGGATAGATACGGTCTCTTTCTTCCTTTTCTCCTTCTCTCTCAACGAATCATTTTGAACCTTTCAAGTTTTAGTCTCAACCAGAAGTCTGAATTTATCGTTGTTGTTTGGACGACGCTGGGATAGATACGGTCTCTTTTCTCCTTCTCTCTCAACGAATCATTTTGAACCTTTCAAGTTTTAGTCTCAACCAGAAGTCTGAATTTATCGTTGTTGTTTGGACGATGCTGGGATAGATACGGTCTCTTTCTTCCTTTTCTCCTTCTCTCTCAACGAATCATTTTGAACCTCTCAAGTTTTAGTCTCAACCAGAAGTCTGAATTTATCGTTGTTGTTTGGACGACGCTGGGATAGATACGGTCTCTTTTCTCCTTCTCTCTCAACGAATCATTTTGAACCTTTCAAGTTTTAGTCTCAACCAGAAGTCTGAATTTATCGTTGTTGTTTGGTTAAGAAGATATATTCATCTCTGTAGGAGTTTGACAAACAATGAAGCACAAACAGCCCGAACTTCGAGAAAAATAGCGGTAAATCGCTAATCTCATTTCAATGGTTCATTGGAGCAAAAAGAACTTAAATGGGGGAAGGGAATAGCCCAGTATTTCTGCTCTATGACAACAACTGCCATGTTATAAATGCAGTGCAGTTGACTATCATAGATCAAGGACAGGGAGCTCTACGATGTGCCAGCTAGCTAGCTAGATATGAACAGACTCAGATTGATAGATGTGAACGGTCTGAGATATCTATTTAGATATATCATTTGATACCTTCCCTGCTGACCTATACTCACAGCCTAGCCCAACCCTTGTTTTTATAACACTTAAAATCCACTCATCAATCAATAATCCCGCAACTATAACCAGATATGCACTCTATATAACAGACGCATCCTTGTATCGCCAACACGTCTTTCTGAAGGAGCCAGGATGTTCTGGCGAAACGTCAAAATAAACCAAAGAAATCTCATTTGTACACAACAAGGTCTTCTGAATTGTCATTCACTCTAATAGAGAGATAAATAGATATGGACAGACTTAGGAACAGATAAATAGATATGTGTATGAGCTGTTCGATCAAAATGGCGTCTCCTACTTCCCGCGCTGACCCACCGGTGCAGTGATGCGATTACTGAATCAGCAACGGACCCGAGAGATGAGCAGACTGTTGATCAGTTGGTGTAATTAGAAATGCTATGAGCCTATGACGGTTAGGGTGAAAGGGGTGCTAGTGTGGTTAGTACTTGACAGTGAATAAGCCCAGCCCAGCTGAATGGAGGGTGATGGGAAAAATGGTCCGTTTGCAGATTTCATGGGCTTCACAGTTTGTCGACTGGAACGGCACAATATAGGACCGACCGCCATAGCAACTGGCGTCGGCCTGTTTACATGGCTTACTCGTTTATGGCTCTCTTTTGCCTATGTCGTCGCTTTCGTTAACAGCAGGAGTGCGGGGGGTTCTATTGTTGCACACGCTGCAATTAGACGCATGCTGTGGGGAGGGTTTATTAAATGAATTGCAAGTGAAGTCGATGGAAGAAGCAGCGTCAGAATAGGAGAGTAAGGAGAAAGTTTAAAAAAGGGGAGAGTAACAAAAAACAATAGGGAGAAGGAGGAAGGGTCTTTTTTTAAATATTTATTAGCTTTACTTTATTCCTCTTTCTTAAGGGTTGTTTTGTAAACATGGATGTTTTTTCCAAAAAAGTGCTTTGTCTAGCGTCATCATCAGAAACTGTCAATGAAAACTGTCACAATAACTGTCAGAATAGGTTTCTTCAGTTTTCAAATCAGTGCAGCTAGGTGTCTATATATATATATATATATATATATATATATATATATGTGTGTGTGTGTGTGTGTGTTTCCAATGGGGTGAGTGGGTTGAAAGTTTCAACATTATTGTGCAGAAAAAAAAACGATTTTTGTTTTTTTTCCAAAATTCCCGACGAACGAATACTTTTTTTCAAAATGACGGCTCAGTTTGAAATATAAGTTCACTATAAATCAATCCATAGTTTATGTCCGCTTGTTTTTTGGGGAATTATGACTATTTTTTAATGATCACTACCCAACAAAAGGTGAAAGGAGTAATTTTACATTAATCACCCCTTTTCCCAATTTTTTAATTCACTATTCTCAGCACAGTGTGCAGCCTAATGACGTTGGTCACGTCAGGGCTCCCATTGAGTGACAAACCAACCTGTTTTTTCTTAATTTTTTTTTCTATTCTTTCTCTTTTTTTCTCGGCGCTCTCTTGCGTCTGTTTCTCTGTCTCAATCGGACGTTCTGTTTATTGTCATCGGTCTGTTAGTCTACCCTAAAGTCTCCAAAACGTCACAATGAAATTCAATGACAAATTTCCGAATGGATTAAGGAATGGTTTCGATTGAAAGTTATTTTTTATGCATCAAGAAAGCAGACGATAATCCAAATCATGGAAAACCGAAACTGCCGTTTCATCCTATCTCTATATCAACTGATTTTCATTCAGTTTTTACCTATATGTATGATCTCTCAAAGTTCGTTTCTACTTTCAGTGTTCTTGTCTACGCATTTGTTCTTCAGTCTTCGAAAGTATTCTTCTATTTTTCATTCGGTTTTTATCTTTTTTCTAAACTTGATCTTACTTGATGCAGAAAGTATCTTTTCTCTCTTTCCCCTAATTAGAAATCGTCAACCAAAACTGTCACCAAAACTGCCCTCATAAGTTTCCCCATTTTCCAAGTTGTTCTGGCTGATCATGGTTGCTTATCTAAATTTGATTTTTCAATTTCCGATCCTGAAATTCACTCTGAAATTCGGAAAATTGAAAAAAGAACATCTCGACTGGTAACTCTGGGCTTCGAAACCTGATTTTAAAAAAGCTGTTAATATTGTCCTCACTGGACTCACATAAAAACAGAATAGAAATATAAGAATTGGCAGCCCTAATGTACAGAGAAAGAGACATTTACATTTTTACTCCTTATTATGTCTAAGAAATGTTATCGTTTTTACCCCACCCCTAAGATTTTTAGTAGGGTGTAATTTATAATGAGGGTCGATTCTAAATTGAACCTTTAGTTGGAGTCAGCCTGTTTTGTTTTGTTTTTTCTTGTTTTTTTTTCAAGTTCACACCCTCTTTGTAATTACTGTCCAACAAAAGGCGAGAGAATTGACCGATTTATTTTTCTTTAATTTATCACTCCTAACTGGAAGGTTTCTATAGAGTTTCCATTTTTTTTCTTCTAAATTCCCCCTTTTCTTCTGGTTGGACGTCTGATCATTTTTATTTTTTTTTATTTTTTGGTCTCTTTTCTTTTCATTTGCCTACTCATTCATGAAGTCTTTCCTCTTCTTTTATTTTCTTTTTTTCCTTTCTTTTCCCATCTTTCTTTCAATCTTCTTTCTTTTTCTTTCTTCTTTTGTCTTTTTTCTCCTTTTTTCTTTCTTTCTCTCTTCTTTCTTCTTCATTTCTTTTTTCTTACTTTCTTTCCTTCTTTCTTTCTCTATAATCTATCAATATGACTTTTTCTGTCTTTCTTTTCCTTTATTTCTTTTTTCTCTCTTTTTTCCTCTCCTTCTTCCTTATTCATCAATAAACTCACTCCTGTTCTTCCTTTCTTTGACACTTCCTTTCTTTCCTTTTTCTTTTTTCCTTTCTTTCGTTCTTTTTTCTTTTTCCTCTCTTTTTTTCTTTCTATCTTTTTTCCTTTATTTATTCTATTCATCCTTTCTTTCTTATGAATCCATATATTATTGCTGTCCCTCTTTCACTCTCCCTTTCTTTATTTCTTTCTTATCATTAATGTTCTTTTCTTTCTTTCATTCTTATCCATCCAGAGATTCTTCCTTTTTTTTTTTCTTTTGTCTTTTTCTTTCTCTCTTTATTTCTGCTTCCTCTCGCCTTTTTCTTCCTTTCTCTCCGTTCTAATTTTTAAATGACATTTTTTGTGGTTCAGGTGTTCAAACTGCTGTAGTTAAATTGTCATTCCTTTGTTATGTTTTGTACGAACATGGTAAAAGTGTGTCCCTGGAGGTATCATTACTCTTGACAAGATATTCATAACGCATGTCCTGTGTGACATTTTACCTTGAAAACCTGTTATAAACTGCGAAAAGATATTTTTTATCAATTCATACAAGATTGAGCCCTCTGCTCGACATTATATACATATATATATATATATATATATATATATATATATATATATATATATATATATATATATATATATATATATATATATATATATATATATATATATATATATATATATATACATATACATATATATATATATATATACATATATATATACATATATATATATATATATATATATATATATATATATATATATATATATATATGCGTTTGTGTGTGTGTGTGCGTTTGTGTGTGTGTGTGTGCGCGCATGTGCGTGGCTGCTATTCTGTTCCCGTGCTCTGAGTACGGAAGATGTCCGATACATTTTAAAATTCATTTTAACGTCTATGTACAACTTCAACATTTACAGAATTTAGATGAAAGATTGTTTAATTTTTTAAAACTTCTCTCTCTTCATACATCTGGTCAAAATTATGTCAATAACATGTATTTAACATGTAGATTGGTCTTTAAACTGAGAACCATGCAACGCCTACAGGAGAGAATCATACTTAACATCACATAAAGAGATCACAAGACAGCATAATATATTAGAGAAATAAACAGGAGTCAAAGATACGATAAAATCCATTAGAAAACTCAAAAGGCAATGGCACTTTCACGTTGCAAGGAAGTCAGACAACCGCTGGACATCACGATTCACAACATTGATTCCCAGAGGTCATATGCGAAACTGTGGCCTGTGAAAACAAGATGGCGTGACAAAATAGACAAGCTCAGAGACGTCTGGTGAATCTATGGGAAGGTTTATGTCTAACGACCGACGTTAAAAAGCTTATGATTTTGAAATGTGTCGTTTACAGTAGTGTTCAAATTATAGTGCACAATTATATAAACAATATAATACACGTTCTTATGCTTTTGTGGTTCTGCATTCATTGCAGTATTCCGTACAAGTAGAATTCAAACCTTTGTTGACCTCATGTGACATCGTGTAACCTCAGACTAACCTCAAGCATTTTAATCTCATCCTTACAATTTTACCTCAGGCATGTCTGCTAAAAACTCCCATTTTCCTATTGAGTGTTTCCTAATGTCATCATGCAATTTGGTGACTATTTAAGCCCGAGGATGAAGTTTCAATTCTGGAAAGAGTACAATAATTTTTAAAATACTATACTTTTGCACTCGCTGCATTTAAGGATAAAGAGACCAAAAGTCCAACTCGAGAACACACTGACATACAAAGAGAATAGACGACCAAAAAAAAAAAAAAAAAAGCTGAAATGTTTACTGCAAATCTTGTCTGAGGAGAGAATGGAGCATTGTCTCTGTCTTTTCCTCTTCACACATATGTCTGATGATTGCACAAAAGCATTTATTTAAAATTGTTTACCTTTTCCCAATAACACGTGGACTGTGCGACTTTTATGACAAAAGAGGCCCAGTACTTTCTTTAAACAAGACATTATGAAAGTATTACAGACATCGACAGAACCTGTCTATCCCCCCACCTGTCTCTGTCTCTGTGCCTCTCTCGCTGTATCTCTACTCTCTTCTATCTTTGCCCTTTCCCCCTGTCTCTCCATTACCCTGTCTCTGTCACTTTCCCTGTATCTCTCTCAGTTTATCTCTGTTTCTGTCCCTCCCCACCCCTCTCTCTCTCTCTCTCTCTCTCTCTCCGTCTCTTCCACCTTTCGTTGGTGCAATCACCATGCCTGATACATGTATACATAAATAGCCAGCCAATTGGATCAGCTTGAAAACTGAAGAAACCTATGCAGACAGCTTCAGTGACAGTTTTGGATGACAGTTTCTAAAATTAGAACGAGACGGAAGAATAAAGGAATGAAATTCAAAAGAACGAACGAAAGGAAAGAAAAAAAAAAGGAGACAAATAGAAAAATGAAATGACACATATGAAAAAGTAAGAAAGAAAGAAAGAAAGAAAATGAAAGAGGACAAATGAAAATCGGCTTCAAAGCAAGAATAAAGGATCGACATTCATGAGAACAAACAGAAGAAAGATAGTAAGATAGAAAGAGAAAGAAGAAAATTTGAATCGGACAAAAGAGAAAAAAAAAGGAAGAAATGAAAGAGAACGAACGAAAAAAAAAAGATATTAACTTAAATGTAAGAATATAGGAACCAAATTCAAGAGAACAAAAAAAAAAACAAGAAAAAGAAAAACCAGGTCTGCTCATCCACTCAATAGAAACCGTCACTAACCAACATCTATTGACAGTGCACTGTGTGCTGGAAGTCACCTTTCCCGCCCTTTGTTGATCACTAAAATTGTCTGAATTCTCAAAAGTCAAGCATACACGCCAGGCACAAACTAGGGTCCAATCTACCATGAGTTCACATTGCATATTGGACAACCCCAACACACACTAAGAGAAACAACCTTTTTTTAATACATAAAGAGTAAATTTTAGAATTTCCAAATTTCTAAACCCATGGGGACGGCCTGTATCATCATCATCATCATCATCATCATCATCATCATCATCATCATGATTTTAATTCCTGTCGTTGGACATATACTTTCCCTGACCTCTCTATCATGGGCGTAACGGAGCCAATACTTTCTGAAATTTACTTGTTCGTCTTCATATTTTCTATTCTACCAGCCTCGGTTACTCATTGGATCTTTGGGGATCCATGTTGAGAGTGGTGATTCCCATTGGTTGTCTGTCATTCTTGCAACATGACCTGCCCATTGCCATTTTCTAACGTTTTCCTCCTGATACACTACTTTATTGCAATCTTTCTATGTGAGGGTGAGCATGATTTTTTCATGTGTACGCTGCATGCTTCTCAGTTTGAGGGGTCAGTTTCTTGATTGGGTTCCATGTTTCAAGCTCCATAGGTGACTATCGAGGCTATCTTTTAAGGACTAATGGGATTTTCTCATTCTTGCTCTGTCAAAGGCTTTCCATCCTAGAGTGATTCTTTGCTTAATTTCTTCTTTTGAGGATTTTATGGTGATTCGTTGTCTTCGGTGGATGTAGTGGTCTACTTTCTCCCATTCTGACGGTTAAAAAGAATTAACAAAAACGACAATTCGATGTGTCGAATAAAAGTTACTGGAGGAGAAAGGAAAAGAAATTAAAACAGGGATTAATTGTAGTATGTTTTCGTACATGTACTATTTACGCTACGACCCAGTGTTTTTTTTCCTTTCGTAAATGTATACTTTGTCGTCTATAGATTGAAAAAAATGAAATATCTCAATCCAATGTGACTTGTTTCCGATCTGGAAGGACTTGTATGGTGACATGCACATTTTTGTCGGCTGACATTTTTTTGTCATTTGAGAATGTGCACCCAGTCAAATATTTGCAAATCATCGAGTAAGAGAGACGCGTAGTAGCATAGCAAAAGGCTGGAAGGTCAGCAGGGGATTGGGGGGGGGGCTCGAGCCCTCGAGGGTGCCCCTCTAAGAGTTTGTGTAACGTTGAAGAATGAAAATTACCAATAGACAGACGTGCACCATCGCTTGTATTGTCGTAAAACAACCTTAAAAACTGAATTATTATTATTTATACAATCCATATGTCTATAGATATGTCCTCGTTTTATCTATATATGCAGATTGACTGAGGGATTGACCCTCAAACCATGCAACGTACACAAGAGAGAATTATACACAACATCACAAGGACAGATCACAAGATAGCAGAGTATATTAGAGAGAAAAAATGAAATCGTAAACATCATACAAACCATTAGAAGATGCAAATGCCAAAGAAAGAAAGCACTTGCTCCTCGACGCCCATGATAAAGAGGTGCGGTGAATCTTAAGGAAGGTCAATGTCCAAAATCGACAGCTAAAATGCTGCTCCTGGTGATAAACATTCTTTTCTTGACTCAATGTCATTCACCCTCTGATTTTCCAGCCACAACAGATATGTTCACTTGAAACTGATCGGTGTCTTCACTTTTATTTGATGCATAGTAAATCTATTCATACAATGAGTGTAAAAAGTCTTTAATGCATTTCAAAACATTTTTTTTCAAATATTCATGCTTCTCAGACATATATCAGAGTTAAGATTTCTGATACCCGTACATAAATATTCAATGGTCGATCTTGTTCAAATATCAGAAACCATCGACTAAAACTGTCACCAAAACTGTCCATACTGTCTCTCCAGTTTTCAAGTTGGTTTGGCTGACTGACTGGCTGGCTATGTATGCATGTACAGGCCATACCAATCGAGCAACAGGAGTGAAAATTTAAACATTTACTCATTATTATGTCAAGAAAAATGTTTGTTTTTTGAAAATCCACCATAAAAATTTTAGTGAGAGTTACAAATTAAATTTATGATAAATTGACCACTAGTTTTTTGTCCAGCAGCATTCATAAAAACTTATCAACCCTTCATCCATTTATTTCGATCCATTGATCACCCGGCTTACAGTGCGTGCTAACGAAAGACGTTTGTATCATGACGGTTTCCATTGAGTGACTAAACAGACAAAACAGGAAGTCTGCACCGGCACAAACTGAGCAGTGCCTTTATTACTGCTTCAAGCAAAGATCACAATTGTATTGAAGGCGTTCCTGTTCAGAGGCGTGAGTCTGTCTTAAACAGGATGTTCTCCAAATCACCAGATATATATATATATATATATATATATATATATATATATATATATATATATATATATATATGTGTGTGTGTGTGTGTGTGTGTGTGTGTGTGTGTGAATATATGTATATATATATATATATATATATATATATATATATATATATATATATATATATGTTTTCATATTGTTGTACTGAAAAAGAACACATTTTTTCATTAGTTTTTATACATAGTCCCAAAGTATCCACGACAGCGTGTCATGCCAGCCATGTTTAATCTGATGTGAGGTTTTTAAACTAGTTGTTTCACGATTGTTATTTAGTTTTGTTCATATTTTCAATGTTATTATTTATCATTGAGTTCACCAGCTTTCCCACCATAGCCCTCTTTCGGGATTGCACATATATATATATATATATATATATGTATATATATATATATATATATATATATATATATATATATATATATATATATATATATATATATATATAATCAAACGAATAAATTCCATATCGAAAGTAGATACTATAATGATTTAAACCTCTTGTAGGTTGTAAATGATTCTATACCCGTTAAAGAAAAAAATAGACACCATAAATCTATCTCAATCCCTCAATCTACAATTTTTATACCCTTTGTACAAATATCCCCTCATGGAGATTTCATCAAAAACCGAATTAAATAATAGACTTGACATTTGCGTGAAGAAATTGTAATATACTGGGTATACAAACTCTAAAGCTCTTTGTTGTGAAACCAAAAAAAAGCAAGAATAACTGTACGTATTCTCTAAGGTCATTGTTAATCATCTTATAGGGAAATGTTACTTCAAAATAGGCAATACGATATTTCATCAGATTATCGATATCCCTATGGGGCTAGATCCTGTACCATATTGGACAAATTTGTAGCTACATAGCCGGCAGAATTAATAAGCTTTTTAAACGATTTGAAAAAGCCATAAATAGACACTTTATCCTTTTAAAGCTTGGCAGCTTGACCATAATGAAATAATAATGAAAATTATAGAATATGTTACCAAGAGTATTAAAGATGAAATAAATGAATAATGTATATTAAATCAAATAAATTTGTATTAATGCTAGAGGAATTAGGTAACCAAAGGAGCTGGATCTAGTCTTCGTCAGTGTGAAAGATCATCGAATTGAATGGAACCAGGGAAAGGGGGAAACATTTGGCTCTGGTCCATTTGTCTGACTGATAGGTAGTTGGGCAGAGTTGGAAATCGAACACGGAATGCCAAGTAACACAATAATGAATGGAGTAGACCATTCAAGTGTTGTTTGATTTCTTCTCAACTATATATATATATATATATATATACGAGTATTTCATTTAATTTTCAATTTAGAAGAGATCATAATATTGACGGAAGTGAGATGGTATACAACGTGAAAAATTAAGTCCAAAGTTTATAATTTTGAAAAGAATTGTCAAATTCTTCGGTTTAATATCTCGGTAGGAAATCAACTCGAAGATGTATTTCTGAGTAACTGGTGTTCTCTAAGATGATATCATATGAAAACATTAGTTGGTTAACAGTCCGAGATTAAAACCGACTTAACGGGTTAAATATTCACAAAGGTGAACATGCAATTGGAGTGATACTGTGAACGAGTCACGTCTGTTATTATATTTATCAAATCCTCATCGACAAGTACGTTTTTGGAACTCTTATTTTAAATGATCACCTGTCATTACATGATTAATATATCATTTGGCGTAGACTACGTGAAAATAATGAACAATTGAACAAAACAGAGCTGCTGTAGGGATCGAACCCGCGACCAATAGGGTAGCTGTTACAACGTAGCGTTACTCTTACTATTGAGCAAAACAGCAACCGGTAATGCAAAGGACCCAAATAACTGTTCCAACTACAGATTCCCATTTTTGCTTATTCACGATCTATGTCTGCTCCATTTGTTCCTTCCTAGGCTACATTTACGTATTGAGAAACAGATATATATATATGACCCGACAGAATGATTATGAATCAGCTTATATTATATTTGGCCTTTGCATTACCGGCGGCTGTTTTGGCTCAATGCTAAGATGAACGCTACAGCAAAGCGGTTACTTCGTTGGTCACAGGTTCGATTCCTGCAGCAGTCTTATTTTCTTCAATTGTTTATTCGATTTACGTGGTCTAGGTTTAGTGATATAATGCAATTTGAAATAATTTTGTCGAATCACATATTCATTTTTCCATGCATGCGTATATGTATTTCGGTAACCTGTGTTTCAAAAAATTATATGATGTTCAGTATAAAATAAAATCCATGTACAATACATAATGATAATACCCTATATAAAATAAGAAACTACATGTATGACATAAGCTATGTATCAAAATCATAGCTGAAAGGAAGATGGTGTTTGATCAACACTGCTGGGGCACCATGTTACTATATGTTTTGTTTTTTAAAATCAACAAAACGGTTATATGACAAACAACTGAGTATCGTAACAAGACAAAATTAACACATGATACCATGATAACAAAGCATACATAAAACAAAAAAAAAATGAAGAAAATTACATGAATCATATTGACAGTTATTGGGAAATAAGAGACTGAAGTGACACAAAAAATTGTTCGGAAAAATTTTCGATGTTTAGTGTTTAAATCTGTAAAGCTTTCTAGACTAGATATATGTTGTGTTTCTTGTAAGATTTACCAGAAAGAAAAGTTGTTAGTATCTGAGATAAGCTATATGTAAATAGGTATACATAGAAAATTTAGTGCTTCGTGGTGACTCCGACTTGCACCCACTGGCATGAAACTCAAAGTGAATACAAAGTACTAGATTTTTATGTGTGCACATACACACACAAACGTATATATATATATATATATATATATATATATATATATATATATATATATATATATATACTGTACCAATCAGGGATGTAATATAATATGATGTAATATCCGATGTATGATTGGTTTATTTCATAGAGTGTTCGATACATTCACCTTCAGATATTAATTGGGCTTAGAGTAGAGCTTGAGATATAATTGAATGAGGACTTACTACACAAACATGTTCATGTTTGTGCCCTTTTGGGCTTCTTCAGGCGAAAATATATCGAATCATTCGCCTGAAGAAGCCCAAACAAGGCTGAAACATAAACGTGTTTATGTAGCAAATCCTCTTTCCATTATATATATATATATATATATATATATATATATATATATATATATATATATATATATATATATATATATGTGTGTGTGTGTGTGTGTATATTTATGTATGTATATATATATATACTTTTGTCCCACATAACGTATTGTGCCTGTTCGCGTAATACTACTTCGCTTTGGCCTTTCCATTGCCATCAAAGCTATCAAGAAAACCACAGAAATTAGGAACGGCTGAACCGAATTGAGTTCTTGCTCAGATTTTCGCCAATCCTTATTTTCTTGGGCGATAAAAAAACTTTTTTCTCTGCCCTCGTTAACTCGTTTGAAAGCATAACACGGCATCAAAGTGTCAGAAGAAGATTCGAGAGATTCTATGATTTGCTGAAAGAGACGAATACTTGGCGTGAAAGAGAAACGTGTTCTTAGTGTAGACCGAGACAAACAGATTTCTCTTCCTTGGTTTATTAAACAACCGTAGCCACCAAGTGTGGCAAAGGGTTATTATACATATATATATATATATATATATATATATATATATATATATATATATATATATATATATATATATGTGTGTGTGTGTGTATGTTTTTGTGTATGTGTGTCTGTGTGTGTGAGTGAGTTTGTGAGTTCTAATGCTCCTGGCAATACCTTTTTATCTACAGATTCGAAAATTGGCGTCAGTACTTCACAGAACCCCTTTTAGATTCTCCAGAATCTTGATGTTTCTAAATGTTGTTTCCTGCCAATCTTAGATGGTTTTCTTTTGGAAAAAGGCTTTGATGTCATACACGGAATTTATCCTGACCATTTTTGTTATTTGATGGGATTTTTTTGCTCCGCTTTTTGATACTACGGTAGTTCAATTATTGACTGTGGTGGCGATTTTTTTTTTTACTTTCAGTTTTCCTCTATTTATTGACAATGTTTTTTTCTTTTGCTTTATTCCAGTCTTTTCGTCTTCTTCTTCTTCTTGAAATAGAAAACTGCCACAGGACCACCGTCTTTTGGCTGCATGTCGTGTTGGGAGTGATCAATCAAAAACTTCGAATAAGGGGTGATCAATAATTTTCTCACCTTTTGTTGGATCACTGAAAAGTTGGAATTTAAAAAAAAAACAAGCAGGCACAAACCAGTGACCAGTTTAGCAGAAGCTTACACTGTAAATTAACCCTCCACACGAAACCTACCTGAGAGGGAAAGTTTCACAAAACGAAAAAGCGTTTTTGTGTAGACAATAAAAATCAATGTAGAAAAGTTTGGTGCGATCTGCAAGCGTTATACATACATAGCCAGCCAGCCAGCCAGCCAGACTTAGAAACCGAAGAAACCTCTTTTGACGGTTTCGTTGACAGTCTCGTTGACAGTTTTTAATATTTGGTAATGTAGTCTTTGTAAGAAATGCACTTTTCCAAATCTCTGAGAATACCAAAAGGTTCCTGCAGCTTTCAACCTGTATTCTAATGCATTTATTCTCCATATAAATTATTTTCAGATCAGCAAGGTTTCATGAACTCCTCTTTGTGACTCGAAGTTTTAGTTCTCGCTATTAATTTTCTATGAGATTCATCAGACTGCCTAGCCTACGCTATAATACTAACTTTTTTTTTTTTAGTGAAAACATTCCATTGTGGCTCAAATGGTATACTTATTAGGATCGTTGTCCTTTTGATAGGTTCCATAGGTTTTTAATTTCAAGGCTTTGGCAGACAATTGCAGATGCATTTCCAAAATCATTCGATATGTGACACCACCCACCTTCTTTTCCCGGTCAATCCTGAAGAAAAACAGTCCCATGCCATTACGCTTACTCAGTCGAACTTCACTGTCAATAGCGTCCTTTGGTTGGTTTGCTAGTTTCCTTGTTTGTTTGTTTGTTCGTTTGTTTGTTTTGTTTTGTTTTTTTCGAACATGGCTCACCGTAATTTCGACGCAATAATTCTATTTTGGTCTCATCTGACCACATCCAGGAATTCTTGAAAGACACTGGCTCCACTAAGATCCCTTTGGTGAATGTCATATGATCACGAACATATTTAGATTTCAGCGGTGGATCTTCCTTAATGTTCAAGAACAGAAACCTTCATTTCTGCACACTTGTCTAGTAGTGTTCTTGCACACAACTATTCCGACTATTCCCAAATTTTATAATTTTTTTTTCTGTGTTGTTCTTGGCCTTACTATCACTTTCCGAACAAGGTTACTACTTACAACACTGAATGATATTTTGTAAGGACGTCCAGATCGAGGCAGTCTCTTAGCAGTGTTGCCAACTTGGAAAAATATCTTCTACCTTGATTGCCAAAAAGCTCTAAACTGAAAAGAGATGTGCCAAAGCATCGAGAAAGGACGGAACACACCAAAAAGATACTGAAAAAAGGTCGAAAACACGCCAAGAAATGGCTAAAATGTTTAGACGTGCCTGCGCTAATTAAGTGGTTTTTTCTTGCTCTGTCAGAACAAGAGATGATCTGACTATAGCACTAAAAGCTCTAAATTAGCAACACTCTTTCTTTGTCGAATGAGGAGACACGAATTGGCGAATTTTCTCTTCGAAAGTTAATATTGGGACATCTAATTGATTCAAGGTGTCCTATATTTAAACCCATTCTTATCAGTGTGGAGGGAGATGATCAGTTCTCGAATATCTCGAGACAATCTTTTTGAATTGATAATACTTCAGGAGTATTGATCTAGCAATTAGCAATTGAGCTCAGTGTAATCGAAATATATAAAAACCGGTTGTGAATGGTCTGGGGCAGTGGTTTCGAAACTGTGGTCCATACACCCCTGGGGGTCTGTCAGATAATGTTCTGAGGTCTTCAGCTGAATATTTAAATTGATAATTGGAATCCGAAATTCGGCTTTCTTCACGTTGCTGTACAGGAAAATGTATAATGAAACCGACTCAAGGTTGAATATGATATGAGAATTAACCAGTCAAATATAAAACCTGACATTGTGAATCTTTTGGCACAGAAACATCTTCTATTGTTCAACTATCCAAAAACATTATTAGAGTACATTGGCCATCCATTTGAATTCGAATAAATTTAATTTTTGATTTCCATTAGAAATACTGGAAAAAAATTGTCACGGTTTCACATTTGATCGTCCGCTGTGTTGGATACTTTGATTCACTCAGCTGAGATTTTCTAATGAACATCTTAGTGGAGTGAAACAAGGTAGCCTACGCTCTATGAGTCAGTAAATTATGAATGTAATCGCTCTATCTCAAAGTATTGAACACTTGAAAAATAAAGGAATTACAAGTATATACATGATTTTTAAGTATATTTATTTATTTATATATATATATATATATATATATATATATATATATATATATATATATATTCCTATCAATATTAACAAAAATTCATGAATATGTTCTGACTATTTTTTTAAAATGTTTTTTTTTTTATAAAATTCTATTGAAAATTCGATTAATAATTTCTATTGAATTTTTCAATACCAAACATTACAAAACTAATTTTTTCTTGAAAGATATTTTTCAGGAAATAAGTCACTTATTGTAAAGGATATATATATATATATATATATATATATATATATATATATATATATATATATATATGAGATTGAAAGTGGAAGAGAAGGCAATAGACAGACTGAAACATGCGCAATAGTGACAGAAAGTCCCTTCAAGTAACAACCACGGCTGCAGCTCCCAATTCTACCGCTGCCCCGACTCCCCCGGACCAAAGCCACGTTTCTCATTGCAAGCCCTCGAGCAAAATCAATTTCTCTTCCTGATTGATGCGATCTCAATGCTGCAAACTCTTGCCGCCGTGTCCGCTGGGACCGCTACTACCACATCCCCCCCTCGGAGATATCTGTCATGGTGGTGGGGCTGGGTGTTGGAGAGGGGAGGTAGCGGCAGGGGTATTGTAAGTTCGAGGCAATGGGAAACCTGTACGGTGTGAGCATGGCTAGCGATTTCTGTTGATCCACAAACTGAATGGAGAAAGAGGTATGGGACGATCGATTGTTGGAAAAGACAGCCGATAGCAAAGAGCGAGAGCGAGAGAGAGAGTGAGAGAGAGAGGGGGTGACAGAGGGGACAGGGATGGTGAGGGCAAGCAGAAAATACTGGGGCATGTATCTGGTACACGTACACACTCAATATATATATATATATATATATATATATATATATATATATCAGTGTATATATATGTATATGAGTGTTTGTGAAAATAGCTATGGATCCGACAAAATGATGTGAAGACAGATGACAATTTTGAAAAGAAAAGACTTGAAACCGATTATTAGTTCTTTATTGGTTATGATATTCGGGCCAAAATTTGGACTTTTCCGAGCTTCTGGTGAAGAATAGCTATGATGGCAAGTTTACATCAAGCAAAGCCCAGTTGCAATGTGGATTTTGTGATTAAAGACGGTAAAATTCATGTCACGCAATCTACTTCTACCTCATTGCAACTGGGCTCTGAAGAAGTCCGAATTTTGCACAATACGCTAGTTTGCACAATCAATAAAGAACCAATGAAGAATTTGAGAGGTACAAGTCAGCCTCAAGCCTTTTCTTTTCCAAACTGTCAACTTTCTTTATATCATATGTGTACATATATATGCGTGTGTGTATGCGTGTGTGTGTCAGTGTGTGTGTGTGCTTTATCCCCACATTCTGATTTTGTTCACTCACTGTCCATGTCTGCGCAATGGTTCCTCAACACAGACAATCATATAATCAAGATATATAATTATATATAATTCGACAGAATAATTGTGAATACGTTATATTATTTGAAGCTCCCTTATCACACAGTGAATGTGTAACTTGCCCAAGAGGGAATCCCCAACACCCATTGTCAGCCTTGACTGGTGTCGGTCATCATACTACGCTTTGTTTAGTCCGAATGAGGGCTTGATGATGCTCAGCGTACCCGATGTTCAAAAGATTTCACTGTTCGGAGTACTTATCAGGTTTATCATCATCATCAGCTTTTTAGCGTTCGTCTTTGGACATAGACTTACCCTTAGATTCGCCAGACCTCTCTATCATGGATGTCGTGTTGCCAATACCCTCTGAACTTGTCTTGTTAGTCATGCCATCTTCTTTGATCTAACACATTTACGCATATGATCTATGAGGATCCACATTGTGAATTGAGAGGTCCAGCTGTTGTCTGACATCCTTGCAACATAACCATCCCATTACCATTTAGATTTTTAAATGGATTATATGATATCTGATCCCTTTTGATTGTGTAGTATACGGTGCTATCTTGTGATCACTGGATGTTGAGCATGATTTTCTCCGGTGCCCGTCGTATGGTTCTCAGAGGGTCAATCTTTTGGCAAGATTCCATATTTCAGCTCCATTGTTAACAATAAGATGGTTGCATCGGTTGTATACTTTTTCTCCTTTAAGGACTGATGGGATTTCCTGGCTCTTGAAGACTGGGCTTTCTCTACAGAAATAGACAGATTTTTTGCTTGATTTTTTCTTGAATTTCGTGGATATTCGTTGTCCATGGTGAATCTAATGGTGTGCTCTCTTCATTTGGGCTCTGTAGGTTCGAAAAGTTTTTGGACGGTGCTTAGTGATGTATTCATGCCCCCATGACACACGTAAACACATAAAATAAAGAGAGAAGAATCTGTAGTCTGCTTGGCTGGTTGGTCGGGCAGACCATTTGTGGGGCTACTATGATTTGATTCTTACACTGACGATCTTTACATTTCGATTGATTTTTACAACGTATAGAATTGGAGTTATGCACATGGACTTCATAATATCCCAGTTAGAGTCAGTCAAAGGCTTCAAAATTAGTCCACTTATTAGGAACGGTCTTATTCTCCTTGTTAAATGTCTACTAGATTAGTTTGATTAATCCTTGTTTATTTTCTAATGCTATCTTGGCCACTCATTATCAAATAGTAATGCAAGACTGGTTTGCAGACAATTGTCTCATAATTTGCCTTTAAGGACGGTGAAAATTTCAAAAGTTTTCGTTTCAAAAAATTCCATAAGGTCCACTTGGCATCCATGCCTACAACATATATATGTATATATAGTCACTGTGCCCCCACTGTGCCCCCTTAAGCATTGGTGCAGTTCAACTAAATTATATATATAATTATGAATTGTGTAAATAGAATAAACAATTAAAGAAAATGGAAGTGCCGCAGGAATCAAACCTGCGACGAAAAGGGTAGCTGCTTCAACATAGCATTGCTCTGTGCTCTTTGCTCATACCATTGAGCTAAACAGTCGCCAGTAAGGCAAAGGCACAAATCACTGATTTCACTCAAAATCCTCATTTCGTTTATTCTTCGTTCTCTATCTGCTATATTTGTTTCATTCAGTGCGACAGTTATGCATTCAATTACGTTATCTAAGCCATGTGATATATTAACCGTGTAATGACCGGAAATCATTTCAAATAGAGTTTCTATACAATATAACTCAATTTATAATCATTCTATCGGACCATATAAGCATTTCTTATACATATATATATATATATATATATATATATATATATATATATATATATATATATATGTGTGTGTGTGTGTGTGTGTGTGTATGTGTGCTTGTGTATGAAACATCTCATGTGGTTGAGCCAGTTGCGACTTCGATATCACAGCATTGATTCTCAAAATGGTAAATGTTAGTCTACAATATATGTCACCTTCTAAAGGATCCGTTACAATATTTCTTACTAAAGATGACAGAGAGAAAAAAACCCAAAGGGAAGTACGTAGGTATTGTGGATTTTACAAGAATGCAAATATCCTGTCCAGTAATGTAGTACGTAGAGTGTGCAGCTCCAATAATCCAATCCGGGCGCGTGTGCATGCCTCGAAAATGAGCACCCGATATCCAGGCTTCCCATCATCATCATCATCAGCAGCAGCCTTTCGGCATCCATCGTTGGACATAGATCTTCCCAAAAGATTTCCCAGACTTCACTATCGTGTTACATGTGTTGTAAGCGTTATATGTTTTGCGTGCAAAACAGCTTTTCTAACCGGCTGAGAAACCTTTTCACTTCAACAAACGTGTATCTAGTTCCTGTTGTAATGTGCGATTGTTGACGCAGAAATCTATGTTCATGGGAATCAGAAATACACAATATACATACTGCATTTCAAGAAGCTTTTGTCTCGGGAATAGAATGTAAACAAAGCCACGTGTTTGGGACCGGTTGGTACATTTCAAGTAGGGCTATTCTGTACGCTGTATCTTACTTCTACGGGAAGTGTTTCATTGGCACTTCAAGGTCTTGGGTCGAATGGACATTAAAGTGCTGTCATTAATGATGAATAGGCAGAATTTGGTCAAAGCACTGCACTTCTCACAAAGACGCCTTCACCAACTGAAGCGTTTTCTCTTGAAAACGTTTGCTCTTCACCCAGAACACCAACAAGGGCTCATTTAGAGAGAAGAGTTCCGCTATTCTCACCAACATCCCTGAAAAGAATGCAATTGAGGCAGGGAAAAAAAGCCACAAAGATAACAAAACAAAATTCAAGGAAGTCAAGAAGGACATTTTCCTGTTTTTTTATTTCTATCTGATAAAGTATGATAAATCTTTTTTTATTTTTTAAAAAAAGTTTTACAAGGAGTGGAAGTATTATAAATCATTATTTTTTAAAAATTTTTATGATTCTTTTTTCCACCTTCATCTTAATTTTCTTATTTAGCTGTTTATCGCAACGTTTTGCCCGGGGCCGATTTCCCTCAGGTAGTATGCAGATTGCGTTGATTGGAAAAAAAAAAAAATAATAATGAAGTCAAAAAGTATTCAGAGAAAAGTGGAAAGGTTCCTGAAACAAAAGAAAGGAGAAACCTCTCCAAAAAAACGATACTGCAAGTGAATCCAAAGATGATAAAACTTTTTGTTTGATGTGCGTATATTCCTTATTCCAATTACAATTCAAGATTAAATGAGAATTGAATGAAGTGAACATCTTGGAATCTGTACAAAGATGTTAACTGCGTGTCAGAAAAACCACAGTTATTACTTAATTTACCATAACTGCGCATCTGATGATGTTGAATTTGACTATTAATTGTCTAGCAAAAGGAATCAAATTGAGTTGCTCTTTGAAGTTTGTTACTGGTGTCGTTTTGATTCCACTTTCCAGTCTATTGCAGAGGGAGTGCCAATAAAGTTCTGTCTGTTACCTTCATTCTTTCCTTATTCTTATTTTTTTTTGTTCATCTCCCAGCTCATTGCAATGTGTTGTTGTGGTCAACTCACATATGATTTCATTTGCACTACCAGGCGGTCATTATATTCCTAAGACCTTATTTCTTGCTCGAATACATTTTCTATAACTGTCAGTACTTCGGTCACGTTTCAAATTTCTAATTTTTTCAACAATAACAATGCACCATTCACATCTGTACCGACTAGCATAAGATTGAACTCGCCCATCAGATTGCACCAAATATCCACATTAGCATGGTAGAAAGGTACATTTTTTTTTCAAATGTTTGAATGATAAAACGAACTAAACTAATGTTTCAGCTTAAAACGACCCAGCCAAAAATGTTTTATTTACTTAGTAATTTTGGGTCATATTTGCATCTTAATGACTTGATTTCATAGAGAATTACAGCCAACAAAGCCTTAATGTACCTACCTGCATATATTTTGTGCGCCATTAGTCGTTGTTCAAAGTCCCGATTGGATTATTAGAGCAAAATAATCTTCGTATTCCAGTTGTTGTGAGCATATTTGCGACCTGTAAAATCCACATTGTCTATATGCTATCAATCCTTAATTCACTTCTTAATATTTGCAAATTGAATGAGAATTGTACTGCGCCAACGTTTCGAGTAGAAAAAGCTCGTCTGGCCTGAAGTTCAATATTAGAAACCCTGGCCTTTACCAGGACTCGAACAAAGACCCCAGGCGTTAGTGGGAAATATTCCAGTATCTCAACCACGAGGCAGGCCTAGAACTGGTATTCACTAGGCTTTGCTTGGTACTGTACAAAGTTTGATGGGGTTAAACCGAAATAGAAAGACTATGTTGCGTCAATATTCAAAGGGAAGATGTCCTATATCCTAGAAAATCAGCATTTGAAATTTTGATCCTTATGAAGGGTTGAACTCATGCTACTGTCGTCAGTGAAGACTCTCTGTTGTTTTTACATTTTCTTTCATAGTATCTTTCCTTTCCAGATATATTCTTAATATTTACTAATCTTGGCTTAGTATGATATAAAAGAAGGTGGGGGTATGAAGCACCAAAGTTCGATCTTCTAAAAGGGGCGGTATATTTGCCGGGAAAATCAGCATTTTTATCTTTTTTAAAAACTTTATAGTCAAACTCCTTCTGAGTTCTGACCTTATTTTCCTCGTCAAACAACAAAGGCAATTTTAGATTTCAACTTGTCAAGAATAAGTGAATGGTCTATAATAATGGCTAAAGGAAAAAGGGAGATTGTTAAGTCCAGAATTATCCAGGTTTTCATGCCATTTATCTAAAGAAATTTCCAGATACTTTTTCCATTAAGTCTCCTCCCATGGTCGAATCAAAAGATCTTTTTCAGTTAGAGGGAAAATGTTTTTGCAAGAGTCGAAATAATTTAAAAACTCATAAGCTTCTCTCAGAGTGGGGTTTTACCCTGAGGCAGCCAGTCTTGTCTTTCCTTCGTTCCTTTTACCACGATAAAACGCGATGATAATGGCAATTTTTCAACAAGTACAAATCTATACTCCTCCTTTAGGTGCATGTGCGTGTGTTAGTTTGCGTGTATGAGTGAGTATGTACATATGAGAGTTTTTGTGTGCATGCGTGAGTTTGATTCTATGTGAGTGTATGCATGCGTGTGTTATATGTACACGTGTATGTATGTCTATCTGTTTTTCTGTGTGTATGTGTGCGTCCATGAGCGTCCATGACTTCTTCATGGATTCTTAATATCTACCCGGCTTCAAAATCTAACTGGCTTAAAAAATACACCTAAATATTTGACCCAGCCTGGTGCATACATTTTGAGATTGTTAGAGGAGAACACCCAGGTCGTTAGGTATTTACCTTACGGGGATCAGCCGAGTTCTGTCTTACCAATAGCTGTTGTCTACCAAGCAGAAATATTTATGTTGCAGCCAATAGTAGTTCTGAATAATTAGTGTCGCACTTGTGGCAAAATGATTGAATACGTAACCTGTAATTAGACACAAGCAACGATTTTCCCAGTATGACGAGCTTGTCGTCTGTAGACATTTTTCGACTAAGCTTGGTTTAGTAGAAGAGTATGTTTTGGGGGCAACAAGTATTGAGTTGCCTAAAAGGTTTGTTTTGCTTTTATCGTTAGATGACATTAGGAGCGTTTAGCTCTACAACTTGTGATCTTGTGACAGTAGTCATATCACTGTGCACTTTTATAAAGAAACTTGTGGTTATCCTTGCAAATCAGGTACCAAAAATACTTGTATAAGCATTGGAAAAAGTCATTTATAGCTAGAAATGGCACTAAGTGGTTACATTTGTTCCATTCTTTGCAGCTAACTTTATAGCTAAAATAATGATAATCATACGAAAATTTTATAATTTAATTAATTTATATTTGAATTTCATTTCAGACACATTATTTGAAGATCATAAAAATCATACTTTTCAAATAATTTCATTATCACTTTAATTTCTGATCAATACGTTGTATAATCATACTTTTGGGAGCCTTTGTACAAATTTTCGAGGGTACACAATGAAAGGGAAGGAAATTAACAACGGATTTTGTATGTAGTGTTTTTTTCATTTTTTTTTAAACTAAAAAAGGTACTGTGAATGATCGAACGTGTCAAAAGTGGTTTGCAATTTTCCAAGGTCTAGATTTCTCAGTGAACAATGCTTTGCCGTTGGATTAATCAGTTGAGGCTATGATCGATAAAACAAAGACAATATGTAAGAATAATTAACGTTATTCGATAGAAGAGATAACCAACATACACAACAAATAATGGTCAAACTTTCGTAATCGTTATCATCTGTTTATGTCAGTCACTTTGTTAAAAGAAAAATTGCTGGACCCTATTTCAGTATGCAATTTGCGATTCAAACGTAACGAGGAAGATTTATTTTGGAGCCAATTCCGTCGGACGATGATAAATGGATATTTTGCAGCAACACAATCGAATATCAAGTGAACTTAATCACCGCTACACATATCGAAAGCTGGTTTTCGACCAAAGAAGGTATTATCTTTGTATACATCCATGTCTACTACTTAAAGTAACAAGTCCGTTTCATTCGTATTTTGTATTCAAAACTGAAAAAAATATGACTGAATGCAATTGTATAAAAAAAGAAAAAAAAATATTTTGCATTCTTAGAATTGAACCTACTCAGTCTTATTCCACTATACCTTGCATATCTAAGGTGATATCTGTGTATGATCGAATTGGAAAAGAGTTTTCTTCTATGAGCTATTTCCACAGAGGCAAACGATTGATTTGAAAAAGTACTGCTCCCTACTTGACTAATTGACGGCTATAGCTGATGAAAAGAAATGGTGTAATATATTATCAAGGTAACAGTAGACTGCATATTTTTAGGTGACCAGGTACAATTTGTTACAGCATCGTTTGAGAGTTTCTATTCATCCATCGTCATTTAAAGCTTCTTATGTTCAATTCGCACTAATACCCTCGTGAAAGGTATACATCCACATATCTGTGCCCTATTCCAACTCCAATTGGCTGCAGCTGTAATTATTCACTGATAGTCTTGGGGGAGGCATATATCCAGACCTCCGTATTCTGTGCCCTCACCAGATATTTTGATAAAAAATGTGAACAAGAGTGGAGACGGAGAAGCGAGCAGTCGAAACCGCACTCCCACAAATACTACTCAGGCAAAGCATTATTTATTGTCAAATATTTGTACAGCTATTGTCAACCTTGACAAGGGGCAGCATTGTTTCTTCAATAATGTTATTTAAGCACTATAAATATCTCAATTTATATATTCACCTGCACCAATCACCATAGAGTTTTTGCATCCAGTTTGGTATCTCATGGGTTCTAACCTCTACCAAGTCATACCAAAGTCTATACTTTACTCAATGCTTCTCTGCTGAGCAGTTACGGCAAGGATTGAGGAACCACTTCCCGAGGCTAACGGATTACGGACAAATCACGCTGATAAACTGGTTCCCGTAAGATCAACTAAGCTAAACAAAGTCTAGCCTGGTCAGTATATTGATGGTTGACCATTGGCGACCTAGCAAGTCGGAAGTACCTCTTATATACATACAGGCATATATTCTTTTGGTGAGCCCTATCATCTTTCATCTGAACCGCTCTATTCCTCGCCATTTTCTTTTTAGTTCTCTTCAACTTTCCCTTCGACGTCTTCTATAATAGCCCCCTCCCCCCTCTCTCTCTCTCTCTCTATATATATATATATATATATATATGTATATATAAATATATGTAAATATATATATATGTATATATAAATATATGTATATATATATATATATATATATATATATATATATATATATATATATATATATATATTAGCCTGTTCATTATCTGTCTACCTTGCTAGCTATCTACAGTGATTGCAAAAAGTAGGCGATACGTTTCAAAAAGATCATTTCACATCCTTATACATACCTCTATCTATTTATCTAATATCAACGTGGAACATTAACAAGCACTCTTGCATATCATTACAACTGTAATGAATTCAATCCTCACTGGGGTCTGCCACACTTATCGCCTTTTAGCCAGATTAAGTTAAACCACGTAGATAAGATCTGTAGTTTCAGATTTCCATCTTGAATATCTTATTTCGTGTTTCACATCCATATTCCTCTTCTGTCTATTTCACTCCATTCGTCTTTCACGCACATTCAAGCACAAACACGGGCACAATCTCCCCCCTCTCTCCCCCCCCTCTCTCTCTCTCTCTCTCTCTCTCTCTCTATCTTTTATTTGTGTATATGTATGTTATTAAAAAGTAGATATATGATCCGACAGAACGGTTATAAATTGCGTTATACGGCATTGAAACTCTCATTTTAAATGATTTCCCGTTATTACACGGGGAATGTATCATTTGGCCTAGGCATTGTAGATTGTGTAAACAATTAGCAATTTATGGTGGAGTATAAAAAAAGCAATTATACATCTTATACTCGCCGTATAAGTCAACCCTTTGTTCTTAAAAATCAACTTATACGCAGCAATTTACAGTAGATTTATTGTGGTGCAAAACGTACTTTCAATTGGCGGGGGTTGGGGACACCTGTGACTGCTTTTTTCACCTTCTTATTCCCTCACTTTTCTCCCTCATTTTTCTTTTTCCTCGTCCTCTCCTAATCACTTACTCACTCTTTTATCTCTGTCCAATTCCGTTTCATTCTGTCACCCTCGGATATTTTTCTCGTTGATATCATGTAAGGGAGTTCCTTTTCAATTTCGATATGCACCCTCTCTCCTTTTCTAATTTTTCTTTCTGCCCTCTATATAGTTTTCTTTTTCTTTTTTTTCTCTTTTTCCATCTCTAATCCATTCGCTATTTTTTGTCTGCTCCTGTTTCTTTCCTCTTATTCTCAGAGATTTTCTCGTGGATATTTCGTGGGAGACATTCCAATGTGCATCTCCTCTTTCTTTTTTCTTTTTCTTTTTTTTCTTTGATTCCCTCCCTCTTTTTCCCATCTCATTTTCTTTTTCTTTCCTTCTTTCTCTCGCCCACCTACTCGCTTATTTACCTCTACCCACCCCCGATTTCTTCTTCTCTTTTAAATATTCCCACGTAGATATTTTGTTGTTGTCCCTTTTCAATTAAAATTTCAAAAATTTCTAGAACTCTAGTCAAATCTGGAGGCTGGAGTTCTTCCATGGTTACTACAAGAATAGGAACAGCAACAAGAACAATCTTCACCTAATTAAGGGGGGCCAAACCGTCCGTCTGTCTTGTCACGTTAAACAAAACCAATGCATGAAATTAACATATCCCTAAATCCCAACCAAGTGATCTGTAGGCGGTTCTCTCACCGACTGAGCCAAACAGGCCAGTCTTAAATATCTACGATAATCTATACATTTATCCTAAAAAAAACATGTTTATTGTATACATAATACAAGTGTTATTGTTATCATTTTCAGTCAGAATAGAAGTAGGAACGGAGTTTGAACTTGCAGCAACCAGTCTTGTCTACCCCTTTTCTTCTCCCCTCTTATCAATATGCACCTGTTCTCTTCTTCTAATCTCTCTCTCCCTCATTCACTTACACACTCTCTCCCTCACTCACTTACTCACTCTCTCACTCACTCACTTACTCACTCTCTCCCCTTTATCTGCTATCGTTCCTTTTCTCACTTCCAGATATTCTCTCGTAGAGATTATGTTGGGAACCCCAGCCCCCTAATATCTTTTTTCTTCCCCTTTCTTTCTATGTTTCTAACGTCCTCTCTCTACGTTCCTATTCCTTTTCTTCTCTCATCCTCTTTCCTCTTCTCGTTCTCCCTCTCTTCACCCCCGTCACTTTTACTCAGTCTCTCTCTCCCCCCTCTCTCTCCCTCTCTTTTTTATCTCCCTCCCTTCCCAAACTTGCTTTCAGGCATTCTCCTCTCCATATCACGCCATTAAATGTCTCTATTTCGGTTGGCCGGTCTCTCCACTGCCTTTCCCTCTACACCCTTCTTCTCTGTCTTCTGAAATATTAAATCTCAAAACCAGCCTTTCTTTTCATAGCTCATTGCACACGGTTCGCATCTTCATCCCGTCTCCTTCACCACCACCCCATCCCCCAACCAACGACCTCATCACTCGGATGCCGGTCGGCGGTTGCCATGGTATCGTCATCCATCTTCGCGTCACAGCACAGAGCTGGGCTGAGGCGAACGGCGAGAGATGAAGCGGAAGTTCTCTAGTGAT
The DNA here is from genome assembly GCA_963457665.1 of Thysanoteuthis rhombus. NCBI lineage: Eukaryota > Metazoa > Mollusca > Cephalopoda > Oegopsida > Thysanoteuthidae > Thysanoteuthis > Thysanoteuthis major. Next base: position 30,686,927 of record OY735223.1, read on the forward strand.
ATTACGCATGCGCGTATGAGCGTAAGTATTGACGACGTCAAATCCTGGATTGGATTTAGAATATTAGAATCTGATCAACTGGTAGTTTTTCTTCCGACCGCATCAATCCACTGTTTCACCTTGTGCGCGGCCGTCACGTACTATCATGCCGGCAGGACCGGATTAAGCTTAATAGGGGCCTGAGGCACAGGTCAACTTTGACACCTTAGCATATATATATATATATATATATATATATATATATATATATATATATATATATATATATATATATATTCTCACTACAAAATTGTTATAGCTACTCACTTGAAAATTGCAGAGAAGCGTGAAATAAATTTGTTGTGCAGAATCCATAAGTATTTATCACACTAGGTCTATTTTATTGAGCTTTTCTTTTATCGTAAACACAATTTCATATTATTGTTAGATGATATATATATATATATATACATATATATATATATATATATATATATATATATATATATGTGTGTGTGTGTGTGTGTGTGTGTGTGTTGGTAACTTGACAATTGGAAGGCGAAGAGAAATTTAAGAGAAAAACAAGTGTTACACATCGAAATATATATATCATCACATGAGAATGCTGCTGATGCATTTCGATGATTGCCACCAAACCTTTTCAAAGAACTTTCAGCGGTTGCAGTGAAAGCTGTATGATGTTCGATATTAGATGATTGAAATTAGGAGTCATGCGTGTTTCTGGTTATTTAGTAGAAATGGAAGAGGGTGTGCTTGTATTTGTGTCGCTGAGGTTGGTTTGACGTTAGAATGAATAGTAATGTAATGACGTAAATTAGGATTTACGTAATTAACTTGTCCAACAACAGATTTTCATTCAAAATATGAAATGACGATTAATGGATTATACAGTGTCTGGACAGAAAGTATCCAACCTATTTGAGTATCTCGAGAACCGGTTACGTGGTTCTGATGTAGCCTGGCAACCAATAAGAGAGATACTCTCCAACGAGTTCTTCAGTTGGTAGTGAAACGCCATTGAGTGAATTTGTGTACTGTGTAAACATCGCATTCAGACTGATCAAAGGAATAATTCAGGATTTGTTGTGGGGATAGGGATAGGAAGATCGCACGAACCAGGCTTGATATCCCCCCCCCCATCCTTGGGTGTTTGTGAATTCTAGCTTTGCTTGAAGAGGTTCAAAACTGAACTTGAGTTTAACTGGACAATACAGCTGATGGCAATCCTGAAATAGAACTTTGAAGACTTTTCATCTGATGAAGGCTTTGGGGGCTGCACAGCTCTCAGAAAGAGAGACGGACAGTGACAAGGAGATAGAGACAGAGAAATTCACAGAGAGAGAGAGAGACAGATAAAGAGAGATTAGTTTTACGATATTGCAATCAGTGGTCTACAGTTTTTTCTTAATTCATTTTGCCTTTACACACAACCGGAATGTTGTATTTTTTTTATGTACTCGTTTTCCTAATTTTTAGGGTTATTTTTCATTGCTTTTCCCCTATGTTTGTGTATTTTTTTCTTGATGAGCCCTTTTCAGGTCAGTGTTTAATTGGACAACATTCTTACAGCCTGAATGGTATTTATGAGAAGTGTGATCTTAGAGTCTGGTGTTTTATTCTGTTATCTTGGCGTTGAAGAGGAGTGGGAAGATTTTTTTAATTTGGATAAAAAAAGTTGAGTTTTTGCTTGCTTAAATACTTATGAGCAGTACTGTATATAGTATAGTAAAACTGTATATATTGATCTACCTACACCACTGAAGTACAATAAATTGTTTTTAATGTATGTGATCTTTATAATACACCCAAAGTTTTGCATGTGCACACACACACACACACAAACACGCATATATATATATATATATATATATATATATATGTATATGCGTGTGTGTGTGTGTGTGTTTTATATGTCTCGCCTACGCATCTTCATTGGAAATCATTTTGAAAATAAAATTTCCTAAATGTCATAGTACTTTAATCTTGTTGGCTTCTATATCCAAATAACACATGCACACACACACACACACACACACACACACACACACACACACACACACATATATATATATATATATATATATATATATATATATATGCAGTGGATAGATAACTACTTTCAACCCAAATTTCATCTCAGTTTTTCTTGGTCTATTCGTCTCTTTCAACGTGACAGTTATGTATTTAAAAAATGGAAATACCTGGTCCAACAGAATGAATTGTAAATTGAATTATACATACATAATATGATTAGATTTGACAGTTTATGTCCATCAGAATGTGACAATCTTTGCAATATTTTGCAATGGAGGTAACCGAGTTGCAAATCGAACAGCCGACCACGTAAATGAATGGAGAAAATGAATGTTATTTAAAATTCCTGCTCACCGAAAGTATTCTTACCCCAGTCGCTAGAGCAGAGTTGCATTGAGATTGCTCCCTGGTCGACGTAGATTTGAGGCCTGCACGGTGCTCATTTTTTCTATTCATTTACGTGGTCGATTTGTTACTCAGTTAACTCCGATGCTGGACGACAAATGTTTCCTAATAAAATATCTCCACCATTATATATATATATATATATATATATATATATATATATATATATATATATATATATATATATATATATATATTGGATGAACGTTGTTTTTGATTCCATTGGGAGTAAGTCCGACCTTCACTTGGAGATTCAAAAATATGTCATTGCATTACACTACGCTAATTTTTGAAAATGTTATATATATATATATATATATATATATATATATATATATATATATATATATATATATATATATATATACAAATACAAATATTTATAAATGCATTACATTACTTTGAAACAGTGAATGTATCATTTGTCCTAGACAGCGTGAATTGAATCAACAATCATAGAAAATGGGACTATTGCAGGAATCGAGAGCCCCAGTTCCTTCCATTGTGTAATCTATTTACGCTGTCAAGACTAAATGATACATTCAACGTGTAATAACTGGAGATCATTTAAATGGAGCTTCACATTGATGTATAGCATTTATGATCATTTCTATTGGATTATATATATATTTCTTAATGATACACACACACACACACACACACATATATATATATATATTTATATATATCAGTCAAACAATCATTGAATCAGTCTCTATTTTTCCTAATATACATATGTACATTCTCAAACGTGTGTACAACAGCTTGCGGACGTGCATGTTTGAGAGTGTGTGTGTGAGTTTGTGCAGATTTTTTCTGACAGTCAAATTTACTTGTAAGTCATCTATAACTGATAATAGAATTAAATCCATCAAATTCGGAAAAGAAGTTGATTTTTCAAGAAGAAAATCAAGTTTTCATATCTCGATTGGCAATCAGGAATTGAGAAACCTTTTGAGAGCAGTGACCCAGGAGTTCGATTTTTGAATGCAAAGATAATGGAATAGATTTTTTGTTTTGTTTTCCCACCATTCCTAACCTTGATGGAACATGGAATAATTATTTTCGAATTCTTTTTTTTCTTTTTAAAAACCTTGCTCGAAAAAGCAGAGGAAAATAGTTCATGCTATATATTGTAAGTACTAAATGTTATCGTAAATAAATAGTTATTTTACCATTTTCACAATAGATGCTTTTTTTTTTACACATTTTTATACGTACCTTTTTAATGTTTAATCCTGTTATGATATTTTTTAAAATATTTATTTGGTTTTATTCGCTGGTCCAAATCCTACCAGTTTTAAAGCTGTATAAGGATGTCAAAATGAACGTTTAGAAAAGTATTGGGTACTTTTTACACTCACTGTAGATAGATAAATGAAGATAGAGAGAGGTGGGTAAAATGCTGGACTTCCGCTTGTTAGTTCATCAAAAACTCTCCATGCTAATACACTCGTACAGTCCACGCTTGAGTACTATTTATGGACATCAAATACCCACTGAGATTACCTTTTTTTCTTGCTTCAAACGGAGAGTAATGAAACCAGTCTGTTACCAAATGCTCATTGAGGAGACCATCGATCTTTCTAACGAATCAAGTATACTTACCTCGATATGTTTAACTGCGGATACACCGGTTGACCTTGATGAAAAATGGAGGAAAAAGAGATCATGAAATCCGATATGCCCACCATTTTGTTTCAGTAATGGAGTTGCCGCTTGGCAAAAAAAAAAAGATCTTAGCTTAGAAACAACCATGTTCGTCTTCTTTTTTTTATATCACAGTAACGCCTGTTTTTTTCCCGCCAAACTGTTCGTATATTTGTCACGAAATTTAAATAAAGAACTGTTAAAAGAAAATTTAGGTACATGTAAAAACTAGTCTGGTTAGTCACCCAATAGAAATTGTCACGTGACCAACGACTTTTTTCAGCGTGTCATGTGGGGGGGGGTGATCAATTGAAAAACTGGAGAAAAAAAAGAAGTGATCAATAATTAATTATCTCTCTTGCCTTTTGTTGGTTAGTGATCACGAAAACTGGCATGAATGCCACTGAATACAATCTAATGATCAATTTAGCGTAAGCTTGCATTGCAAATTGAGCTCCGAGCTAAATACCTATTTTGGCGGTGAATTTTTGAAAAATGAAAAAAAAAGTTTTTCCTAGAAATAACGGAGAGTAAGTGCCTCTACGCTGACCACGACAACAGCTGTCCCTACCCGTGTTTCCCCTCGTCTCGGAGTTAATCAATGTTCTGGCGACATGTTAAGGTAGACTTAGAAACGGCAAGCACCCAAAAAGGCATCACTCACCTCATCATACGCATTTTATCCATAACTGGTGGGGGAGTCGTATTCATGCCTTTCCTCAGCAACAGTCTCAGTCTCAGTCCATTTTCTACACTAACTGATCGGTCGCCGGCACTTTCAGACTAAGGAGTATATGTTGTAATTTTCAGCCCTCTAGCCTCATCAGTGTGGCCTGTATGTGTGATACCTACCTACATGCGTGCTTACAGGATGATGATTGCTTAATCTAGTCAGATGATTGCTGTCCCATCATTTTTCTCGGGTCACTCTGCTTCATTCCACTAAGTCCATGTGCTCCAAGGTGGCTCTTAAGATCAACTGCTGACTTACAATGTTCAAAGCAAACATGGCGGACCAAAATCAGACTTCTCACAGGATTGATTGAATACTTCTGTGAAATGGCAGTCTTGGTCATATGCACAAACATACATATATACATACATAACCAGCCTGATAGTCAGCCAGATCAATTTAAAAACTGAAGAAATCTATGTTGACAGTTTTGGTTGACGCTTATCTGTATAGCAAAAGAAAAAAAAGATGGAGAAATTTGATGAGGTTGGAATTCGTGCTTGAAACTTCTTCACTTTTTTCGTGGTATTTTTTGGGAATAAGTGGTGTTCGACCAAAGAAACATATTTGCTGATTTTTTTTCTATCTGCTTTCTCTTTACTTTCAATTTAATGTTGATACATAAGTAATTTGAATCCTTCATTAACTCTTTATGATTATTTGTCGCCGTCGTGATTGGGTGGGGGTTAAAAAATACTTATCTATTAGAGGTATCCATGTCTTTGCCAAATCAGTCAGATGAAATAAGTAGATAATCAAACAGACTGACAGATATATATATATATATATATATATATATATATATATATATATATATATATATATATATATGTATGTATGTATGTATGTATATATATATATATATATATATATATATATATATATAGATAGATAGATAGATAGATAGATAGATAGATAGATAGATAGATATGGGCGTCCGTTGATATATTTCCGTGGGGGGGTGCAAAAGGATATATATTCACGAGCGGGGGGGAAGAAGGGTATATTTCATGAGGTGGAGGGGACAAGATATATATCAGGAGTACATCTTGCTGAATGATACCATCTTTTCATATGGTTTTAATAAGTTGGGATTACATAAATCATTAGTAATTTTATTGTTCTTTTATTGACTATTGAGTTCAAACTTTCAAATCCCCTCAGTCTACGGTGGTAGGCAGGGTCCAGGGAAGGGAAAGTGCCCTGTTTTCCCCCTTACACACCCTAGTGGATGCCCCCCACACCTTAGCGGAACCCCCCCCTACCCCAACACACACTCCCTCCCTAGCAGACGATCAGATAGATAGATAGATAGATAGATAGATAGATAGATAGATGGATAGATAGATAGATATAAATGAACATTTGAATAGATAGATAGATAGATAGATAGATAGATAGATAGATAGATATAAATGAACATTTGAATAGATAGATAGATAGATAGATAGATAGATGGATGGATAGATAGATAGATAGATAGATAGATAGATAGATAGATAGATAGATATAAATGAACATTTAGATAGAGATAGATAGAGAGATAGATAGATTGATAGAAATGGACATTTAGATTGATAGAAAGATAGATAGATAGATAGATAGATAGATATCAATGATGGAATGCAAACTATTTATCATATGTGAATGAAACATTTTCCTAAAATGTTGGTCGGCTTAAAAGAAATTGGACTATTGGTGATCGGATTACAAGACTTGTACCTGTCTTAGGAAATAAATGGCTTCTATCATTCCCTGTGATGTATTGATCTATTGTTGCAAATAAAATATTTCGATTGTATCTTTATGTATTTCTCTTGTGATTACAATAGAAGAGACAGCTTCTTTTCAAAGTGTTACTTCAAAGCAATGTTACCAAGAATTTTTTGTTATTTATAGCTAAAACAGTTTTTTTAAGGCTGAAATCGGCTAGATTCTCCAAGTTCCAACTAATATATCTTAAAATATTATTTATGTCCGTGCCTCGCATAAATGAGTCACCGTTGGAGCACACTGTTGTACCAGGACTAATTATCTAAAAGATTATCTGAAATCATATGCAAAATTATCTAGAAAAATCGATCTTTGATCTAAAAGTATCAAAAATCAATAGATCTTTAATCTAAAATTATCTAAAAAGAATACTAGCTCAAGATATAGGCAGTGTTGGTCAAAAATTACCAAATGTTTGAAAAATCAAAAAAGATGTTTTTATACGGTGTATGGTAGTCTATTCGTGCAGAATTGCAAGGTTGTAGACACAAAAATGTGAGCAGAGGCACCAAGAGATACACACACAGCCAGACACACAGGCGACTGGTCCATCGGCTGGGTCATCTATGGGGCTACAGTAATTCGACATTCATCTAAAACACACTTTTCAATAGAAAAAATATACACAAACACTCAAGAATAAAATTATCAATGAAAACTGTATATTAATCATATTAAACTTACTGATTAATTAAAGCCATCCACAACAGAACAATGTAAACTCTGTTGCAGGTTTAGGGTATTCATGTGTTTTGACATTCATTTGTATCAGAATATCTATGTATCCGGACTTCTCCCGGCCCCAACCGTTCACAGTAGAAACTCAAAGTTAAGCACATACAATCATCGATAGGCGAGGAAAATATAGTCGTTTTCTTTATATTCACCTCCCAAATTTTTGTGCTCGGGTTTCGATTTACAATCTGAGTTTATGCTAAATTGGTACCTTAGTTTATGTCCGGTAATGAATTTAGGGCTAAAACTATATTGGAAGTAATTTCAAAGTGACTTAATTTTACTTCCACTGCTTAATTTACGCAGTATACGGAAGCATATATTGGAGGTGGTGTTTCATAATTTCCCTTGGAATGCTCGTTATTTCTTAATCCTTTTTGTCCCAACCCCCAATGAGAACAGGGTGTGGTTCAAGGTTAATTTAATTTGAGGATATCCACACGTAAACGATCACCAAAAATTCTCTTTAGTCTTTGCGAAGATTGTCTCAAGTCTTTTGTCTTTAGGTCTCAAGACGAATCTTCAGCCCCCTTGACTTGTCTAGAGAGAGCAGTACCAGGTCACATCGGACAAAGCCCCAATCGGTCATGGTATCACATTTGCGTCTGTCTGGTCATTAATGGTCAACCATAATTTTTTTTTTACAAGCCAGATTTTCGACCCTCATAAATTCAGAGCAACGATGAAAAGCCGTTTCTGTCTCTTTCATCTATTCTTCAATAAAATGTCTGCTGTTCATAAAAAAAAACGCAATTCCGAAGAAATGACAAATGACACGAACTATAGCGAGTGGCTGTCTCATTTCTAGGTTGAACGCTTTCTATGCAGAAGCAAAGCCTGGAGATGCGTAATGGCTTAACTGTTAACTGGACAGAAAATAGAATCGTCGAACTGAGTTCAAATTCTGACTGGGGCAGTTTGTTTTCACTAGGCACTGATGCCCTTGGGAAACGCATGAATCGATCTCCCGGCTTCTTAGAAAGATATTTTGGCAGATGGAGCCCTTCAGCGGCAAAGACAATTTCATCATAGATGTTTCGAGGTCGAAATAGACTGATGTGTCCGTTTTCAGGCTTGTTTATATTGAGAGTTATCCGTTTCTTAGACTGGTCGCAAACCAATGCTAGAGAGCTCATTCTGCCCGACTATTTAATAACAGCTGGGAGTAGATTAATGCCTTTCCCAAGGCCATTTGTGTAAAGTGAGCACTAACTATCAGAGCTGGAGTTTGAACTCGACTCGTCGATTTCGTTCTCCGTGCTGTTGAGTGCTTAGTCACTTCAAAACTCGATCTTTCCCAACAGTGACTTTTCAAATAGACATGAACCCGAATTTTCCCTACTTCCGTTGATAATATAATCGTATTGAAGCAAATGACTCATAATGGATTCGTTGTAGCTGCTTCAGCACGTCATAGCTGTTTCTCTTTTTAGCAACCTTTCCTCTGAAATATTGTACTCTTTTATGGAAATGATTATTTACCTTTAAAAAGTTGATAGATCCAGGGGGGTGGATTAGTCCTTATTGCTCTCAGATAACCCCCTTTATTCCCTTTGTCACCTGATCAAAGATAATCAAGGAGGAAAGGGAGCATGATTATCCTAAATAAATTTTTAAAACGACAGAGAGAGAGAGAGAGAGAGGAAGAGAGAGAGAGAGAGGAAGAGAGAGAGAGAGGGGAAGAGAGAGAGAGTGAGTGAGGGGGTTACACAAAGAAGAGTTATGATGTTACAGCGACAGATTTTATCTACTTTCAAATTCTATGTAGGAGAGCAAATGCTTTTTACAATGTTTGATGTTTGGGTATTTGACTCTAAGAATATGGAACCAACCAAGGTGTTCACGCACAGTGTTTGACTTGTGAGATGTGTGCTGTCTTTGTTTGTACATATAAAAAAGAGAACACGAATTCTGAGTCTGTCATGTCGTAAACAATGGAAAAGATAAAATACTTCTCAACAAACATCTGTTGGAAATGAGTTAACTTTGTATACCAGAAGAAAAACCTTTCGGGGCAGTTACATTCACATATCTACATCACCTGCTTGCGACATATCCAAAAGTGAATTGGGGTAGAGTTCATACTACGTGTGGCTGTAGAATTTCTCACCCTGGAACCTCCACTGTTCGCTTTAGATCTGCAATGCTTGCATAGTATAAATATTCGTATATTCTAGTCTATTGATTTATCTATCTATCTAGCTAACTATCTCATTCTATTCCCTGACATAAGTTGGAAAAATTTGCCTTAAGGTATCAAGAAAGCCAAAGAGTACTTGCAAGGGTAGTGTAAAACTGGAAGATATTAGATATTTTTTCAGTCTGGGAATGCTCAAAACATTTCCAATATAGAGTAATACTAACCACCTCCTCGCTTTTGCCATTTCGGCTTACAAAAGAGTTTTTTTTCTTTTGGATTGCAGGGGAAATTCTGTCTTTCTCTCTCTCTCTCCCCCCCTCTCTCTCTGTCTCTCTCTCTCTCTCTCTCTCTCTCTCTCTCTATATATATATATATATATATATATATATATATATGTTCACTTGCATACTACATCTGGAACCATTCCTAGGTGTTTATATTCACAGCAATATGAGGATAGCACTGACGAATAGGTTGTGCCTAGTAAATTCACGATATATATATATATATATATATATATATATATATATATATATATATATATATATATATGTGTGTGTGTGTGTGTGTGCGTATGTGTGTGTGTGTGTGTGTATCTTTGTTTTGTGGATGTGAGGTGATCAGACAGAATATCGATGAAAGTGGCAATTGGAAGTTGAAGAAAAAAACTTGAGAGGGAGGCAGCTGTTACAACTCGAAAAAATTTTTTTTTATTATTTCTTCCCTGAACCCCAAACATATTAACAGCACACAATTTTCACGGCACTGCTGCAAGATTTTCTGAAAAAGATGACTGGCACCCATTGAAATGCACCAAAACATACCCGTGTGATAATAAAAAATAATTCCAGATGTAACACCTACCTATATCTTAAGTTTTGCTGTTAGTCTTCCAACTATCATTTTCATCAACATATATATATATATATATATATAAGATAGTCGGAGACTAACAACGACTAAAGTCATGTGCACACAAATGAGGAAGTGTTTCTTGGTATTGGAGACATGGTATCGCTTGAAACTAACTTTCAGATAATCCTGGGGTTCGACCTCCGATAGATCTCTACGCATTTAATATCATGTTTGCCATTGGAACTCTTGAATTATATATATATATATATATATATATATATATATATATATATATATATATATATATATTCACATACACAGTATATGTGGTACAAATCAGGCTAGCAGTATAACATGATATAATAATATATCAATAATATATACCACTTCTGAAATGTAATGGATTTATTTCATAGAGTCCTCGATACATACTACATTTTACTCTTGGGGTTGAGTTGTTTTGGAGTAGAGCTGGAAATAAATAGTAGGTTGTGGATTCGCTACACAAACTAGCTCATGTTTCAGCCCTCTCTGGGCCTCTTCAGGCGAATGATTGTCTATGTTTTTTTTGGTCTTTTTATTGGGAATTTGGTGAGAATGTTGTGAGTGTGATAGTGGGTAGTGTGCGGATATTAATTTTGTCAAAGGGGTTTGAACTCCATCATTCAAAAAACTTCCCATTACCAACTTTTACCTCCAAACATACCCAAGCATATTATGAATTAAATATCAAGATTAATACTATCCTCTAAAGCTACAAAAGACACCAACAGGGGCAATAAAACCCGATGCTAAGATACCTTGGTAAAAAAAAAATTACTCCCAGACAACTACTAAGCATCCTTGCAGGAATGACCCCTATATGGAGTTCAGTTGTTAGGATTTGGTTAGAATTGTCTTCATTATTTCGAGTATTTTTATATTGTGAGAACTCTTGATGATCATTGTGTTTTCTGTGAATATTTTGTGGATATTGGAGGGGCCATTTTGTTTTTGTTTTATATATTGACGAATACGGCTGGGGGTCAGTTAGGTGGTATGTTAATCTTTTTGACTGTGTTGTGGTCGTGTATCCGAAATATGTAGTATTGTTAGAGGTACATTGTCGCAATGGACATTTGAATTGGTATAAATCATTGTTTTTTGTAGTGTTTTTTGTGGAGCAGGAAGCAGGAGTGATTGCTGGTTATTGGGAGATATGAAGTTTTAAATATGTTTAGTAAATTGTTTATTCCAGATATTTATTTGATTCGATGGTAGATATGTATTGGCGGGTTAAATTGCACACGGCTTTTTCGTCTTCATTGAAGTTGAGGTGCATTTGTTCACCGTAGCAAAGGTTATCAATATTTTTGTTTTGATGAGGAATTTCGGTAAGTTGATCCACGCCTTCGAACCAGCGATGAAGGACAACATCCAAAATATGGAGGAGCTTACTGGAAGGTCGGAACAACAAGGAATGTCGATTCTGTTTAATGAAATTGCTTAATGATACATTCACCGTGTAATAACGGGAGATTATGTCGAATAGACTTTCAATATAATACAATCCGATTTATAATCATTCCGTCGGTTCACAAATCCATTCCTTAATGAGAATAGCGGTCATGGATACTTTGGGAGTATATACAAAAATTGACTAAAAAATTGTTCTTTTTTTAACCTTACAATATGAAAGGTTTACCTGCTACATATATATATATATATATATATATATATATATATATATATATATATATATATATATATATATGGAAGATACTAACATAGGAGTAAGTGTAACAATGATTCTTTTTCATTTTTATACATCGTAACAAGTTTCAACTTTCTTGATCAATATCTAAGGGAAAATTGTCATATGGGAGGGTTAACGAAGTAAAATCCAATTTATAGTATTTCTGTCGTTGGTGTAGGGCCCGCCCCATTTCAGTGGGTATCTCATATCTCCTGTATCATCTTGATGGTTGTGTATGAACCGTCTTTTATCGACTGGCATCTCATATTTCATTCATCGACTTCATCTAAGGATTCAGTTGATGGTGTCAATTGGTGTTTACATGTAAGGATGGACAGAATATATATGTATATATATATATATATATATATATATATATATATATATATATATGTATGTAAATTTATATATATATATATATATATATATGTAAATTTATATATATATATATATATATATATATATATATATATATATATATATATATATATATATATATATATATATATATATATATATATATATATGTCGTCCATTAAAAATGACGGACAAGGAACATCTTAATTATTTACTAAATTTTTCTTGTTTCGGTAAAAGTGAACGAATCTCAGATGTTGATATATATAGATACTTTCCAAAAGATAATGCAGTTTCGGCAACAATTTGTGTCATTTTCAATATCAGAAAAAAAAAAAAATTAAAAAGGTGTGTTTTGTTCATCATTTTTAATGCAATATACACACACACACACACACATATATATGTATATATAGATAGATATAGATATGTATCTATATATATATATATATATATATATATCGAGAGAGAGATAGAGAGATTCAGATATAAATGTAAATATATATATGTATATATAGAGAAAGAGAGACAGAGGAGGGAGAGAGAATATAGAACGTTTCCGAGCTTTAAACACTAAATACACTAAAAAAAAATTGTTCCTTAATGTTTTTTTCCTGTCACTTCAATCACTTATTTCCCAATATCCGTCAATGAAATTTATGTATTTTCCTTCAGTGTTTCTTTTTAATGCTCTACATATAGTTTGATATTATTGTACTATGAGTAAATTTTCTCTCGTTGGGATCATCAGTTGTTTACCATGTTACCGTTTCAGGGATTTGAAAACAAAACAGATGTATTAAAATGATACCCCAGCAGCATTTATCAAACATCACATCCCCTTCTGCTATTTTCATATATAGCTTACACATAGCTTATATAGATATATAGCCGGTCATTCGGTTTTGGGGTAACTTGGCAGCCAGTTGGGCCCCTACTGCGCATGCATGAACAGACTTTCTCATATGGTGTTTTCTTTTTGCTTGTAGATATAAGGAATAAATGCTTAATTTGTTAGCCCTCTAGCTCCATTGTTGTGGCCTGTATGCGTGGTATGTGTATGATATCCAGCAAACCAGCTAGATAGCAATTCAGACTCACTTGAAAATTGAAGAAACCTACGTTGACAGCTTTGGCGACAGTTTTGTTTGACGGTTTGTATAAGTAATAGCACTTGGTCTCAGAAGTTCAATCGTTGTTCCAACATAGTTGATTACATATTAGAAACTTTCAAGCAAATTGTCCCCATAGGTGTCTTCAGTCTGTAGCTAGTTTGGCTGGCTGGTTATTTATTTATCATGAGTACAGGCCATACCAGTGGAGCTAGAAGGGTGAAAATCTAAAAATTCACCCCTTATGTTTAGAAAAATGATTTTGTTTTTTTTATTTTAGTTCTCTTAAATCTTATCCCTCAAAATCGTTCTTAGTGAAGGATCAATTTGCAACGTAAGTTTATGCTAGATTGGTCATTAGTTTATGTCCAGAAGCACCCTTGCGTTTTGGATAACCAAACATTTTTTTAGTGATCACTGCCCCAACAAAAGGCAAGAGGAGTAACATATTCATTGATCATCACTTTTTCTTAACTGATTCCCCCCAACACTGCATACTGCCAAAAGACGTTGGTCGTGTAATGGTTTTTATTGATTGACTCACCAGACCTGGTTTTTGTTTCAAGATCATTCCTCCATGTATTTATAGGAGGTGCAAATCGGTAGTGATATGATTTGTGCAAGTCGTTGCTAGTGTAAGGGTACTGCTCACCTTTACTATGTATTTATTCCATCGATATTTCTTTATTGGTATTTAGGGAAAAATATCCGTTAAATGTGCTGAATCTAGTTAGTACAAAGCACTCGACGATTCCCACAGTCCCCGATCGTGTACCCAGTTGCGTGGTCAGCAAACAAATATTTACCATACTTTGGGCGTCCCGGTGACAACCAGAGGCATGGACAGCTCTCTGTTGCCAAGGCAAGGAATGAGAAATAAATGTATGTGAGAAGAAAACAAGAAATTCTAATCATCTACTTCTACTTAGGACAACGAATCTCCATGAAATGTTCGAAAGAAGAAATCAAACGAAGAATTAGTCTATGTTGGCAAGCTTTTGGTTGAGCAAGCTCAACCTTCAACTTCAAGAAAATCCCATTAGCTCTAAAAAAAGGAGGGGTGTACAACCAATGTCATCTCTCAATAGTCACCTATGGAGCTGAAACATGAAACTCAACTGAGAGATTGATCCTCAAAGTGAGAACCATGTAATGCACTGAGGAAAGGACTACATAGATAGATGATTACAGACAGCTCAGTATATTAGAGAGAAACAAACAAGGGTAAGAAATCATGAGAACCATCAGAAAACTCAAACAATAAAGGGCTGGTCATGTGTGGATATCAAAGAACTGTAGGACATTGCGATTCACAAACGGGGATCCGCAAATATCATAAGCAAAACCGTGTTCAGCACAAAATACGATGGCATGAAGATCTAAACAAGTTCAGAAAGTATTGGTTCTGCGACGCCCATGATAGAAAGGTCTGGCGAATCTTGGGGAAGGTCTATGTCCAACTACGGGTGCTAAAAAGAAAAGGATGATGATGATGATGATGATGATGATGACGATGATGATGATGATGATGATGTTGTTTTGTCAAAAACCTCGTATCAAGTTAGTATAAAGCAGTCAACATTTCTGGTCGTCCCCGATCGTGTCGAGTTGCACCTTGTCGCGTGGTCAGCAAACAAATATTTATCATTCATTGGACGTTACGGTGACAACCAGAGGCATGAACAGCTCTCTGTTGCCAAGGCGAGGAATAAGAAATTAATGTATGGCAAACAGCGTGACGTACTCTGCACCTGAAAAGTAATGTCACTTAACCAGTCGTTCACACCTGCCAACAAAGTAATAGTCCAGTGAAATGGTCACTTTATACATGTTTTTAGGGGCAAAAGTTTTAATCGGTGGCCCACGTAGAATAAAGTACGTGGAATATATGTTTTGCTATTGTTAGCCTGTGCATTGTGTGAAAATTTGCAACGTTTTATCAAATACATGGGACAGATTATACAAATAATATATTTGGGCAGACGAATAAAAATAATTATATCCTACGTAATAGCTACTCTATAAGGATAAGTTATGACTTGTAAATTGTACTAATAGATCTGACCAATTAATCAATCAATTCATTACAACGTTTCTGCGTTTAACGAGATCAGTCATGGTCAAAAGTACACAAAAAGTATATAACTGAAACATAATTCATTTTATAGTCGATCGGAAAGACGAAATTACTATATTTTAGCAGGGTTGGGGTGGGGGTTATATTTTTGGTAACCAAGTTAGATATTATCTCAAAAAAACCTTCTACATTAAAAAAAATTGTTACTAGCTTTTTTATGAACTTCAACGATGGCCATTTTGAAATTCAAAATGGACGACTGCAGATGTAGAATGCACTTACATATTTTAATCTCTTGCACTTTAACCCACTTAGGTTTACTAATAAAACCTTGCGCACCCAAAACATAAATAAAGTGGTCCCAGCTGGACTAAATGTATTCACTAATATCTGTTTCTTCAAATTATGTATCTAAAAGATCTCAATGATTCCAATGACATTTTGCGGAAGGTTGGTTCATGGGTAAGGAATAATTGATGAAGCTTTAGCATAGATCAAGAATTTTTTCAACAGCTATTTGTGCATACAATATCTCCAAGGGTTCACGATTAAGTTTGAGGTCATTTTCAAGAAATAAATACATTAAGATAAAGAAAAAATAGAGTGAAGTACGTGGATTATCTGGATATAAAATCTGATTATATCAAAACATTTGAAATATTTGGAATATTCACCATAATGGTAAGAATAGGATACAATTTGTATGTAAAACACACATCAAATAATCATACTTAAATAATATTTCAGTCTTAAACATTTGAGTTCGTTGTGGTAAAAGTATAATTTTTTAAAACTCATTTACATTTATTGATAACACTACTATTCAATAATCCTGTCATTCTGTTGCTGAAAAAGAATTTTCTGATATTCAATCTACTTCTATCCTCTTCTACCGTATATGTATGGCCTCTCAGTCCCTTTTACTTGCTTTTGGTGAAAAATACATTACGACCTATTAATTTCACAACACGCATAATCATACACATTTCTCTCAAGTCTCTTCAACCCCATCTTTTTTTCTAACGATGTAAGTCCTTACTCTTTCAACCTATCTTCATCTCTCATACTTTTTAATTCTGGTATTAATTTAGTTGTTCGTCCCAGGACCTTTTGATGATGATTGCTATCTTTCACTAAGTTCGGTGACGAGGCTTGAACACAGCATTCATGGAGCAGGAATTACAATTTTTATGACATTTACGAAACGTTTCTGATGAAACAGCCTAGGCAAAACATGTGAAATAAATTTTTCTCAAATGTCATAATAATTTGATACTTCTATTTAATCATCCATGTTTCACCACTCGTGATGCACTTGGCTGAAAATTAATAGCGTTCAACCAGTACGCGACCGGCCATAAAAGGGTACTGTCAGACATTTTGAATCAAAGCACCCGAGTACGCATGTGCAAAATTGAAGAACATTTGTCGAACAAATACAGATTTGAGCTTAAGCAAATAAACGAAGGTAAAGAAGAATTCGAATAGATGCAAACATACATACGTACATTTGGTATTAGGAAATAGATATATATGACCAAACAGTGCATATATATATATATATATATATATATATATATATATATATATATATATATATATATATCAATCATTGAGAAATGGCTATATGATCCTACAGTATATATATATATATGTATATATGTATATATATATATATGTATATATATATATATATATATATATATATATATATATATGTGTGTGTGTGTGTGTGTGTGTATGTGTGTGTGTGTATGTGTGTGTGTGTTTGTGCTATTAAAAATGGATGTATGATCCGAGGGTATATATATATATATATATATATATATATATATATATATATATATATATGTATATATATATATATATGTATATATATATACTATTATTATTATCATTATTATCAAAAATGCATATATGATATGAGAGTATATATATATATATATATATAAATATAAATTTTTATTATTATTATCATTATTATTATTATTATTATTATTATTATTATCATTATTAGGAAATGGATATATGATGTAACAGAATGATTATAAATTGCGTTATGTCATATAGTAATAAATAATTATTATTCAAAATGATCACCCTTTGTTTACTCGGTGGATTTCCATCATAAGACCACTAGACATATGTGTGTTATAATTCTAGAGACAATTTATTAAGAAACATTTTTCGTCCGATACCGGAATTAATCGAGTAGCAAACCGAACTGCTGACCACGTAAATGAGCATCGTAGCTCAGTCGGTAGAACAGAGTCGCGTTAATACTGCTTCTTGGCGGACGCAGGTCCAAGTTACATACGACTCCTTTTTTCTTTATTCATTTATGTGGTGGGCTGTTTGATTAGCAAATTCTGACGCCAGAAGAAATACGTTTCCAATTAAATCGTCTCTACAATGAACACATACTGTCAGACACCAACTGTCCAACTAAATGATAAGTATTGTCTACTTTTAGAGAGTTTGCTTTACGCCATTTTTAAGAATTGAGATGCCTGTAGATCCGTCTCTCAGACAACTCCTCTCCAATGAAAGAAGAACAGTAGGGTCAAGAGGACTACTTGATGTGTGGATCAAACATCAGGAGATCCAGAAGCATTCAGCTGAAAATCTCGTAGAGAAAAATTGGGAGCGGGCACAAGGCTATAAAGTACCTGACAGATCTTTATTATAATAAAGGATGCGATACTCACTAGATATTGAAATAGTAATCTTTGTGCTGGACTGGACTGATCTTGGTAAACAGAACAGGTTAGTCTCTCAAAAGAAACCGTCTCGCAACAAACCTCTTTTGGCAGCATTTAGTGTTTGGGGTTGATCAATTGGAAAAATTCGGATGATCGATGAAAAAATGACTATTTTGCCTCTTTAGGGATCACTAAAAAAGTCTGATTTAAAAAAAAAAAAGACCGACAACAAGCGTGAATGCTGCCAGGCACAAGGACCAATTTAGCATGAACTTGCGTTTTAAATTGATCCCCTCACTAAACGACTATTTTGGGCAGAGGGAATGTTTTTTAGTTTTTTTCTATGTATAATAAGGTGTAAATGTTAGATTTTTCAGCTTTTTAGCCCAACAGCGATGATTGTTGGGCACAAGACGGCTTCTATCTTTATTCATCAATCATTTATTCTATCTATCTATAGACTGTTGATATATATCTATCTATCTATGTTATTCTGTCCACGTAATTATCTATGTCAGACTTTTTTTTTCTCCGAGTTACCATTCGTCTTCATTCTGAATTGTTTTGCTTGTGTAGGTCTCATTTTTGACACGCCTGTGATTCTTGGTTAATGTTTGAGCTATTTTGAAGTCATGAGAGTGGAGTCATACAGACTGACTGATGAGCAACGAATGACAGAAATGAGGGGAAATGGTGATGTGCCTGGATGGGGAATGTGGAACGCAGAAGTTTGATTGGTAAGTTCCAGAACATCATATCAACGCAGAGAAAACTAACCAGGGAAAGATATATATATATATATATATATATATATATAGAGAGAGAGAGAGAGAGAGAGAGAGAGAGATATGTATGTATGTATATATATATATGTATATTTATGTATATAGATAGATAGATAGATAGATAGATGGAGAGAGAGAGAGAAAGAGAGAGAGAGAGGGAGAGAGAGAGAAAAGGGGTAGACAGACAGACAGATTGATAAAAAGGGAAAAATAGAAAGATAGAAAGAAAAGAAAGAAAGAAAGAAACGAAAGAACTGGAGAAGTGGAGAAGGAAACAAGATGAAGAAAAAATGATAGAAATTTGCAGGAGAAGAGAAAGACAGGAAGAGAAACTTGAAATGAGAAGAAAGAAAGAGAGTAAAAAAAAGATGAAGTCAAAAGAGAGAGTGGGAGAAAACAAAGAAAAATTCGAGTGGTGAAGAGAGAAAAAATACAGGAAGAAGGGAGAAGTTGAGAGAGAGGGCGAGGGAGGAGAAAAATGAATGAAGTAAAAAGTGTAATAAATAAAGCAAGCTTGAAGAGAAATTTTTTTTAAAGAAAGAAAGAAAGAAATAGAAAAACGGAATATATTTAAAGAGCGTAAAAAACGGATGAAACAAAAGAAAAGAAGAATGAAGAATAAAAAGTAAAGAGGAAACAAGGAACAATAAAGAAAAGGAAAAAGAAGGAAAGTAAAATCATGAACGAAAAATTCTGGAAACATAGGAAAAAAACAAGCTTGGCTGCGCAAAGGTAAAAATCCCTTTCTTTCTTATGATCTTAAAAGTAAACAAAACAGAATTCATTTTTCCATAGAATATTATTACAAAAAATATATGTCTCATTTCAACTCCTTTATCAATACTTCCTGTAAATAAAATTTGCAATCTCTAGCAAAACAAGTCGACCTGAGTTGGTTTTTAAATATGGAAGTACATTTGTCATTAGTTTTTGTGTACTTCACTGTGTCATGATGTAACTGTTTTTTAGTCTGGTCATTGTCATCCATCATTATTGTTACACTAAAATATAAAGTCGAACTCAATAGTTGGCGTTTTACAATAAAAAATACACAAAAATGAAAGTGAAAAAGAAAAAAAAACAAGAGAAGAAAAACAGATCAGGTTAGTCACCAACTAGAAACCGTCACATGACCAATATCTTTTTGCTGCATGGTGTGTTGTGGGTGATCAATTAAACAAATTGAAAATCTGAATGAACGTCTAGTAGGTTACTCAACAGAAACTGGAAAAAAAAATAATAATTTTCGAAAACCAAGTTTAGATACTGTTGGACTACAAACTAAGGGACCAATTTAGCATGAATTTTTCTTGTAATTTGGACCCCCTTAAAAAAAAAAATACTCGGGGGAACGTGAAAAAAAAAAAAGCAAACAAAATAATTAGTTACTTTTCTTGCCTCCCGTCGGGTGGGATCTCTGAAATAAGATGAAATTTTCAAAATGCACAAGTAAACACCGCCGAACACAAACTGTTAGCCAGCCAGCACGACCAACTTGAAAACTGAAGAAAGCTTGGTTAACAGTTTTGGTGACAGTTTGGATTGACGGTTTCTAATATAGGAAGAGAAAGAAAGAAAAAGATGAAAGGGTGAAAGAAAATGAAAAAAGAAGACGCTTTGAAGATAAAGAAAATAAAATAAAATAAAACTGGTTTTGTAAGTTTTTCAATAGAAATCACCAAGTGATCAAGATCGATCAGCAGTATGCTGTGTTAGGGGTGATCAATGGAAATTAGTAAAAAAAAGATGCTGAATGAATAAGTTACTTTCCTCCTTCACTAAAAACCTGAATTTTCAAAAAACAAGCGTGAACACTGCCGGGCAAAAAACTAAGAGGTCAATTAAGCATAAACTAACACTGTAAATTAAACTACCCCAATAAAAAAATATCTAGGGTCAGATTTTTGAAAAGCACGAAAAATATGACCGTTTAATGCTGACATAATAATGATTAGATGTTCAAGTATTCAGCCCCCTAGCTCCATTGGTACGGCTGTCGGCATGATACATTCATACATACATAGCTAGTCAGCCAGCCAGCCAGCCTGCTCTAAAAGCTGAAAAAACCTATGTTTTAGTGACAGTTTTTGTTGACAGTTTTTAATCAAGAAAGATGGATCCAGACTTGCAATTATAAACGCCAAACAGAACGCCTATTTCGAGCCCAAGCCACCTGATCAGAGCAGCCAATCAAAAAGCGGCATATTCCTTTCTCGGAATCGTACTTATTTCTGGCAGCTGCAAATCAAACATTTCTTTTGTCACGGACAAGGCATTGCATCACGAGGAGATCGGGAGTAGAATTCGTGGCAAAGCACAAAAGAATTAACACAGATGTATGCAATAACACCTAAACAGCCCACACAAAGTGCGTACCAGACGAGATCTCGTAGAGACGCGAATACCATTGTCTTTTCAAGAAGCGTTACTCGGTGCTGCGTTGTCTGAGATAAATTTGCCATTTCCATGAATATGGGCGTATAAGTCGTCCTCAAGATTTTTTTTTCTCAAAATTCTGGTTCGAGAGAGCATCAACGAAATTGTTGTCAAAACCGTCAACAATGGTTTTAACAGTTCTCAATTCTGTCTTAACATTTCAACATTTATTGTTTATCATGCCAAGTAAAAACGGTTGATTTTTGTGAAAATCCCACCCTTAATGGGTCTTTAGCGGGGGTTCCAGTTTGCAATGTAAGTTTATGCTAAATTGATCCTTTAGTTTGTGTCCAGAAATATTTACACCCCTTTTTTGAAAATTTGTAAGTTTGTGATCACTATCCAACAAAAGGAGAGAGAAATAACTTATTCACCTATTCCAATTTTTAAATTGGTCATCCTCAACATAGCATGCTGCCAAAAGATTTTGGTTATGTGACGGTTTCTATTAGCTGACTAACCAGACCTGTATTTGTAATATATTTTGAACTCACGGTATAATTTGACCCTTATGTTCCAACTTATTCGCCCCAATCTACAGTATGAGTATAGTTTAAAGGAAATAAATTCTCAAGTCATATCATTATTTTTTCCGGGATATTTAAATAAAGGCGCCATTCAGTAGAATATCTATGCTTTAGTAAAGTCAAGGACTAAACTTACTAAGTCGGGTACAAGGCTACATGAAGATTGGCAGCTGCACACAAGAAAATATCATGTCACACAATTTGAAAGTTTCTAATAAAGTTTTACTTTTTTTTATTTTACTTTCGTTGGAAAACTCTCCAGAAGGGGAAATAACTCTTTTCATAAAATTGATATAGATATCTCCTCTTGTGGAATTATTTCCGCCGTGGAATTATTTTTATACCAAAAAATACCATCCCCAGAGTGGAAAATGGTGTTGGAAATATCATTTTATGGGGTTTCTCACGCGCATCAGTTACCGGGAGATTCACCAGGATTGAGACGATACTGAACTCGCTAAAATATCAGTCCATTCTTTCAGAAAAAATCAAGACAAAAGCCCGAAACATAGTTCAAATACCAATTCTGAATGGTCTTAGAAGATTACGGTTCTGAGTATGGAATGGTCTTCTCAATCACCTGACTTGAATCCAATCGAACATTCTAGGCATGAATTGGAAATTGCTGTTCATAAACAGAAACTGTCGAATACAAATGCTTAAGAACAATTCTGCAGAGAGGAATCGTTGAAATCCCAGTTGAAAGATGGAGAAGCCTCATTAGAGTCTCCAAAAAAAAATGATTGGGGCCAAGCGAGTCTCAATTAAGTATCTGTTTAGTAGGGAAGAATTCTTATTCAAGAGTCATTACAATAAAGAATTAATGATTATGGGAATGAAACAATGAATGATATTAATTCTCCCCTTTTTCCATCGATCCACATAGTAAACTGTTTTACTAACGCTGATTTCGTTGATAAATGTCATGAAATTAAGAATGATTGATTAGAAAAAGTGAGGAAAATAATGAAAAATCTTTGGGTCGAATATTTTTGCATAGAACTCTATATGCACACACACACACACATACACACACACACACACACACATGCACACTCACACACACACACACACACACACACACATATATATATATATATATATATATATATATATATTCTGTCATCCCTTAGTTGTTTAAGTGATTTGATTTTCGAGAGAAAATATTTCAACAAGAATACGATAGTATTCACTAGCTTAAATATATATATAGAGAGAGATAGATACACAGTACCTGTTCTAAGTAATTGAACAAACAAACATTTTGCTTCTAATCGTTTGCTTTTGTGTGTTAAAAACAGGAAACATGCACGAGAGCCAAAGAAAAATATTTTCCAGTAATTTACTATTAAGAACTGCAAAACATGATTAAATACAGGCTTGTTTAAAAAAAAATCCTTGTTCTTTCATTTCCGGTTTTTAACTCTCAAAACCAACCAAATAGAAGCAAAACGTCTGTTAGTTCAAATACTCATGACGGGTATTGTATGTATATATATATATATATATATAGGCTCATGGATGCAAATGTATTCTTGTTGAATCAATCTCACTCGAAAATCCAATCACCTCAAACAACAAAGGAATGCCTTTCGTACCGAATGACAATCTTCCCGCCATTTTCACACACCAATCAAATCCTTTACAATCTTCCCGCCTAAACATGGCGCCAATTGCCCTTTCTATACAATTCTATGAATGCATCCTGCTGCGTACCTAATACCACCGAGTCCTTATTATTCACTCAGCATGGCCCTGCTACATAGAGCCAACCGATTTACCTGAGTACGTGTTACGAGACCGAGGGTGGCACTGCAGATTAAAAAAAATCCCCAGCGGGCATTTGTCTTCAAACGAGATTGCAGCAAAGCTGGCTAGATCCGTTAGATTTGAACTTGGCTTGACAAGGCAGGCTACCCAACCGGATGTAATGTGTTGGTCTCTTCAAAGAGCGCAGAACCGGAAGCTGGCAGTTATTGCGTCAAGCGTTTGATCACAGGACTATTGGTTTTGTTGTTGGCGCATTGGGAATCGGTTAGAGTTAATGGTTGTTGCTGTTATTACATGACAGGGGTTCAGTGGTGTTATATAACATAAGTAAATAACGATAATGTATACCAGACAATGTTTTCGATCGGAATAAGAATTTCAATCCTGTATACATTTACTGTTTCAGGGGTAGATTTTCACAATACTTTAAGTTAAGATAAAACAGTGTCTTATAAGACAATTCAGTCACTACTTGCCATACGCGGGTTTTCCATCCACGGGCTTCTTATTCGTGGTTTGAATTATGTGCAATTCAATAATGAATAGAATAATGTGAATATTTGTGGGAATTAGTGGCACACCGCGAAAAAACTGAATCATAGTAAATCGCCATACAGCATGAACAAAATGTGAATGGTTTAGGACATCATACTTGCATATATAATCTACTATGGACTTTTGAGAAAAGTGACAAGTGTCGATAAAAATGCCTGGGACTTGTAATCTATCAATTCTATTATAATTTTCTTTGTTATTGAGAAGAAAGATTGTAGAAAATTTATGTAGACAATACAAACCCGGATTTAATCGTGGTTGGAAACTTGTTCACACTTGCGAACCGGTTAGCCGTGAAATATTTATTCCAATTCACTTAACTGCAGTTCTATGGAATTTATGGTTTCCGTTAATCAACTTTTTACTGAATGCTCTACTGTATATTATTTATTTATTTGTTCATTTACAATATGGGAAAGGTGAAGTGAGGATTTTTTTTAATCAAAAGTTTCATTGTACAAGCTCTATGGTTTTGGGGGATCAAAAGGGTTCGGAGATCAGCAGAAATTATTAAGCATTCGTAGCCCCCCACCCCCGTGCCCCAAACAACCACAATTATTTTGAATAATGCGACGGATATTTTGAGATATACAATCCAATGTGTTTACATTGTATGAAATTGCCGTGTATGCTCGTATATAAGTCCATCTTGTGTATAAGTCAAACCTTGATTCATGGTTGCAAAATCATTAATTTATTGTATAACTACTGTGTATACCATTTATGTTGGCCATATATTATATAAGACGCTACACAATCTTAGGTTTGTGACCTACTTTATTGAAGGCGTTGCACGTTTTTTTCATTACAAGTGAACAACAGTAAATACGGCGAAAGCTTCTACCTTTTTATATGTGCGTGTGTTCATTTATCTGTGCGATTGTTTTTGCATTCCAGTGCTCCTGGCAATACCATTTTGTCTACAGACTTGAAAATCTGTATCAGTACTCCGCTAGACCCCTTCTAAAAAAGATTTATTCTATTATTAGAAGGAGACTTTTTTCTAACCTTTTTGGGCCTTATTCTGACGATTTTATTGATAACACCTTGATTCTGAGGAATTTAGATCTTTCTAGATGTTTTTACTATGTTTTAAATCTCTTGCAGTAGAAAACGACAGTGATGTCGTGGATAGAATTCATTTCGACCATATTTATTCTCAAATGGATTAAAATCTTGACGCTACGACCCTTCAATTATTGACTGTGATGGCTAGTTGATACATATTATATAAGTTCACTCTTTGCTGACAGTAACCATTGAATATCTTTTAGCCAAATGTTGCTGCTAGCTGTTCCCATCATGTTTGAATTTCAACTGTACAAATTCATTTTCAGTTTAGTTTATTTATTTATGTATATGTATATGATTTGATTATTTATTCTATCTCGTTGTCTTATCCAAATGATACATCCCCCGTGTAAAAACGGGAGATCATTTTAAATAGAGTATCAATATAATACGATGCGATTTATAATCATTCCTGTCGGATCATATATCAATTTCTTAATGATATATATACGTGTGTGTGTGTGCGTGTGTGTGTGAAAAAGTTGAATAGTAATTACGTCGAAGAAGAATACAGCATGTACATGTGTATAGGTTTTTTGCAAAAAACTGGGTGTCGACCAGTGCATGAGTAATACGTTTATAAGATGAAATTGGCTAGCCGGCTAACGATATTGCGCTCTCAAATTGCTCACCTCCTTATTCTGCGGTCGTTGACACGAATATTTACTGTCTATACATATGTGTATTCCCATATACACACTATCGGCAAAATGGGAACACAAACACACTCACACATTCGTATACATGAATATTCATGCATACGACCGCAGAAAAGAGAGGTGAGCTACTCAAGTGCACTATCTCTGACACCTGCTCGCCAAGTGTCATTATCTCAGACGATGGAGCAGAGATTCAAATAAATAAATATACATATACATACTAGCATATACGTATAAAAAAAAGTATCTATTGATCAGCATTGAAGAGCATAAAGCTACTCACCTTAAAAATCCATTGCTCAGGCTGGAGGGAAAATCCATACATAGGCCATGTCGTCTATGATCCTTCTGCTGTTGTAATCACTCCCAACAATCTTCGTCCACGGAACCAAACGATTCATTCATTCGGATGATTTATACTTAATAATTCAAGTATTCTAATTTTGAGTTGTTTTTAAACTCAACTCAAGCTTCTATGATGTATTCTCCGTAGTTATGACAACAGATTACTTCATCATACAACCTCTCCATTATTTTTTTCTCGATGTATTTCCAAATACGAATCCATCATAACTTGAAAGTTATAACACACATACATGCATATATATATATATATATATATATATATATATATATATATATATATATATATATATATATATATTCATATACACTCATACACATAGATACTTGTACATATATATACATATGTTCAAATATCTGTGTGTATGCATATATATATATTTGTGTGTGTGTATGCATTCAAGTATCTGTATGTATGCATGTGTAAATATATACATGTTCAAGTATCTGTGTGTAGTGTGTGCATGAATATATATATATATATATATATATATGTATATATATATATATATTATTGATAGATATTCTCAAATTGAAATTTATACGAGTTCTCGTATGTGCGAACTGCTTGGGAGCCATTGTACTTCAGTTGGCGACCAAGGTACACACACATACACACATACAAATATGCACACATAAACATATATACACACTCACACTTTGATGTGCAGAATACGAATTTTATCTGAAAAATATGCTTGAGAAATTAACAATCATAAACATACAATCCAATAACAGGTCTGGTTAGTCACTCAGTCACTCAACGTAAATTGTCACGTGAATATTGTCTTTTTAAAGCATGATGTCTACAGGGTGAGCAGTTGAAAGTTTCGAAAAGGGGATGATCGATGAATGCATTACTCCTCTCGCATTTTGTTGGGTAGTGATCACCAAAAAAATGTCTGAAGTTGGAAAAAAAAAAAAAGCGTACGAAGAGTGCGGATGCCACCGGACACAAAATGAGGGATCAATTCAACATAAACTTACATTGCAGATTGCATTGCCCCCCTCCATCCAAAACCTATTTAGAGGGGGAATTTTCACAAGATGAAAAAAAGTTAGGAGTGAAGGTACAAATCCCATCCCTTTAACTTCAGTAATGGATTCCCTTGACGTGATACATACATAGCCAGTTAGCCAAACCAATTAAAAAACTGAGAAAACCTACGTTGATGTTGACAATTATGATTTAGGTTCTCATATAACATATGAGTTCTTTTTCTTTTTGTTTTCTTTCAAGAGCGAACTGATGACATGATGTCAAAACTCTAAGCAATAATAATGTCAGTCAGCTTGTATACACTGAGGAAAGGAGGTTATACATCAGAGCAGAAAACGCCCTCCACGTGCAAAAATCTTCAATAATTCAACATTTTTGACGGGGGGTAAACATAAGTATGGGATAAAAATATAAGAATTGGATGAGTTTTTATTCAAAAACTGTAACCAAAGGGTTCGATTTTAAAAGAGCTCAAGTAGATAGATAGGTAGATTGATGCTACTAATATGGAATTGACTCAATAATTTCAGTCCTTAAAAGTGCAACAGGTACGTTTTGCGTAACAGCTTGGAAAAATATATGTATAAATGCATATAAAAACATATATATATATATATATATATATATATATATATATGCACTCATACAAATACAAATATATACATATGAATACAAGTTTGTGACATGATAATTTATGTTTGTATGCATACATACACGTATATATATATGTATATATATATATATATATATATATATATATATATATATATATATATATATATTGAAAAATCAATGATTACACATAAACCATTTACTCACAAACACGAACATATATATGATAGATAGATAGATAGATAGATAAGAGCTGACTGGGTTTGATAGTAGCATAACTATTTGTATTGAAATGAGAGCAAGAAAGAGAGAGAGAGAGAGAGAGAGAGAGAGAGAGAGAGAGAGTACGTCTCAAACGTCCCGTGTGTAACTTGATCGAACTCCATATGGTTCAACAAATAATGTATTCTTTGAAAAAAAAAACAATTGAATTGATTGCAGGTCTTTTCATTGACCATATATTTTATTCAAGTTTTGTTTATATGTTAGAAACCGTTAACCAAAACTGTCACCAAAACTCAGTCAACATATTGATTCATGCCGTTTGCTTGTTTTGTTTTTTTTCTCAATTTTCAACACTGTTCCCCTTCTCCCATTGGAGGAAATTTCAGTTTACCACCATCACATCTGGATAGCCCACATCAAGAAGACCGTATAACAGATGGGCCAAGATGACGTGTTAACAAACAACAAGGAATTCAATCGTCCGAAAACTCTTTGAATGCCAATAACACATCTCTAAACTAGAGACAATGTCATCTTCGTCGACAATATTTGATGAATTCAACCATGTGGAACAGATTGTTGATAAAAATCGAATGTATGATAAATCATTTTAACTGTTGATAAGTCTCAAAATTGTACCTAAATGACTGAATTTTATGGGAAATCGCATAAAGAGCTATGGAAAGAGCAATGCAAGAGATAACTGTGAGAGATAGGAGAATATTGACATAAACCAGGAGGAACTATGGGGTGAAGGATTCACGAGTACAAGTAATTAAGCCACAGAAATGGTGATAGGTTGGACACTTAGCAAGAAGTGATGACAACTGATGGAGCAAAACTGATTTCCGTATATGGGACATTAAATGCAGTAGGAAAAGACCTTACTCAAGACGGAGGGATGAGACAGAAAGAGTTGCCGGCAAGACATGACGCTCGTTGAGGCAATGGAATATTCGGACATTCGGCCAGCCACATCCTCTTCCTTATTAGAAACCGTGAACCAAAAGTGTCAGCAAAACTGTCAGCATAAGTTTTTCAGTTTTAAGTTGGTTTGGCTGGTTGGTTATGTATGTATCACGCGAACAGGCAGCATGAATGGAGCTAGGAGGCTGAAACTTCAAACTTTTTCATCTTTATTACGTTTTTTCCCTAAATCCCATCATAATAAGTTTTTAATTGGGGATTGAATTTGCCCTACGAATTTATGCTAAATCGATCCTTAGTTTGTGTCCAGCAAAATTCACTTTTGTTTTTTTTGGGTTTTTTTTTTCAGTAACCACTACCTTATGAAAGGCAGGAGAAGTAGCTTGTCAATTGATCACCCGTTTTATCAATTTTTTTAACTGATCGCCTTCAACACAGTATTCTGTCAAAAAACCTTAGTCATGAGACGGTTTCTATTGAGCCACTAACCAGACCTGTTATATGTTTCACATTTTCATAGTCACGTTCATTTTACCAGGGGAATCGAAATGGAAAGGTGTTACCTGTTATCTAGCACAGACTTCTCCTATTATGGTGGGAAATCAATACCCATTGGATTGGTACTGGTTTAGTCTTATTGTCTTTCTGCCACCGCGTACAGTTCCAGGAGACCTGCCCCCTGGATAATTGTTGCTTGGATAATTGCCCCCTTGATATTAGCAAAGCAATTGTAAATCCAAAGTTAGAGCTTGTAGATATGAAGTATTTTACCATATATATCAGTGATCACCAACCTGGGCAATACCGCCCACTATTTGGCGATTTAAGCTTTTAAGTGGGCGTTTGACCCATTGCTTGGTCGAAAGGTATGTCTTTATTCGTAGCAATGAAGGAAGTTAAATCTTGAATGCGCTTTATTTTCTGCCTGTTATGACTAACCGTCTGTTATTACAAGCCCAAACAATGCTTTTTATTTTCATTACTGTCTCAATATATGATAAATACGTTATGTATTTACTTTTTGGAGCGTATACAGTTGCTTAGTTATTAGGCTATCGTTGACAAACACAGCCACTTTAAACTAATTGTGATGACCATCAAGTGGCTTACTTGATTAATAAATATTATGGGTTGGTACTTTGATTTTACCCACACCAAAATCTCAAGATTGAGGATAAAAAGATTGATGACCACTGATGTAAATAACCATATCCATGGGGAAATTGCCCAGGGTCATTTAGGTGTAGGGAGTAGTAATCCAGGACCAGTTGTACTTTGAGGGTAATTATCCCCGGGGGGGGGGTAGTCTCACTACTTCAGCATACGCGAAATATGTCCGGAAAGTATCCATCCATTTCAAATATATCGAGGACCGGTCACGTGGCCTTGATGCAACTTGGTAACCTATTAGAGGTGACCTTACTGCATTCGTATGATTGCATACCTGCACGTCAAGTAACTCAGTCAGCAGTGAGATACCATCGAGTGAGTCTGTGAACTGTTGGATGTCACCTTCACAATGACAGAGTCTGTCCATTCTTCACGCCACGTGCTGTTTTTTGGTGAATAAAACATTGCACCATTCAGGTGTGTCACTTCCCCAACCCCTACAATCTAGGTCTGGTTCCCCTGCTACTTCCAGCTTCTCCCAAATCGATATCAGACCATTGGCGAGATTGAGGAGTGCGTGACGAGGCAGCTGATGGCGATCCCGAAGAAGACTTAGCAGGTTTAAAAAATAGAAGAGAAGCAATGATAAGAGTGTGAAAGGCCGAGAGGGGACATCGGAAGACGCCATTCCCTTCCCTAAGTGAGCTACATTTTAGTCAAATGTCTGGATACTTTCCAGGCAGACCTCATGTTTAGAAGAATGGAAGAGGCTTCTCGTTGTGGCTGAATGGTTAGCTAACTAGTGCTACAGACCATTATTGTTGTGTAGTGACTTTAATCCTCACTGGGTGACCACCACCATTTGTGCCTTGTGCCATACTAAGCTAAGTTTTCTAAATATATCTAGAAAAATGGATGTAGCCTGCTTGATGGTCGAGGTCATCATTATCTCCAGCAGCCTTTGAGAGTCCAGAATTGGACACAGACCTTCCCAAAGGTTTGCCAGACCTTTCTAGCGTTGGCTTCACTAAGTCAATACTTTCTGATCTTTCATTCGTGAGGCCATCATATTTTTGTCGGCCATTGTTTCTCATAAGATCTTTGGGGATCTTAATCGTGAGTCGTGATGTCCAGTGGTTGTATGACATTCTACCAACACGATAAACCTATTGCATCCTCTGTTTTCTAATGGATTCTATATCTCTATCTCCTGTTTTTTTCTCTCTAATATACTGTGTCGTCTTGTGATGTTGAACATGATTCTCTCCAGTGTACATTGCATGCTTTACAGTCCATGGGTTAGTCTTTTGGTTAGGTTCCATGTTTCAGCTCCCTAGGTGACTATTGGGAGGATGCATTGGTTGAATACCCTTGTCAATTGCTTATTTCACGGCGGCACCAAAGATCAGTGATGAAATCAGAATTTTGAATGGTAATTTCCAAGGATCTTATTCAAAAGATTGGTGCTACAATCATTTAACTGACACACAAAGCTAAGCTTATTAAAAATTCATTCATAAATCTTAAGCCATTATATTAACATACACACACACACATGCGCATGCACACATATATAAATATATGTGTATGTGTGTGTGTGTGTGTATGCGTTTGTAGCTAGCAAGCTCGATGCGACTGGGCTGACAGAGAGGTCCATAAATATGAACAAACCAAGATAGATAGATGGATAGATAGATAGATAGATAAAATACTTCAGGGAGCAGGGTACTGCAGGTGGCGCACGCTTAAAACGTCAAGAGTCTCAGGTTGACATAAACCTTACTGCCTACTTCTCCTCCTATTCCGTTCATAAGTTGTGTGCGCCTCAGTTACTGGTCCCCCCACCCCGAATTCCCTTTTCACTGACAAGCGCCTTCTCATTTTCACATCTGCCGCAGGGTCTAAGATACCGGGAGTCGCTTTTTGTAATAAATTTTCAGGTAAGAATATTGAACACAAAACTAAAGAAAAAAAATAAAGATTAAAAAAAACAATTACTGGCAGGTGTGTCGCCGGCGACAGGTGAACAAGATGTTGAGCGAGTCGAGGCGACTATTGCAGTGAGAATGATAAATTGGGGCGGCAGGGGGTGCAGCTTGAGGTTCTGAACTGACGCTGAAGGAGTTGAAGAAGACGAGGGGGTGTTGCTGGCGTGAGGGTTAGTGAAAAACGGGGTCGACGTTGGGTAGGGATACTGCCTAGCAACAGCTTGGGGTAGCGGACGGGATTGAGGATTGATTAACAATAAACAGGCTCGTGCGCTCACTCGTACCCTTATGGCTCGGTGCTTGGATAAAAGAATCACTTACCATGCACAAAGATACTAGTAACGTGTATACTCGACGACCACGAGTACAAACGGCAATTATATTACTCGTGGATAGGTCGAGTTTTGAAGATGAAGTTTTTAGGCAAAATTGGGTGTCGACTTATCATCATCATCATCATCCTTTTAAAGTCCGTCGTTGGACATTCACCTTACCCTGGACTCGCCACACTTCTCTATCGTGGGCGTCGCAGAGCCAGTACTTTTGGAATCTGTCTAGCTCGTCTCTCCATCAAATACTCTGCTGGCCTCGGTTGCGCATGTTAGTCGCGATGTCCATCGGTTGTTTGCCATTCTTGCAACATTGCCAGCCCACTGCCATTTGAGATTTTCAATGGATTCTATGATGTCCCTGGCTCCTGTCTCCTCCCAGATGTACTGTACTGTCTTGTGGTCTCTCCATGTGAGGCCCAGCGTAATTCCTTCATGTGCACGTTGCGTGGTTCTCAATTTGCGGATCTGTCTCGACTGATACATGAGCAATAATTTTCAATTTTTCTTGGGCTGGAATTCAAGTATTATGGGAGAGACTAGGAGCAATATTCGGTTTCAAAATTGACAGATATCTAATGGTTACTATCAGCACTTATTTTCAATCGTGGAATTTCCGATGAATCTAGAAAACAATTGATAACTAGTAGGTGTACACTACTTTTTTTTACTTTTAATTGACTGATTATAAGAACAGGTATGGTAAGTCACTCAATAGCAACTATCACGTAAACACGGTCTTCCAGCTGCATGCACTGTTGGGGGTGAGCAATTAAAAAATTCAAAAAAGGAATGTTCAATAAATGAGTCACTTTTCTCTCCTTTTGTTAAGCAGTGCTCCCTAAAACGTCTGAATTTTCAAAAAACGAGCGTGAACACAACCGGGCACAAAATAAATACCATTTTAGCATAAACATACATTGAGAATTGAACTCCCACTTGATACTTTTACAGGGTTGTTAAAAAAACATTCTAGACATAAAAGGGTACAAATACTTGAATTTTCAGCCATCTAGCTCCATTGGTGCTGCCTATACGCGTGATGCATTTTCTGACTTGTGGTTGACGGTTGCAAATTAACCTTGTATACAGTACATATTACGTGCATGTTTCGTACGACTATTCATAGCCTCAAGAAATATGATGCTCTCTTACATTAATTTGTTGTTCCATTACAATGTTAATATGTAGCACAACATCTTTAATTTTGGTTAGCTTCAAAATATAAGTTAGGGGCTTATCTACCGGCGGTAATTGTGGCAAAAACTGAGATCGACTTATACACGAAGCATACCTTAAATTAGTGAATTCGTGATCATACACGAGTGTATACGGTATTATTAACATAAATCCAAATTTCAGTTTTTATAAATGATCTCTTGACCTTACTCGAGTGTATACGGTATTACTAACATAAATCCAGATTTCACTGCTTATAAATGATTTCCTGACCTTACACGAGTATGTATATACAGTATCATACCGTATTAATAACATGAATCCAGATTTCAGAGATCACAGACGATTTCCTGACAATTCACGAGTATGTACAGTATTACTTACGTAAACCCAGATTTCAGTGCTCATTAATGATTTCTCGACCTTACACGAGTGTTTACTGTATTACTAACACCAATCCAGATTTCTGTGCTTATTCATAATATACAATCATATTATAATAATTTTTTAAATGATTCTCCTGTTTATTTATCGCTGGTTTGAATAACCAAGGACTGATCACAAAATTGACACATTCTACGGCGTTTTTCAGTTGTACTATCCGAATGTGATGGCGGTAAACATAACTTTTCTCCAATGGTGGACAAAGAACGCTGTTAAAAACTGAGAAATATCAAAGAGACAACGCAAATCAACGTCAACAGAGTGTATAAGTCAGAAAAGCGCCGAGTTCAAGCTGATGTGGCCTCTGCAACTTATCTGGAGTGAGGTATGGAACTCCAGGCCTAACAAGGAAAGAAAAGATATCACCCGAATCCAACGTTGTAAGCGTTATTACCATTGGAGAAAAAAAAATCTGTCTGCCACCACCTGAAAAAGGCCGTTGAAGGGGTTGGGCAAAACGTTGTATTATCAACACAAACAAGAGGAAAAAGTTCAATTGTCAAAAAAAAACAAAACACTTCTTCAAACTATAGACTGTAAAAAAGTTTCTTCCATTATATCGAAACGGGGTAATTTTTTTTGAAGTTTGTTAAAGAAAAAAATGCCAAATAATGGTTAGGAAAGATTGAATTTGCACCAATCGGAAAAAAACATGGAGCGCCAGTGAGACTCGAACCCCGGATGATGGTGCCGAAAGTAAATCATCTCTGTCACTTGTGTAAGGCTGATCTTCTAAAAAAAACAAAACGTAAAAGTCCTTATGACTCGCAAGTACAAACATAGTGTACTATAAATCAGTGGGTCTTAAATTAGTGAATGATTCCCCTAAGAGAAAACGATATTCTTTTGGGGGTAAATAAAACTGGAACAGTGGTTTCGAAACTGGGTTCCCTGGACTCCCGTGGGTCTGATAAATAAGCTGATGTACATCAACAATATCATCCATGGCACAACAATAGCAAAAAAAAAAAAAAATGTCCTACACAGACCCGTACCAAAACATACGCATTTGTATCAACATAGACTATTTTGAATAGATATGGTCTCTATAGAATATTCCTTTTATAGAAAAGGTGCTCGGGTTCTTATAGTTACGAAACAACTAAACTAGATGGATGAATGCTCCGTAAATGAATCAAGAAGGGTTAATGACTTAATTTACTCAGATATTCATATTTTTTTTTTGACTTAGAGTGTTTATTTTTCATGGAAATACAAAGTAAGTAAACGCTGTTTCTAAGAATCTAATTCTACGGCTGGATTAACTAATTTTAGTTTAAATGTTTCTGCATAACTTTTGACACTCCAAATTTTCTTTGGATGTTCAAAAACCTGAATAAAATAAAGACTCGAGGAATGAGTTAACTCCTTTTTACTTATCATACAAAATAAATGATGCATACAATTATATACTAGGAAAAGAGATGAAATGATTAAAGATGTAAGAACATTCAGTCGAGAGTGAATGGAATTTTGCGATAAGAATTCAAGAGTGAATGACAATGAAATAGTTTCTGAAGCACGGTACAGCCGGTTTTGTTATAAATATACTTATTAATTAAATTTGATGAGGATCGTTTTTATGTTTGTTGTTACGATAAAAAAAACAAACAAAATCAACTCCAGACTTGGACTAGAGTGTGAAAATTAACGTTGTGGGTGAATGAGTTTATACAAAAAAAACCTAACGGTGAATGAAGTTGAAAGAGTTCGAGACGTTTGAAAACGTCTTCAGTTGAGAGAAAATAACTTATAATCAAAACACATACTCTGTTAGTAGAGCGTGATCATAACTCCATCCTATTCTTCACTGAACCCTAAAAATATCACAGGTCGAAACAAAGTTTCTTCCTTTAATTATATATATATACATACATATATATATATATATATATATATATATATATATATATATATATATATATATATATATATATATATATATATATATATATATATATATATATATATATATATATATATATATATATATATATATATATATATATAAAGAGAAACTAAAATGATTACCTTTGAGTAAGAAGGCAATTAACTACATGGTACAATGTCACTCAATAAAAGCATACATTCACGAATAGCTTAATGAATGAACCACAAGACCAGGAGAAAAGGAATTGCAGCAGAAAGATTTATTTCATATTGTCATTCCAGTCAGGATTGAGAAAAAAGACTTGATTTACTGGAGAAAGAATGATTATTTTGTTTTAAAATGTTTTTTGTTTAAATGTGTAAACTAAATTAGTGTTCATATCATTTTTTTTCTCCAGAAAAACAGTATGTAAATTACTTGTAGACATTGTAACAGCAGATAAGGAGACATTAAAAAGATAAGTAAATATAAGTTGATTGCGAGTGAGAGAGAGAGAGGGAGAGAGAGAGAGAGAGATGGAGATGGAGATGGAGAGACTGTGATAGGTATATGTATAGTTATGGTCGATATAACAAGAAAACAAATATATATCTCAGGAATAAACAATTAAAAAGTATTGCTAACACTGGAGAAAATATCTGTTTACCACCATCACTTAAAAAAGGCTGTTGAAGGGATCGGCCGAAACAAAAAGGAGTTCAATCGTCCGAGAAACTCTTTAAGAGTTATTTGCTTTTGAAATTTGCGTTCAAACTATATATTACAGTTATATAGGGGAGGTACTTGAGTGCCCTGTTAAAATAACTGTTTTGTTTTCAAGATCCCCCAAATTAAATAGGTAGCTGGGACTGGTTAATCACACTATCAAAACCGTCACATGACCAATAATTTGGCAGCATGTTTGTTTGGGGTCACCAATTTGAAAAATGGAAAAAGGGAATAACTTATATTTCTCGCCTTTTGTTGGGTAGTGATCAGTAAAAAAAAAAAGTCTGTGTTTCCAGAAGAAAAAAAAAACGAACGTGAACGCTGCAGGACACAGACTAAGGGATCAATCTAGCATAAAATTTCACAGTAAATTGGACTCCTTTAGAAGCTTATTTAGGGGAGGAATGTATGAAAAAAAAATTTTTTCTGTTGAAATAACATAGATATTGAAATTTTTAGCCCTCCAGCTCTATTTGTCCGGCCTGTACGTATGATACATGGCCAGCCAACCAACCAACCGGAATAACTTTAAAACTGAAGAAACTTATGTTGACATTTTTGGTGACAGTTTTTGTTGACAGTCTCTAAGAGAGTGAATGGGAGAGAGACAGTGAGAGGACAGAGTTCACTTTTTCACTTTTTTCTACTTCATCTTCTCACCACACTCCTCTGGTCTGTTTCCCTTCTCTCTCTCTCTCTCTCTCTCTCTCTCTCTCTCTCTCTCTCTCTCTCTCTCTCTCTCTCTCTCTCTCTCCACATCATTCTTTCTTCACCCTATTTTTTCCTCCGGTTTTCTTTGTTTCCTTCTTTCTTATTTTCTTTCTTTCTTCCTTCCTTCCTTCGTTCCTTCCTTCCTTCCTTCCTTTGTTTCTTTCTTCCTTTCTTTCTTTGTTTCTTTGGGTCCTACTTTCTTTTCACCAATCCCTCTTTATGTATATATCTTTCTCTCTCTTTTCGCGTTGATATGATGTTCTGGAACTTACCAATCAAACTTCCGCGTTCCACATTCCCCATCCAGGCACATCACCATTTCCCCTCATTTCTGTCATTCGTTGCACATCAGTCAGTCTGTATGACTTCACTCTCCTGACTTCAAAATAGCTCAAACATCAACCAAGAATCACAGGCGTGTCAAAAATGAGACCTATACAAGCAAAACAATTCAGAATGAAGACGAATGGTAATTCAGAGAAAGAAAAAAAAAGAATTGCCTGACACAGATAATTACTTGGGTGGAATAACATTGATAGATTCACACACACACACACACACACACACACATATATATATATATATATATATATATATATATATATATATATATATATATATATATATATAGATAGATAGATAGATAGATAGATAAACTGATACATGGACAGACAGACAGACAGGCAGGCAAGCCGGTAGATGGATTGATAATTTTACCTGGAAGGGAAATTGTTGACATCTTTACAGCAGATGAGAAGGCAACAGGTTGATATATATAAATATATAAATATCTAGAGCGAGAAAGGGGCAAACAGCCGTTTATTAGGGTCGCTAACACCGAGTTACCTGTTGTTGTTTTGTTTTTGTTTTTCAAACCACGGAAACGATTTATATTCTCAGTAATAAGGTCCCCCCAAACCGATACAACAATCTCTACTCTAATCATCTCGGCAGTTCGTAAGTTCAATATTTTTCTGTTTTGACACTTGACTTACTCATGAAAAAAAGAACCACCGGATCGAATGCAACTCACCATTATTTCACTTCCTGGGGTTTCGTCAAAATTATAACGAAATTTCTGCAAAATTGATCAAGGTTTGAGAAATGTTCCCAATGTAAAAACAACGTTTTTACCCATAAAATGTAAATAAATAATTGGATCGGCTACAACTTACCATCCCACAAGGTGAAATCTCTCCTAAAGCCTACCAACAAAATTCCATTGAAATGAATTAAGAAATAACGAAGCAATCCAATCAAGGACTGACAGAACAGAGGTTACTCATTAGATATTCGATTGATTGATGATGAAATAAGCCTGAAATACAGACCATAGATGCACCAGTTCGATCTTTTGCGCTTTTAAATGTCCCTTCCGTTAAAAGCCCATTCCTTCCAAAGTTCCCACCTTTGAAAACCCTTTCCTCTGGAAGAACTTAAATTTAAGGCTAATATCGTTGTAAAGCAGAATTCCATCTATTCAATTGACCCGTACTTGTCTTTTAATCTGGTAAAATAGAATTCTACCTTCTGATGATGTGATGATGAAATGCAGATGGTGTGAGGTGTTTGCTATGTCGATTTGTCAGTCAGATAGTCAGTCAGCGATAAAGAGCGATGCTTTAGATGCAGACTTTTAAAATCATTCAATAGGCAAATATCCAGATGGATTTAAACAAATTGACATAAATATGGATAGACTGAGACAGATATGAAAATAATGAGAGAGACATACTGATAAATAAGTCTTTCTGTGAGTCAATTAAATTTCCAGCTTGTGAAATATTGTTTGCCCGACCACATGTGACCTATAGATGAAATTGATATACCAAAAGAAAATAAACCCTTTAAAGTCTTTTGTATTGATTTTCACGCAATTGCTATATGAAATTATTCTGCGATTATAATTTTCAATAAAAATCGTAGTTGTCCATTCTTGGTTTTTGGGGTCAGTTTTGAATCTTTTAAAATACAATTTTTTTTCTGACGTCATAACAGCTGCTAAATAATGCAAAAAAAACCTTACCACGTTTTACTGTTGTTAAATGGAAACAAAATCGCCTCAACGACCGATCGAAAGTGTCTTATAGAAATGCAATTGAACTAATCTCAAACTGAAACAGGAAAGATGGTTCACTCATTGAATAGATAAATACGAGGATTGTTGATTGATTGGAAATATCATTCAATAAGCATGTCTATAGGTTAATTTGAATGGATTGATGTAGATAGATATATAGATAGATATTAAAAACATAGATAGATAGATAGATAGATTCAGAAGGAGAGAGAGAGAGAGAAGAAAAGACAGGGAAATAGATATACATGAAAACACCTAGATAGATATGATTAAACATAGTTAGATAGATAGATTTATATGAAATATTAGCCATGTAGATAGATATGAAGACATAGATAGATATATACAAAGTTATGAAAAGACGGATAAATAGATAGATAAGAAAAGACAGAGATAAAGACAGATATGAAAACACATACATAAGATAGACATGAAAAGACATAGATATATATGAAAAGACATAGATAGATTGATAGATAGATAGATAGATAGATAGATAGATAGATAGATATGAACAGATCGTAATAGATGAATAGGAAAAGATTATTTAAGATAGACATTAACAGATCGTGATCGAAGAATAAGAACAGATCATCATAAATAGATAGACATGAACAAATATATATGAATAGAGTGAGTGAGATAGATAGATAGATAGATAGATAGATAGATAGATAGAACGCAAGAAAGAAAAGAAGACATTAAGATAGATCGATCGATATTCAATCTGTGCGCTGCAATTGTTTTCTTCTTCTTTGTGCTCTAAACAGGAAAACAGGAGTGTTGCATGCATGTTCAAGTGTGCATTACAAAAACATCAAGACATTTAATAAATCTATGGATGACGTCACAGACTGCATGGATTTTCTTTGTGGTGTCAGGTGCACATCGAGAACAAAGACACCCACAACCCTGCGGTGTTTATACGGGCCTCGTATATTATAATCACTGAATACTCGCCTGTCTCTTTCTATCAGGGAAGGTGACTTACAACCAAGTGTGACTACGCTTACATGTAAAACAGTACACATTCCCCCCCCTCTCTCTCTGATACTACTCATGGCAAGAAAAAACTATGGAATCACCACTGTCCACCTAGCAATATCGCTTTTACTTACAAAGTGATTCCATTATTTTTCCCTGAGCATCAAATTCTCCGTATTCCTTTGGTCGTCTTGATCTGTAAAAAATATACCGATAAATCAAATATTTTAACTTAATTTCTTTGTGTTGTATTTCATGAAGCCAGACTATCAAGCAAATAGATACAAATTGTTTTGCATCACATCTGTCTTTTGTTAAGCTTCTCGATAGAAAGAGAAAAAACTGTCGTGTGTACTACACATTTTAAAAGCATGCCGTGTTGGGAGTGATCAATTGTAAAAAGTTGAACATCGGGTGATGAATGAATGAGTTACTTCTCTCGCATTTTGATGGACGATGATCAGCAAAAATTAGAATTTTTTTAAAAATTTGAATGCTGCCAGATTCGAGATGAAAGACCAATTTGTCACGTAATCTTACACTGCAAATCGAATTACCCGCCAAAAATATTGGAGAAGTATTTTCCAAAAGACAAGAAAATCGGTTTTATATAGATATAGTGAGTAAATGTTGGAATTTTCAGCCATATAGCTCCATCGATGCAGTTTCTGCATGGGACTCCTACATATCCTTCCAGCCAGATACAATTAAAAACTGAAGAAACTT
The DNA here is from genome assembly GCA_963457665.1 of Thysanoteuthis rhombus. Lineage (NCBI taxonomy): Eukaryota > Metazoa > Mollusca > Cephalopoda > Oegopsida > Thysanoteuthidae > Thysanoteuthis > Thysanoteuthis major. The sequence continues at coordinate 30,728,315 of OY735223.1, forward strand.
GGGCTGACATTTTTTGGTTTAAGATTTGACTGATGGTTTATAATTTTCAGTTACTAACATGGTTGCCAAATTTGTATGCTCTTGGAACCACATTTGTATACTCTTCGGTCCAAACTGAGTACCTTTAGTACCACTCAAATGACTTAAAATCCATCGTCAGACTAAATTTGTCTGGTCTTGGGACCGAATTTGGTAGTTTCAGTACCAAAATTATCAGATAACTTGGAATCCATCGTCAGACCAAATTTGCACGATCTTGGGATCAATTAAAGTTCCTTCGGTACCAAAATAATCAAATAAATTGAAATCCATCGTCCGACCAAATTTGTACAATTTTGGGATCAATTCAAGTTGCTTCTCTACCTAAATGATCCAAAAATTTAACATCCACCATCAGATAAAATTTGTTTGGTATTACAACTAAATGAGGTAGTTTCAGTACCAATATGATTGAATAACTTAAAAACCATCATCAGACCAAACTTGTATGGACTTGAAACCAAATTAGGTAATTTCAGTGCCAAAATGATCAAATAACTTAGAATTAATCATCAGACTGAGTTTGTAGGAAAAATGGATTAAGATACACATTTTTATCTATTGCTTATGTATATTTATGTCGTGCGAGGGATTGTTATGTTTTTTAATATTTCAGTTCGTACTAAATTTCTAATTTTGGGACCAAATAGCTTGGTTTGATACCAAACTTGTTCAATTTTACCTTCAAAAAATCTTGGTTACCTGCATCTCTTTGCTTGTCTATATTTCATTGAAGTGAAAATCCAAGGGAAAACCGTCTGAATAGCATTTGCAAATGATGAATTATACTTTTATTTCATGGAAATACATTTACAGTATTTCAGGATATGAAAATCCTGGTCGATTTTCATGTCTTTCCTGACTTTTCCAAGAGATTTTTTGGTGGTATTGTTCTTTAATATTAAAATGCCAGAAAACTGCCAAGTGCTTTCAGGTAGCAGCAAAAACTACGAATTGGAACAGTCAGCGGGGTTAGGAAGCACTTCTCAGACAGATCTGCTCCTACCGGGAGTAAACTATCAGGAGCCAAAGTCTCTTCTTTTGACATCATCATCAGTCTTTTAACGTCCATCGTTGGACATAGACCTTCCCCAGGATTCGCTGCCCTTCTCTATCATGGGCGTGGTGGAGCCAGTATTTTCTGAATTTGTCTACTTCATCTCTCCATCTTGTTTTTTGTCCGTCTCAGTTTCGCATGTGATCTCTGGGGATACATGTTGTGAGTCGTGATGTCTATCGTCTTTCATTCTTGCAACATAGCCTGCCAATTGCTATTTGAGTTTTTTGATAGTCTCTATGATGTTTCGGATTCCCGTTTTCCTCCTGATATACTGTGCTGTCATGGGATCTCTCCATGTGAGGTTGGGCATGATTTTTTTCGTGTGCGCAACGCATACTTCTCAGTTTGCGGTTCTGTCTTTTGGTAAGGTTTTATGTTTCAGCTCGATAAGTGATTATCGGGAGGATGCATTGGTTGTATACTCGTCTTTTTAGGATTATTGGGATCGTCTGGTTTTGGAAAATTGAGCTTGCTCTGCTGAAAGCTGATGAATTTTTTAATTAAATTATAAACCACAGGACTTCATAGATAGACCTTAATAACCTGATATTGTCCTTATTGAGATACGAATTGAGATAAAATTTTAAATAGGGTGATTTGAATAGGTGTATGTGGACTTGTCTACCTCACTTTGGCAAAAATAATCGTTGTCTGCATCGTACATATATTTGTGTCCCTTCATTTTCTTTGAAATCGGCCCGTTAACATATTTTTGGTGGGATTTGAAATATGTGTGAAAATCAGTCCAAAATTCCCACATTGCATTTCAACTAGTAAATTGGGTAATATGGTAATTTTCTGTAATCTTTTTTTTATTGATGGATTAAAAATTAAACAATACGTTTTTTTAGTTCACAAAAAAGACAAAAACATATTTAAATAACTAATTAATTTTCTTGTTGAAATGAAAAAAAATTACACCGGCTGACGGGAGTCCTCATCTCACCTCAGCGACAACAGATCCCATGATGTCTAAAAAAAACTTCATCAGCAAATTCAAGGCTTGTATCTCCGACTCGATAAAAATCATTGTTAACTAATTGGATGAATAATCAAGATGGTGGCTTGAAAATTGATTTGATACAAGCGCGCTTTTTATGCCAAAGTGATTTCTACAAAAAACTAATTAGACAAAACTAGGATTATACCTAGGATAAATCATAAATTTACAACATTAGACGAAAATACTGTCGACAAAGATGATTTTCGCCAGAATGTGATACATTAGAGTGATGTATCCTGATGAGAAATAAGAGGTCAAGTAGATAATTTTCCTTACGCAAGAATAGTTAGGCACGTAAATCAAGTAACACTGTCACCTATCATTCAAGTTTTCTCCATGTTTTGATTCAACGAAAGGAGTTTGTTCAGTTTTGCACTTTAACTGGGATTGTTTTGTCAGAGGGAGCTTCCTCCGAGAGGGTTTTTTCTCTGGTAATTGTTTAGGCAGGGTTCGCAAATAAAAAAAAAGGAAGTAATTACTAATTACGGAACAGATGGAAGTAGA
>OY735223.1:30735920-31010920 GCA_963457665.1 Thysanoteuthis rhombus
CAGGTATGCGCTCTCCGGGTGCTTTCTTGTCGCATGGTGTTTTACACATAGTCTCACTCATCAAACTTCCATGAATTATTTCTCGAATAAGGAAATATCGACTTTATTCCTATATCAGCCGAGCCAACATGATCTTTTGGCTGTCTGTCTTCAGCCGAGCAAAGCCGATAAAAAGTGATGTTCTTTGAGATTCAGCATCCTCCGAATGATATGTAAACAGGAGTTTTAACTACGGTGTCAGACAGTGTTTGAAAAATGATTTATAGGTCAGAGTAAGAGTATACAACCAATGCATCCTACCAATAGTCACCTACGGTGTTGAAACATGGAACCTAACCAAAAGATTGACCTGCAGACTGAGAAGCATACAACGTTCACATGAGAGAATCATGTTAAACCTAACATGGAGAGATCACCAGACAACACAGTATATCAGGAATAAAACATGAGTCCAAGACATCATAGAACCAACCAGAAAACTCAGATGGCGATGGGCTGGTCATGTTGCAAAAATGGCAGACAACCAAAGGACATCAAGACTCATAACATAGATCCCCAGAGATCACATGCACAACCGAAGCCGGTAGAATACAAGATGGAGAGACGAACTAGATGATTTCAGAAAGTACTGGCTCTGTGACACCCACAATAGAGAAGTTTTGTGAACCCTGGAGAAGGTCAGCGACAGACAATAAAAGACAGATGATGATGAAAAAGATGTGCTGGTGTAATGGTGGTTATATCCCTAAGTAATTTCCTCTCGTTTTATTTTGTGCTTTAAAAATGTATGAAAGCGTTAAATTTGTGATAAAAAAAATTAATACTGTGACTGATTACAGCATTTCCTGAATATAAGACGCACTACTATATAAGATGCACTTCAACTTTTGCAGACATAATCTAAAAAAAAATAGGAAAAAAACCCACTTCCCGCATCTCCATAGATTTCCGGTTCATCCTAAATGCTCAGATCTATTGAAATCTACATCAACCCCTTAGTAGCCTATTGTTTATAATTATTAACATAGAGCAGTGATGTTAGTAAACAACTGATAAAACTTTCATCAATCGACACAAGACTTGGAAAAGAAGCTTGTTTTATATGCCGTGAAATGCTCCATTGAAATGTTTTTCATGTTTCAATTTAATCTAGGGTCTATTGTACTACTTAACGAGGTTTTTGTCTTTGGCTTTTGTTTCAATATATTCTGATTAAATGCAGTGTACATATCCAGAAGTATTCGAAACCATCAACTGAAAATTGCCACCAGAACTGTCAATATGGGTTTTTTCAGTTTAAGTTAGTTTAGCTGGCTGGCTGGCTGACTGGCCATGCTCGTATGTGTCACGCATAGAGGCTGTATCAGTGAAGCAAGATAGCTGAAAGGTTAAATATTTACTCCTTTTGTTTGGGACAATTGTTTATGATTCTAGAAAATTCTCTGGTAAAAAGGTTTGTAGTTGAGGTTCACTTTGCCAAGTAATTTTATGCTAAATTAACGTCTCAGTTTGCGTCTGGCAACATTTATCCTTTTGGTGGAAAAATTCGGAATTTTTAGTGATCGCTGTCCAACTTAAGACGGGAGAAGTGTCCTTTTCACTGATCATCCTTTTTTTCCAATTTTTTAATTAATCACCCCCAACACAGCAACCCAGAAGAAAAATGTTGGTTACTAGACGGTTTCTAGATATTTGATTTTTTTTTTTCGCCTCTTTATTGGGCAACACCCCTTTGTAAGATTTCCTACCCCTGAAGCCTCGTGTAAATCCTAAATTAAATAAAAGAATGCGTGGTATGTCAAAGGTTACTGGGTACCAACGCTCACCCGACATTTAACTCACCCACAATCCACTTCCAACCCCCACCCCTTGCATCATTATAGCTGCACGAACCAGCTCCTCCCGGCTTAAGTAGTTCTTTAAGATCTCATCTCACAGGATTAGCTTTCGTTCAATAACCCTGTCGTTGAAGTGCCCCCGTAACTACTGAGCAGATTTTTGGACGGGCACCAGAAACGAAAATGAAAAAGAGCTGTAAAGAATTCCTTGTAAAGGTGAGACCTTCACAGAAGATGCAGAAACATTACTGGATCAAGAAAAAAAAAGAAGAACAAAAAAAAAACAACCAATAAAACTCTTAAAATATCAGGCCTGTGACCGAAGACGTAGGGAAATAACTGACCTTTGAATCACGCAAATACATTCCTGATACTGTAACTCAAATATGTCCGACAGACCCGGATGAGAGAAAGTCTGGCGAAGTTATAAGTGACATATGTATAAGATTACCGGCAGACTCGACGATAACAAAGAGGGCATATTTTATGGCCATTAAAACGGTGTTAAGTCACGTCAAGTAACATCAGCAGTACTCGGATTGGTGAGTCGAGTCGAAATCGTTGCAAGCGACACATAGTGGAAGACAGGAGTGACGGTTCAAGTAACAAGAAGTTGATTGTTAGAGTATCCATCTGCTGTAAATGTGTTTAGGGGTTCAACAAGTGGTGTCTAGTCCACAGCGAGAACAGTTCGTTAACAACCTTCTTCGAGTATATAATTAATTGGTGACTAAAACAAAAAAAGGTGCATATAACACACACACACACACATATATATATATATGCATAAACACGTTCATGCTCACATACACATACGTATTTTCATTCTCATAACGCCCCCTTCTTCAGGGTCGAGCACTCTTGGGTGGGGAAACTCGTTTTTAACACCCTAAGAATTATGATAGAGTTCAACTTCCGATATATGAAAAAGACTGAGCATTTAGGATGGCACGGCTCTGGTGGAGCAAGCTCAAACTTCAAAAATAAGAAGATCCCATTAATCCTAAAAAGAAGAATGTATAACCAATGCATGCTCCCAATAGTCACTTATGGAGCTGAAACATGGAACCTAACCAAGAGACAGATCTACAAACTGAGAACCATTCAACGTGCACATGAAACAATTATGCTGGAACTCACATAGAGAGACCACAAGACAGCACAGTACATCTGGGAAAAGACAAGAGTCAGAGACATCATAGAATCCAGTAAAAAAACTCAAATGGCAGTGGGCTAGCCATGTTGCAAGAATGGCAGACAACCGATGGACATTGCGACCCATGACATAGGTCCCCGAGATCACATGCGCAACTGAGGCCGGCAGAATATTAGATGGAGAGACGAGCTAGACAAATTAAAAAAGCACTGGCTCCGCGACGCTCATGATAGAGGAGTGTGGTGAATCCCGGGGAAAGTCTATGTCCGACGACGGAAGTTTAAGGCTGATAATGATAATGATTGTAGCTCAAACAATAATGGGAATATTAACTTTCTAAAAATGGTTTGTCTGGCGCTTATCATTCGTGCTCAATGATGTGTAATTATTGACGTAAGCAGCGGCGAAGTGTTGCCGGAGCTCACTGGATCGCTACCCCGTCTCCGTCGTGAAGAAAATCCAAAATAAATGAACGAAACGGAGCTCGTTCCCAAGATCCCGATCCTCCCTTGTTACGCTTTTGACGCTTCCAGAATACGATATTTTTTTCATTCTTATTTATTCACATATTATAATTACCAATATGCAGATGTCTTCTGTCACGTTAAAGGCATAACTGACGTAGTAAAATAGAAATTCATTCGTATAACTGGTGTAACGAAAAGAATTTCACTTGTATAACTGACGGAGATTTTCTGTACTGTTCTAATGACATAATGAACATGCTGGATTAAAAGAGCAATAAAAACGAAATAAAAAGTAATTTAAAAAAAACACAAAAAATCAGTCTGTGGTTAACAGAACAGTATTTCAAAAAATTCACTGCAATGCAAGTCTCCATTATCCATTATATTATCTAATCATATAATGAGCTTCTGAGCAATTTTTCTGTTTATTCATCAATTCATTTGTTTGTTTGAGCTCAAATTGGATGATTGCATTGTTTGATTCACCTTCCTATTATGATATAACGATAAAATTACGTCATGAAAACTCCATAGACTCCATGCCTGATCATCACATATCAAAATAGCTGGAAATGAGTTGAAAAAAAAACCTAGGATAGTTGAATAATCAGAAATCAATTACCTAATAAAACAGCTCTTGGCTCTTTATTGCCGACCCATACCTAAATAACCCGGTCATTTCTGACGGATATATTCTAGTTATTATGCACAATGCAATGTGTATCCATATGTTTCTTATATGCTGTCATATTTTACGGTACGGGTGAACTAATACAGTTATAATTCGTGTAAAGATGCAAGCGTTTTGTCTGCTCCGTCACATAAACATTTAGCACTCCACCCTTCGATGCATGGGTTGTCAGTTCGGACGCCAATAGGGCATCTCCCTAACCCCTCTTTGGATCAGGCCTTCTCACTTAGATTGAGAGGGTTTAAAAGTTTGAACCTTATAGACAATAAAGGATGACGGTACTGTACAATTGTTTCATGTAATCCTGACTTAGCATACTCATATAAAAAAAAGATGGCGTTACTCTTCGCCGGTAACAGGGTTGCCGCTGATATATAATATAACATATTCTAAATAAATCCCCCCTGCCCTTCATATATGTCTACTTGCACTACCACCCCGAAAAAGTCGTAGCAGACGCCCATGCCTCGATGTAAGAATATAGTCGATATAATTGGAAAGAACTCCCCAAACTTGGTCGACCGGAAGGGGTTGTGCTGAAGAAGGTGTCCTTTTGCATAACGATGCATTCCACGCAGGTCAAAGTTAAGATGGCGGTTGTCAGTTGTTAACCTAAAATGAGTGCTAACGTTTGTGTAAGTAGACTGACCCCAGGCTGACAAGGACACATTAATTTTCAGTCGGTGACCGACAACGCTTCTATTTTTTTTCCCAGACAACGTCAACTAAAACTGTCACCAGAACGTTTAACATAGATTTCTTTCAGTTTTCAAGTCAGGCTGACTGGCCGTATAGAAAATCGGAAAACTAATAAATAAGATATTAACCTTTAACCTAAATTGTCAGCATAGGTTTCTTTCAGTTTCAAGGATGGTCTGGATGTCTGGCTAGCTGACTGACTGACTTGCTATGTATGTAGACATCACACGTACGGGACGTACCAATAGATATTGACGATAGGAGATCCAAACATTTTCTCCTTGTACATTCTAGGGGGGGAAAAATTTCATTCTTTCAACCCCTCTCCTTGCATGTTTATGGAAATTTCAGACTTTTTAATGATCACTGTCCTATAGAAAGTGAGTGAAGTAACTTCTTCATTGATCACCCTTAACACGGTATGCTGCCAAAAGATGTTGATTGATTGACGGTTTCTATTAAGTAACCAACCAGACTAGTTTTTTGTGTTTTTCTCTAATGGCACAGAGGTCAGTGGGAAGGCGTCAGGTTGTGCAGAAATGATGATGCTTGCTATCTACAGTTGCCTGCCGTTATCTAATTATCTGGCCCGCATATATGTGTGCTGATACACATATACATATAGGTTTCCGCCTGCTATCTCAAAGTACAGCTTTCCTTTAAAAAAAGCAAACCTTTTGTGAGCCAAAATTGCGTAAAGCAGAGATGCAATTACCATTGATTTACCGTGATTATTCTTGTATAATACGTACCCCTAATTATGTGCAATGAAATCCTAGAAAAAACATATCTCGTGTCTAATACGCACTGACTTTTCAGAATTTATAGCAGCTAAATTTAACCTTTTACCCGGTTCGTATCGACTAAAATAAGATTTTATGTGATTTACTGTATGTTTTGAAAACGGGCAGCAACGAAACGGACTAAATGTGATTAATCGTAAATAAAACATTTTAAGCAACTCCTGTATTTGATTAGTTAGCTTTGAAAATAGATATAACTTACTTTTGGCTATACCGTCCCGAATATGGCCAAGAAAAAAAGAGTGAGATTTAGTTATTCGTGTATTACACGCACTCCTTGGTTTAAGCTTTGTAAATCTGGAAAAAAAAATGTGCGTATCATTCATGAATAATTTGTATGGGAAAACAGATGAGTGTCGCCGGGGCCCCCAAAATGGGAATGTTGGTATGGTAGGCTGAGTCGTTAGAGGTTGGGGTAGTTGAAGATACATGAGATTCGGATGTAGGAGAGATAGATAGATAGACAGAGAGAGGGGGGTGGGAGAGAAGAGGTTGGGCGCTACTTCTATAACGTCTTGCTGCGAAACAAACGTCAATTTGTATCCTAATCTCTGTAGACCCTTTCACTCCTTGACAAACATATGTTACTTAAACGAGCGACCGGTTCGTGCCAAGGTTGAAATGGATGTAGCAGCTTTTAATGATTACAATTTCCTGGACCAGAAAGGAAAGTTACTCTTGGGTGCCTGATTGTAAAGGGGGGATCAAAATTCGCTGTAGGATGGGAATCGAACCATGTAATAATTCAATAAGCGCCCCGCTTATTAAATTGTGTCTGATTGAATCGGTGGATAGGAAACTACGCCCACCGACACAATTTAGTATGATCTGAACAAAACAATGTTGCTAGATGAAGATTTATAGTAGGGGTAGTGTAGGCACATGGAAAGTAAAAACTTACAGTATTGACAGGAACAAAAAATTATTCTAAACTACTAGTTTAATCAAATTTTCTTACATTATTTATAATAGTTGGGTTTCGATGGAAAAAAATTGACAAATCTAGAGTTGTTCACCCCAAACCCAGCGCCAATTATTAGATTGGAGAGAGTGAATCTGGACTTTCGATGATTAATCAATGGAGTGGGACAAGTTAGAGCGGGGTTGAATTTTTCCCAAATCAATAAGTAGGGTGGGTCAAATAGGCCCCTAAATGTAGTTACTGAATAATGCTTTGCCAGCGTGCTCACACTCATTCTCTTCTGCGTCAATCATTATGACATACAAGAATGAGGATATTTTTTCCGATAAGACATCGTGCAGTGATAAATGGATTCATGTTTTTCCCCAGGGCATTTGTACAAAGTGAACATAAGCAGCTTCAAATTCACTTCACTGATTCTGTTCTGATGACCGTTACGTTACTTTGCTCGTCCATTTATTTATATGCAAGACTGCAATAAGTTATACGTATAATTCTTTGTTTCTTTGGAAGAAAGAAATGAAGGCATTTTGGAAGAAGAAGAAGATGAAGAAGAAGAAGAAATGTTGAAAGGAGAAGAAGAAATTTGGAAGAAAGAGAAGAAGAAATTTCGGAAGAAGAAGAAGAAGAAGAAGAAGAAGAAGAGGTTGAATTGGAGGATTGAAAAAAAAACAGAAAAGAGAAGAGGAAGAAGGAGAAAACGGAAGTCGAAGCCAGACAGGAAGTGAAATTGATTCATTCAGGAAATTATGCAATGAGACGCTAAGTAAACAAGCTTGAAAGTCAGTCTATAGATGCACTAGTTCTATTTTTAGTGTCTTTAAAAGAACCCCCTTTCAGAGGCCCATATCTCCCCAAACTTCCCGCCTTTAAAAAGCCATTTCCCCTGGAAGCACCTTTATCTAACGCTAATATGATAGTAAAATAGTATTCATTCAAGCTATTTAATACATATCTGTATCCTGACAATGAAATAGAATTCCATGGTCAGATGATATCACTTGAACGACATTAGATTCACAGAAAGGGTGGGAGGGAATGCATCGTAGTGTGAGCTGTTTGTTATGTCAACACGTCAGATTTCTAGTCAGTGACCGCGATAACTTTAAAAACTAGCTGATTAGTAAAAGTTGTAGTCACAGATGTTGAGGGTATCTTTTTCGTCAAAGTAATTGCTTGATAGTTGATTAGTGGACAGAGATCATTAGTGTTCAGTATTGCCTATTTAGACGCGTTTCATCTAGAACTGGGTGTTTTGGGTTGCCTCTAGATCAGAGGTTTCGACCAGAGGCCGACAGACCAGTATCAAACCGAAAAGGCATGTGTTGCCCGGTCTTGAAAAAAATATCAATAGAGAATGTCCCTAAAATCCTAGTGGGCTTTAGAAAAATTTACTACTCGATATATACGAAAAAAAACTATATCATATATAGCAAATGAAAGCTTTAGTTTTAAAAATTCTGTCAAAGTGGATTTTAATCCTTAATCTTCGACTTGTACGCCATCTTTCCCAATACATCGATCAATTCGATAGGCGAACACTCCGGAAACTTAATTCAGTTGCTGCTCTGTGATTGTTTGAATTGCATTTGTAATCCTGGCTTTGAGATCATCAATTGTTTATTGAGTTTTTATGAGGTGTATCTTTTCCATGATGATTAACGAACTTCCTTCGCACAGCTGTTACCCGAGTCCTGCCAGCCATAGCGCTATATTAATATTTTCTTTGACAGATGCCATTTTTACCCCTACAAAGGGACTGCAAAACAAAAGTCATAATTAGCACTATATTTATCAAAATATTTGATTCAAATCTGTTTTAGATGGACTTTCAAATGCTATTTACTGCATATTTTTTCTTTGTTTTATATATTTGTACATCTCTAGATGTTATTGTCAAAAAGTACTCAAGGAATATAGGGATAACATGCATTAATTTATTTTCTTTGTGAAATGGAAAAAAATTAATTTCCTTGGATCTTAATATCAAATTCGTAAGAATTTTTTCGAAGGGGACATGAACTCCCTACTACAATATACAAAAAAATCTTCAATATCATCATGGGAGATTTCAATGCACAAGTAAGACAAGGAAACGAACGTTGCATTGGAGAATTCGGATACAAAAGACGGAACGAGAGTGGTGAGGACCTTGTAAACTTTGCAACTGCAAACGACTTGAAAATTATGAATACATTCTTCAAAAAGAAACCCAATAGAAAATGGACTTGGAAGAGTCCCAACCATGGAACCAAAAACGAAATAGTCTACATTTTAACGGACAAAAGCCACACCACCAAAGACATTCAAATTCTTAACTAAGTGAACATAGAAAGCGACCATAGAATGGTTAGGTGCAAGTAAACACCAATAAAGAACGCAGAAAATTATTCGATACCAAACTGCAACAACTAAACGTACCAAATGAACTCACACAACCCTTAAAGCTAGTATTGAAAAAAATATTTTAAATCCTTACCGATTAAAACGACACCAACATCAACAAACTCCACAACATAATAACAACATCTCTTATCAAAGCTGCCAATATGTTTAAACCGAGAAACACACAGACCATCGGCAAAATCTCAGACAAAATAAGGAAATTCATTGAAAAGCACAGAAACCTCAAACCACCAACAACAGCAAAGGAAAAATTAGAGGAGGCTGGACTAAACAAAACAATAAAAAAGAAACTAAAAGACAAAAGAAGGTACACAACAGCAATCATCGAAACCATTCTCGGAAAACAGCGAGGCTTCAGAGCAATAAACAAAGCTCTCGGTATAGGACAGACACAAATAACTAGCATTCTTGAAGAAAACGGAGACGTAACAACAGAAAGAGACAGTATTGTCGAACACACCCAAGAATTCTACCAAGAACTCTACTCTTCAAGACATGGGCAACTAAGCAACAACCAGGATACGCAAGACGCTGACTGATTGTTTGCGGACTTCCCAGAACTTACACCATGGGAGGTAAAACAAAAGAGGGAAGGCACTTGGACCAGATAACATCGCCATCGACCTGCTCAAAAAAGCCGGTAAGATCGTCTACAAAAAGCTAGCTAATCTATTCAACTTGTGCCTAAGACAGAGTAGAGTCCCAAAAGAATGGAAAACAGCCATCATAATGCTTTTACATAGAAAAAATGAAACTCCAAAGAACTCAACAACTACAGGACAATAAGTTTACCAAACTGCATTTATAAACTGTTCACAAAAATCATCGCCAACCAGATCACTAAAACACTAGATGAAAACCAACCACGGGAACAGGCTGGATTTAGAAGAAGCTAGTCAACCATGGACCATCTCCATTCAATAAATAAGCTGAAGGAGAAAGCAACGGAGTACAAAATGCAACTTGCTGTAGCATTTATAAACCTTAAGAAGGCGTTCGACTCAGTAGAAATTCCCATGGTCATGAAGGCTATCACCTTGCAAGGTGTAGACCCTGTATAGGTCAGAGTACTGCAACCTATATACAATCACAGCAATTCCTTTATCAGGCTACATAAAAACTCTGAACCCTTCCAACTCCAAAAAGAGTATGACAAGGCGATACCAGCTCACCCAAAATCTTCACAGCCTCGAGATGGTCTTCCGTAACCTGGACTGGGAAAATAGCGGAATCAAAATAGACGGCGAATATCTTAGCAACTTCAGCTTTGCAGACGACACCGTACTTTGTGCAGAGAATTTATACGACCTTCAACAAATGCTTGATGAACTAAACGATGAAAGCAAAAATGTCAGCCTACACATGAACTTCGGTAAAACAAAAACCATGTGCAATATTGAGAATAAGAACATAACTCTCAAGGTCAAAGATGCAAAACTGGGGAAAGCAGGCCTCTACATCTACTTAGGATGGCAAGCCTTCGGCAAAGCAAGCTCAACTTTCAAAAACAAGACGATCCCGATAATCTTTAAAAAAGGGGGAGTATGCAACCAATGCATTCTCCCAATAATCGCTTATGGATCTGAAATATGGAACCTAACCAAGAGACAAACCCGCTAACTGAGAGGCATGCAGCGTGTGCATGAGAGAATCATGTTCAACCTCACATGGAGAGATCACAAGACAGCATAGTATATCAGAAAGAAAACGGGGATCAGAGACATCATAGAATCCATTAGAGAACTCAAATGGCAATAGGCTGGTCATGTTGCAAGAATGGCAGACAACCGATGGACATCACGACTCACAACATGGATCCCCAGAGACCTCATGTGAAACCGAAACCGACAAAAAACAAGATGGAGAGATGAAGTAGACAAATTCAGAAAATACTGGCTCTGCAACGCCAATGATGGAGAATTATGGCGGATCCTGGGGAAGGTTTATGTCCAACGACGGACATTAAAAGACTGTTGATGATGATGAGTTGACTTTTCCCTGAAGGTCCGTTGGAAATTAACATTGCCACAGTTGGCTGGTTTGCATTGTTATCGTCGATATTAGAGACCTGGCAAGTTTCAATGTTGAGAATTAGTGGAAGTCGTGCCCCTCCCCCTCCCTCCATACATAGAAGAATCATAACGAGGGGAGAAAAATTAGAGGGGCTTTCTAGAAGAGTCTGGGGAGCGTGGTCCATCAGTAAATTTTGAAAATCATGTGTCTAAAATTGTGTTCCATGTTCGTACTTCACCATCGATAGTGTTGCAGAATGTGGGCTGAAAGTTCCCCTCTCTCATCTTGAAGAGATTTTCATCGGAAATCTTGACTGATTTAATAAACCTAACTAATAATGCGTGGGATTTGGAAGACTTGATATGAGTTCCGCCCGTAAGGCAAAAATGTAGGAAACCCCATGTGTAGATGTTAGAATTACAATCTTAATGATTTCCAATAAAATGAGTATCGTTTTCAAATCAAATTTATAGTAGTAAATTAAGAAATATTTCAATAAAACACGTAATATTTTAATAAAGTAAATGCTAATGATCTAAGTCGCATTCCATGTATTATTAATATGTGATATATTTCCTAGATTTTAGATATGTATTTGAAGAATCAAACTGCTTCTATATGATTTTCGGCTCATTTTCGGGTGTGAACACGGTAATGAATTTGGTTACATTGACAGAGATACAGGTGAGGCGACGGTTTGTAAGGTTGAGAAGGGGAGCGAAAAAAAGGAAAAAAGTCGGGGAGACAAAGAAAAAAATGATCAGACTGCGTATGTCCTTACGCTGGCAGCGGTATCAGCTGTCCCTGTTTGGGTTCCCGTATCACCAATTTCTCTTGTTTCGGCAGGCGATATGTGAAATAGGCTTAGAGGCAACAGGCAACCAAAATGGTGTCCCGTATTTAACTGTTCTCGCTCATGGCACCGGGTATTCCTAAGCGGTCACCCATCTCCATACTAAGCTGTCTCGGTATTGCTCAACTAAGGGACAAAGATGGATGTGAATAAGGGAAATTGAAAGAAATGAGGACAAAAAGAAGAAAAGGCATGAGAAGAAATTGAAAAAGAAATAAACAGGTTTGGCTAATCTCTCGATAGAAACTGTCACCTGACCATTAACTTCTGGCAGCATGTGATCAATCGACAAAATTAGAAAAAAGGGGTGATCAATGAATAAGTTACTCATCACTCCTTTTCTTTGGTATTGAAAAAAATAAAGAGGAATTGTACCGAATACAAATTAAGGGACCAATTAAGCATGAAGCTACAAAGCAAATTGGACCCCCTCCACCGCTGAGGATTTATTTAGGAGCTGAAAGTTTTTAAAAAGTTTTTTGAAGACATAATAAGGAGTAAATGAGAGAGTGTAAAAAAAAAGAGGGAAGTGGAAAATAAAAAAAGAGGAAGAAAAAGATAAAAGTGGGCGAAAAATAGAGAAAGACGAAAAAAGGAAAAGAGGAGAAAAAGATTTTTAAAAATACTTTGATGTGACTTGACGGTGGATTGAACCACGGTCCATCGAACCAAAAAGCTAGCTCTCTAACTCTGGGTCACAATGACCGGTTCCGCCAACTGTTTGGTGTATTTGTACGTGTTTATATCTTGATCGGAAGGCTCTAGCACTTGTGCCAAAATCTTCATTCCAATAATTTTATGGTACCATTATTATTATTCTATCAATTCAATATGCCTCTTTAAGCCTAATAGACAATATTTACTCATCAGCTTCAAGTTTTAGAAAATTCATAAAACATATTCATTGGACATAAATACGAACAACATCTGCAATTTAACACAATTCACAGATCAGACTCTTGAAAATCTCATCAGACAGATGTCAAAAATGTTCTTGTAAGCTCAGGCATTTTCCATAATTTCAAAACTTATCTAAATTATTTTTAGAACTTAATGCACCAGCTCTGAACGAGTTCATTACGGGTATAATGTCTGTCCATTTTCCGCCACAAACTTACGATCTAGTATTTCTCTTTGCTCTACTCGGTGTGTGTGTGTGTGTGTGTGTGTGTGTGTGTGTGTGTGTGTGTGTGTGTGTGTGCGTGTGTGTGTGTCCATGCGCTTGTATTCATTCTTAGGGTCGCAAAATTCACATTAGTACACCACTAGGTAGGTTTCTCAGTCTTTTTTGTTTTTTTTCATAAAAGTGCTTTTGAGGAGTCTGTATGGTCATTCGGAGACCAACGATGCCCAGCTGTGGTGCTGGATTTCTTTTTAGATAATTTCAGATATTATTTTAGATAATTTTAGACATCTTTTTTCAGATATTCAGTTCTGATACTCACGTTGACAACGGTGATTCATTTTTGCAAGGTACGGATACTTATTTCAATTTTGGAGTTAGTGTACCGCGTAAGTCAAATATATTTTTTGTCGGTTAACATTATGCAAGAATATTTGATAAAGGTTAGACATCACGACTGACAACGTGGATCTCTAGAGATCATATACAAAACTATGGCCAGCAAAAAGTACGATGGCGTGTCGAAATCAACAAGTTCTGAAGGTATTAACTCCACGATTCTCATGATAGACAGGCTTGGCAAATCTTAGGGAGGGTTTATGTCCAACAGTCGACGTTAAAAGACTGCTATGATGAGGATGGAGAGGCTGATGATACTGCTGATGATGGGGATGATGTATTGTACCTCTGCCAAACTAATTAAAAGCTCTATCGCCATTTTGTAGTGAGTAGCGACATGATTTTCTAAATAATCCACATGTTTGTTGATTTTTGCGAAGTTATTGTGATATTTTTATTTTATTTTAAGGTCGAGGATTTCTTGAATACGTTTTTAGTAATGATTGAGGCAGATGTTGCCAGTTTATATTTTTATTGAATACGCTTTTGCCAGAGCACCAAGGATTGTTGGAGGGTACGACCAAAATGGATTACTCTGCGCAATGCAATTTTTGCTCCTGGGTAGTGAGTGTTATTTTCTAATTGCTGTCGGGTAAAAAGTATTGAAAATGGCTGTTGATCTCTTTTAACTTTGCTTTTGTGTCCAAGACAGCGACATTCAAATGTATTTTGCTCTCGCTTTATGCGATTAGATATGTACAAATTCGTCCATTTTCCTATCGGGAATATGTTGAATTCAAAATATCACTGTCCTAGTCACAAAAGCAATGTTTGAGTGGCACGCAAGCCATTGTCTATTATTTTTACACATTATCAATCAGAAAATAACATTTATTACCGAGGAACAGGAAGAAGTTTTGAAAAAGTTGCACAGTGTTATGAAGCTGAAACATGGAACGTAACCAAATGATTACCCTCTAAAATTGATAACTATGCAACGTGCACGGGAGAGAATCATGCTCAACCTCACATGGAGTGGTCGCAAAACAGCACAGTATGTTCGAGGGAAATCAGGAGCCAGAGATATGGCATCGATTAGAAAACTCAAATGGGCAATGGGCTGGTCACGTTGCAAGAGTTTCAGACGAACGCTGGACATCACGACTCTCTAAGTGGATCCTTGAAGATCATATGCAGACAAACTAAAATCCCGGGAAAGATCCATGTCGAAGTACGGATGCTAGAAGGCTGCAGCTGCTGCTGATAATGCTGATGCTGCTGCTGCTGCTGATGATGATGATGGTGGTGCTGCTGGTGGTGGTGGTGATAATGATGCCAAGGCAAAGTCGATAAGTTTTCAGGGTTTGGCTTCCTGGAAATTCGTCTTGTGTACAGAATTCAAAGCAGGTAGGATGGTACGGTTATTATATTACTGATACTATCACAATCTGATGAGTAAAGGAAGTTGTTGTTTCGGGGAAGAAGAGGTGGAGGGGGAAGTGGAAGTCCGAGTAGACACATTCAAAAACAAAAACAAAAAGGAAGAAAGAGAGAAAGAAAAGTAGGGATGAAGGAGGGAATGGAAGTTTTGGAGTGAGCAGACCGTGGGGAAAAACAGGTAGGCGGAAGAGAAAGAGAAAGATAGGTGAGTTAAAGAAATTAAGAAAGAATTGGAAAAAAAAGAAAGAGAAAACAAAAGAAAAAAGGTGAAAATGAAAGAAAGAAAAAGAGGGAGATAATAAAATACCTTGAAGGAAAAATTTTAGAAAAGGAAAGAAGCAATAGGGGATGGTAAGGTAAAAGAAGAAGAAGAAGAAGAAGAAGAAGAAGAAGAAGAAGAAGAAGAAGAAGAAGAAGAAGAAATAATGGTAGAATAAAAGACTAATAAGAAACTTTTTGAAAAGTCGTTGAAGAAGAAGAAGAAGAAGAAGAAGAAGAAGAAGAAGAAGAAGAATAAGAAGAAGAAGAAGAAGAAGAAGAAGAAGAAAGCAGTTGCAATGTTCAAACAGACCTGAGACCAAATACAGAAAGCAATGGGTTGAAACAAAGTGAAAAAGAGAAACAAGATGGCGGCTCTAAGTCGGAAATGTAACAGTTCTGCTTTCTTTAGTGGAATATCGATTACTGGCGTTGCCCAGATGAGGAGATGCAGCAATAGCAACTGGTTGAAGAAAAAAATGGGGAAAAAAACACTCAAACACAAAAAAGGAGTCATAAATAAAAACCTGCTGGAGGAATTTTAATGGTTAGTTGGTATTATTTTCTTTCAGATTTATTTCATTAACTTTCAATGTGGTTTTATGCTGGTATTTAGAAAGTTTTTTTTATTTGGTCTGTTTGAGTTGTTTTGAAGCTATTACCTTCCAAGTAATTTCCACGAAAATGTTTTTTTATGTTATATCTATTGTATTTTAGTATCTTTTGTAACGTCTCTGTTGTTTTTTTTGTTTTGTTTTGTTTTTTGTATCGTTTTGACTGTCTTTATCAAAGTCCGACTGAGTTGACTTTATTTTCTTTACTTAACAACAATGACAAGTTCAGACTTACAGTTTAAATCTAAAAGTGAAACGTTTGAAATGATGGATAGAGAGAGAAGGGAAAAGAGAAAGAGAGATTCTATTCTTACGTAATGAATCAACGAAAAAAGAAGAAATAAAGAAAGAGGGAAAAACAGAGAGAAAGAAAGTTAAGAAAGTGACGGAAAGACAGGAAGGCAGACAGGGAAACCTGTTTCAATCTTCCTCATTCATGTGCAAAAGGGTTCATGTATGGATCAATTGTTTTGACAATACTTGCATACATTGCATCTAGACATGTGCTCTTTTGAGTGTGAACAAGAAGGATTAGCAAAAAGATTAATCAGACAAGCATTAACGGGGAATTACTGCCTAAATACACGGAGGACTATTTGATACATGTATACGCATATATATATAATTGCCCTATTGATGTATTGATGTACATATATATTAATATTAATTAATTAATCAATTAATATATAAATATATATATATATATATATATATATTTATATATATATATATATATATATATATATATATACATACATAATCATAAATTGCGTTATATAATATAGAAACTTATTTGAGATGAGTTTCCGTCGTTACACTGTGAATGACAATATATATATATATATATATATATATAGATATATATATATATATATATATATATATATATATATATATATATAGATACGGATATAGATATAGTTATAGATATATAAATTAGCTCCATTATAAATAAATATATATTAGCA
Source organism: Thysanoteuthis rhombus (assembly GCA_963457665.1). Taxonomy (NCBI): domain Eukaryota; kingdom Metazoa; phylum Mollusca; class Cephalopoda; order Oegopsida; family Thysanoteuthidae; genus Thysanoteuthis; species Thysanoteuthis major. The sequence continues at coordinate 30,752,511 of OY735223.1, forward strand.
CTTATTATCGGATCGCCAGTATATGCAGTTGCTTTATATGCAATGATTAAAGTGTATGAAAGCTTTGATTTATTTCTTTAATGAATCCTATTTGTGATATCAAAGATCACACAGGCAGTTATTAAGTATACATTGTCGTTCGCTGGATAGATTCCAGGAGGGGGAGAGCAATAGGATATAATCAGGGGGTGACATATCCAAATGTTGGTTGTCAGATAGAATTAAAGAGTGTCTCAGCTGCAACTGTTCATAATGACCCTTGATCAGGCATTAATAGGGCTTCAACTCCCACAACCCTTCACCTCGGTGAGAAAGCCCGGGAAAGGGATGGACAAATGCCCCGTATGTCCCTTTCAAGCGGACGCCCAATGTATGTATGATGGACCCGTTCCGTACTAAGCTAAGCTTAGTAAATATCAATTGTCATCTTTTTATGACGCAATAACTCGGTTCGAACACGACTTCACTAGTCAAAGTAAGCACAATTTGAATTGACACCACGTTGCAAACGATTTGTTCCATCTAAAAAGAAAATTGAGAGCATTTGGTCAGCAATTGTGCACACTTGCTGAAGTCCGTATGCATTTAACACTCAGAAAAAGTGATAATCCCTAGGGGACAGGTTCTGCGAATATTGAGGATGAGACAGGATCTCAATGTCCAACTACTTCACGTTTTGTTTTTTTGTTTTTTTTTCATGCCGGGTTATTTGTGAAGTAAGGGGTATTGTTTTATCTTTCTGCAGGATAGCCCATCCGTTCTGTCCACAACTACCGGAGGAAATGTTTGTAACGTTTGATACGTCAATTCCAGATCAGGGCATAAGGACTCTGACGTGATTTTCTGACCAGGATCTTAGAGCTCATGACGGATTACTCCGATACAGCACCACCGAAATTCATAACGGTCTTTACGGGGTGAAGATTTAGTTTGGGGTCATGGCGAGTTGAGGTGGGGGCAAGTTTGACGACCCAAGGCACTTCACGTTTCCTTACAGTAAACAATTTTCATTAGCGGTGAGCACACAACCACGAAGAAAAAAAGCAATTTTTGAAATTAATAAGCAACTTGAAGTAAATGTCAGTTCGTACAAGCTGCTGCTCAACAGTATAAATCATGAGGCATCCACTTCAGCTTTTTCTTACCTTCCGATTTGTACAAGATATCGTCTGACTGTGGTATGGGCTACCTCCAGTTCTCCCTCACAACACCCAGTGTTTTTTTTTGTTTGTTTGTTTTTTTTTGTTTTTTTTCATGAGCCTGCACGGCTGCCCTTATTCTTGATTCACACCTTGCGACCACGACCAGGCTTATCTTGGAGATCCAAATCAGTAGAAACAAAATTCTGGAACCAACGAGGCACAGGCTGTTCTGAAGCTGACTCCAGCCCCCAAAACACTGTTGATGTTTGAGGTGGATTCAGTCCTGCAATATCCGAGTCCGAACTCACGGAGCACAATTACCCTAAAAGTGTGTTTGTTCTTCATTGCTTTGATACCCCCAAAATATTTTGAAAAAGTTATCAAAAAATTGAAACAAAACCTGACAGAGGAGATAAAAAGCCTTGAAACGACATATAGACCTACCATCGCAGTAAATAATTGAACAACCATACCGTCAACATTTGAAGTAATGTAAAAGAATCCACGGAGGAATATATAATATGATCACACTAAATCCTAAGTAGAACATTGCTGGCTTTTTCCATAGAAAAACATCTTGAATAGAGTGAAAAAGATAAAGAAATATCCAAATTATAAAGTCTAATGTTGATAATAGAATCGAAAGAAAAAAAAAATTAGAAAGGATTTAGAGGAGTACTGATGACATTTTCCAAGTCTGTTGACAAAATGGTATGGCCAGGAGCAAACAAACAAACACAAACAAACCAATGCACACACACATAAAAAAGGGATAAAGCCCATAGCTATTTTTGGATTACTTGTAAAGCCATTTTGAATAGCTAACACGGTTAGATTAATGAAAATTAGTACGCTGTACATGATTAACAATATTGTGATTTGAATGAAGTTTCATTTTCATTATTCTTTTATTAACTGATCAATACTTTGTAAAAATATTCTCTCTCTCTCTCTCTCTCTATATATATATATATATATATATATATATGTATATATATCTATATATATATATATATGTGTGTATGTGTATATATATATATATTAGGAAAAATTGAAGGAAAATTACCTGGTATTTGTCAACATTCCGTGTCTTACGCTTTAGCAGGATGCTGAAAAGTACGTAAAGAACGAAATGTTGACACAAAACAGGTAATTTTCCTTTTAAATTTTATTTGTACTGCATTAATGGCACTATTTACTTTGATAAATATTCAGCACATTATGCTCTCTCTCTCTCTCTCTCTCTCTCTCTCTCTCTCTCTATACATATATATATATATATATCATTCTATATGGATATAAAGAAACGATGATTATATCAGAAATACCGTTATATAACTTGTAGATCGTGTGATCGAGAATAACTTTTTGTGAACGTCAATATCTCATCGATACGTTGTATTTATATATACTCTTTGGAAACTTACATAACGTTCTGGGAACGTAGCTGTAGCAATTGTTGACTTCAGGAAGTCCTTCGATTCCGTAGAAATTTCCGAGGCTATCATTCAACAAAGCGTAGACCCTACATAAGTCAGAGTATTGCAACATATCCACCGATACAGCGGTTTGTTCATCAGGATACATAAAGAATTTGACCCCTTCCAGCTCTAGGAAGGGGTCAGACAAGGAGATACCAGCTAATCCAAACCCTTCTCAGCCTGCTTCGGAATGATCTTCCGGAATCTAGAATGGGAAAATAAAGGAATCAGAATAGATGGCGAATATATAAGTAACCTCAGATTTGCTGATGACATCTTTACTTCTGCTGAGAACTTTCATGACTTTCAAATGATGCTTAACAGACTGAACGAAGAAAGCAAGAAAGTTGGCCCCCACATTAGTAAAACAAATGTCATGCACAACAAATATGTTGAAGACAAATGCTACGCAATCAAAATCGAACTGGAGAAGTGAACCACTATACCTACCTGGGATAACGGATCTCCATGAAATCCTTTAAAAAAAAAGAAGAAATCAAGCGAAGAATCATACTAGTTGGGCAAGCTTTCGACAGGGCAAGCTCAACCTTCAAGAACGAAAAAATTCTGCTAATGCTTAAAGAAGGGACATACAGCCAATGCATCCTCCTGATAGTCACCTATGGAGCTGAAATATGGAACAAAAAGACTGACCCTTAAACGGAGAACCATGCAACGTGCACAAGAGAGAATCATACTCAACATAACATGGTGAGATAACGAGAAAGTAATGTGTATTGAAAAAAACACTGGAGTCAGAGATATCATAGGATACATAAGAAAACTCAAATGGCAATGTGCTGCTCAGGTTTCGAGAATGCCAGACAACTGCTGGAAACTACTACTCATAACGTGGATCCTCAGAAATCAAATGCAAAACCAGGGCCGGCAAAATATGAAATATCGGTAGGAACAGTTAGAAGATACTGGCTCTGTGATGCCCACGATAGGGAAGTCTGATAATGATGATAATTATTTCCTGGGTATGGAACACTCACTTCCTACTATATTTTGAAAAACACAGCCACTTTTGGCCATTCAAAATGGCTGTTTCTAATTGGTCGTTCAAGAAATCCAAGAGATTGTGTTATTCTGAGGATTTCCACAAATCACACTTATACAACAAACAGTAATTAATTTCGTTCCTATGTTACACTGTATAGTATCTGTAATTACGATATAAATGAACCAATCCTAATTCATGAAGAGAATTCAGTGTATAGATAGTGATATGAGAACTTATTCCTCACGCATTCTGAAGACCTGACTGCAGATATCTTTAATCGAATTAACAATCTTCACTGCTTTTGTTGTATTCCACTGGAAAGTCAGATATGTATGGTTTCACATCAGGTTTCAGCAACGGTGCTATTTGAGCTAATTATCTATTCGATTGAAATATCCTCCTTTCTATTTAGATGTAATGGTGTAACTCCGCTTATATATATATATATATATATATATATATATATATGTATGTATGTATATATGTATATATATATATATATATATATATATTGGCAGTATATAAAATCTATAGAGTGTTATTGACTCATAGTAAAGTCAATATTGTTTCACAATTAATAAGATTATTGAAATAACTGAATATGACTATAACATTTCATAATTTTTATATAATTGGTCTGTATTGAGCACAATAAAACAATTATAATACACACACACACACACACACACACACACACACACACATATATATATATATATATATATATATATATATATATATATATATACAGAACCAAAACATAGTCACCAGTGCAATGTGATAAGAATGACAGCAACTGTTTCGTTACAACTGCGTATGTCAGGGTCAAAGAAATATAAGCAGATAAGTATTTCAGTATTTCATTTTGATGAATTGAATTCTACAGTTATTGGGAAGACGAAAGAGTTCAGTGACTTTTAAAAAGGCAACATTGTTATGTCCAGGATATTAGGTGTTAGTATTCCCGAAATGGTATCGCTTTTGGAGTTCTCAGTTATAGCGGAGCTGTGATCTAAGGAAGGGATAATCACCAACTGCCAACAAGGCATCGGACGACCAGGACTTATCGATGCAAAAAGTGAATGGGAGATTTTGTGTCAAGTACAAGCGAATAGAAGGACTACGGCGACCATGGTACAGAGGTCTGGCGAATACTGTGGAAGGTCTATGTCTGCATGCTGATAGTCTACAGTAGCTGCTGCAGCTGCTGCTGTTGCTGCTACTGCTGCTGCTGCTGATGATAGCACTAATGCACTATAGACAATACTTTTATGATTTACTAAACGGTGTTGGTTTCTGTTGCTATCGTTCTTGTTGCCTACTGTTCTGTTTTAAGTAGGATACTCAAAAATATATTTTCATAATACATTTGTCTACTGTATATATATATATATATATATATATATATATATATATATATATATATATATATACATATATATATATGTGTGTGTGTGTGTGTGTGTTCATTATCTAATACAAATAGGGCCTCAAAGATCTAACTACGTGAAAGCTGTATATGCAGATTATAATATTTATTTGGTTGGCTATCTGTTGTGTCCGATTCCTGCTATAACCTCAAACGTACAATGGATTGGTCCGTGTGAAATAGATTAACAGAGTTGATAAAACGATTAAAGGGTTTCAAAATGAAGAAAACGTCACTGAAACGCCTAAGGCTTTATGTCTGATAACATATTAAAGTTTTCAGCCCGTTTTTATCTCTCTGCAGATTTTCCAGCCTGCGAACCCACAAAATTCATAATTCTCTCTCTCTCTCTCTCTCTCTCTCTTGTTCGCTTACAATTCTATTCCAAAATCACGCTTACGAACGCTGGCTGTGTCATAATTACGTCACAACAGGAGGACACAAAATGGATGTCGATTCCGACATAATTTTTTTCTTTGAAAATCGAACACCTTTCACTGAAAATACTGACGGATGGGGGAGTTGGAAAATAACACTAACTCGCTAAAAATCTTCCATAGGGTCACGTTAGAATATCTATGTCTATAAATGTTACAGCGAGTGGCATTTTGTATTCTGCTTATTTCTCTTTCAGCTGGTTTATTGAATGAAGATGGTCCATAGCGTACAATAATCATGTTGAGAATAAGAACATAACTGTCAAGATAGAAGATGCAAAACTCAGCAAAGTACACCACTACATCTACCTAAGACAACGAATCTCAATGAGACCCTCAAAAGAGGAGGAAATCAAGCGAAGAATCACTTTGGGATGGCAAGCCTTCGGCAGAGCAAGCTCACCTTTCAAGAACCAAATGATCCCAATAATCCTAAAAACAAGAGTATACAACCAATGCATTCTCCCGATAGACACTTATGGAGCTGAAACATGGAACCTAACCTCGAGACAGACCTGCAAGCTGAGAAGTATGCAACGTGCACATGAGAGAATCATGCTCAACCTTACATGGAAATATCACAAGATAGAACAAGATGAACTGGATAAATTTAGAAAATACTGGCTCCGCGACGCCCATGATAGAGAATCGTGGCGAATGTTGGGGAAGGTCTATGTCCAACGACGGACGTTAAAAGACTGATGAGGATGATGATGATATTCTGTGGTTTCTTTGGTAGGGCGTTGAATAGAGACTGACGGACGAACATTAGATGAATTATATATCAGATAATATTCTCAATATATTCACATGCTAAATGCACTATGGAAATTTCAGCATTCTGTAACCTACTTATGGAATGCTTTTAATATCTGCTATGTCATTATAGATGTATTAGAGTGAATAAAAGTTTATCCTACCCGTGATATCACAGATTACCCAAACAACTAGTTCATGCACTCCAGATGCATGATCAAAACATTTTATCCACCTATATAATAAAATGTATGATTTTCTTAGTTCTATGTCCGTAACTATGGACTCTTCCACTTGAAGGTAAAAATTTTGTTGATAAGAATATTCTTAGTTTCTTTCCTGAAAAAATCTCATTCAATAAGATTTTAAGACAGGTAGTCCCCTCTTTTTGCTTTCTGTCACTTTTTCTTTCTTTCGAAATGAGTGAAAAGGCAAAAGTAATGTTCAGCTTTTATTTTGTTGCAAGGCAGCGCACACCCTCTTCTTCTATCATCTACATCCTATACTTCCCACAGCCACAACCTCTGATGATTCAACCTGACATACCACTCTCACCATTTTTGAAGTCTGGGAACGTTTAAAATTTTTCCATCAAAATTTATGATAATAGCTTCTTCGTTTAACGCCATTTTAGCTTAAGAACGACTTTAGTAAAAACGCTCTACTTTCGGATTGAGAGGGAAGGTATATACGTGAATTTTTCATTATATCATACTAATTTACCTCTGTTAACAAAGTTGAGAAAAGGCATATGAATTAGGTCACGTCTATTCCTCTGTCCACATGATATCTCAGAAAGTATTTGATGGATTTCAATGAAATGTGGAAGGGTGTGCAGCGGGTAAGAAAGAAATACGGAGATTTGGGGGTGGATCCAGGAATGTTCTATTGAATTCGGGATATTTTTCTTTTTTTTCTCAATATATTCACATACGTCAACACGATATCCTCTATATTTCCCAATGAATTTTGATGAACTCAACTGAAATCGTCGACAATAGTCGATGGGAGAACTGACTGAATTTTGGAGAGGATCCATGTGTAATTACCCCCCACCACCTTGTAGTTATATATCCTAAACACATAATCTAGCCAAAATTTAATGTCTTTAAACAAAGGTTCTCGATAAATTTTCATGACATTTAGTGGAGGGGTGTACAATACGCTACGGGAGAACCGAATTTCGGAGCGGAATGATGCACAATTACCTCCCCTACCTTAGAGTTATATTTCAAAACTCAATAATATCAGCCAATTACCTTTCCTGTCCATAGGATACATCTTGCTTTTTAGTTCTAATGGAGCAGTTAACACCTCAACCATTTGAAGCGTGAATTGGATAACGACTGTTCCAGTGTTTCCATCGGTGGATTTTCACATTATATACACCCAGAGTGTCTACATCCAAAAAGTCTACAACCTTCGTGCCTAAACCCAGTTCAGCCTACACATTATACCAGATCCTAAATCTGATTTTATCAACATTTTTTTGTGAAAATAGCGTGAAAAGTTGTTTATTTGTGAACATTAAAATCACGTGAATTTGACTTTCGAAAGTCTTGTAATATTTTTGTTATGAAAAATATTATTTTCATATAATAACAGTGCTTTAACGATACAGAAATATAAGAAATATTTCGCTGGGTATTTTTTGCAAATTTATTTTTATTAATTCCGCAATTTCAGGTGTCTTAACAATGTATGATATAAGAATTAGAAAATAATAATATCCCTGGGTATCTGTATGAAAATATTATTAATTCTGCAATTTCCAATATTTTCACACAACACTTTGACGAAATCAGATTTTGAATTTCTTATAATTGTTCAGTTATATGTCTTCGATTGTAACTGTTGAGGAAAAGGTAGACCAACAGGTCTACCGAGGACAGCAAATCTCGAAAGAACGGAATATCTGGCGAAGAATCACTTCAAGTTGGCAAGCTCTCGGAAGGGTAAGCTCAACCTAGAAGAACAAGAAGATTCTGCTAATGCTATAAAGAAAGGGAATGCAACTAATGCATCCTCCTGGTGGACGCCTAGACAACCATGCAACGTGCACAAGAGAGAATCATACTCAACATAACACGGAGAGATTGCAAGACAGCACAATATATTGGAGGAATAACAGGTAGTCTGAGATATAGAATTCATTAAAAAACTTAAATGGCAATGGACTGGTTATGTGTTGCAAGAATACCAGACAACCACTAGATGCAACGACTCACAACGTGGATCTACAGAGATCACGTGCGATATTGGAGCTGACAAAATATAAGATGTCGGTAGGAACTCTATAAGTTCAGGAAGTACTGGCTCAGTGATGCCAACGATAGAGAGGTCTTGCGAATCTTGGGGAAGACATATGTCCAATGACGAATGTTTAAAGGATGATGATGATGATGACGATGACGATGATGATGATGATGATGATGGTGGTGGTGGTGGTGGTAAATTAGAGATCATGGTTTTCAGCACAAAGATTGTAGATGATTTGCGTGTAGATAATCTGGGTGAAGACAATCTGGATGTAGACAATCTGGGGATGGACAATCTGGGTGCAGACAACCTACACATGAACCTTTCCATCATTCACTTTCTTCGTTTACATTTTCTTGTACAGTTTCCCCATGCTATCCGAAAGTAGAGTGCTCCTATTAAAAACTTTCGCAAGCTGGATTGGTGTAAAGTGAAGAAGTAAATATCACTAATTCATTTTGGGAATTTTATTTAGCCAACCAAACCCCAATAATTGTTAATGGTGATACGTCAAGCTGAACCGCCGAAGGTTACAGTGGCGAGATGTACAGAAGACTGTGGTGTAGGAGAAAGAGAGAGAGAGAGAGAGAGAGAGAGAGAGAGAGAGAGAGAGAGAGAGAGAGGAAGAGTGCATTGGCTCCCCCCAAAACGGCTCGCTACAAAACAAATGCTGAACTGTGCAACGCGCCCAAAAGAGAATAATAACATAACACAGAGAGATTGCAAGACAGTACAATATATTGGAGGAATAACGAGAGAGAGATTTTCGCTTTCCGACTTTTAGTGATGCCCCTTAGGGTGCTTATCCCGTCTACGCCTATTTCACACATCACTGACCCCAAAGAACTAGCTGAGACAGAGAAAAGTGACATGTGAATTCTAGGTAGGGACAGCTGATACCGTGACCAGCATAAGGGCAGCACTTTACTTCACCTTTTCTCCCATTTACATATTCTTATCTTGGTTATCCTGGTTTATCTATAGCTTTTTTTAAAAAACGCTTTAGCTATAAAAATGGCTACTTTCTTTCAATTTTTCTACTTTGGTTATGATGAATTATTGCTTAATGCTACTGGTGGCCAGGGTTATGAGTTCTTTTATTATTATCTAATCTTCAAGAAGCAAGACAAAACAACGAAACAAAAAACAGTTTTATTTTCAGTCAAAGAAGAAACAATGTAATTTATCTTAATCGTATGAATAATTTTGAAGAAAGAATATCATCCCATCTAATCATCATGTAAGAAAGATAAGAATATTGAAAATGTATTGATGCACCTCATTAAGCTAATTAAAACGACCGTATACCGGAGAAAAATCTATTTGAAGTCAACGAAGAAACAATTTAATTTTAATTTAATTCATTTTAATCTTGTTGCAAAAAGATTAATTAGTACCGATCGTTCTAAACAACATATTTATCGGCTATCAACGTTATAATAAAATTACAAGTTTCGTCTTTTGGTATAAATGCTTCTTACCATAAATTCATCCAGGTAAGAAGGAAACAAAAGTTAAACGGAAGTAGCTATATTGATTAAGTTTGCCATTTTATGGATAAGGTTGTCTAAGCCCCAGATAAGCAAGGATAATCCTTATTTTTATTACCTTAAATTTCCATTTTCATCGCTATAGTGATTTAACAGCCAACTCCCGTTGGATACACCGATTCTCAGACTATCACCGAAGTTAAGCAACGTCAAGTTTAATCAGTACCTAGATGGGTGACAAAACCAACTGGGTCGGCTATATGTGGTCAAGTAGCAAGTAATCACGCAGATAGTTTCTTATGGTGACCCCGTTAATCATCTTAGAAGGAGATTTATCTCTACATTACGTACTACGACTTATAACGCCAGCTAGAGCCTTTGAGCCGACTGAGTGGCCTAAGCTAAGAGCGGCAAAAGATCATCAACAACAACAGCAGTATCTGTTTTAGCGTCCGTTGTAGACCTTCCCAAAGATTCACCAGACTTCTCTGTCATGGGGGGCAGGGCGGAAGAGGGGTCGCCGAGCCAATATTTGTCTTGTTTGTCACGCCATTTTATATTCCGCCGGTCACAAGACCATATACCTTGTGATCGCAAACTGTTACCTGACATTTTTTTTGTGCAATATAGCCGGCTTATTGCGATTCTTCTTGTGTCTGTTCTTACATCATTCTCGCATTTTCTTTTTTCAATCCTTTTCCCGCATCTTCCATTATCGACTACTTTTTCCTTCTTAGAAACCGTCAACTGAAACTGTCACCAAAACTGCCAACTAAGGTTTCTACAGTAATTAAGTTTGTCCAGCTGGCTGACCATGTATGTATCACGCGTGTATGCCACACCAATGGAACTGAAGGGCTAAAATTTTGAACATTTAATCCTTAACATGTCTGAGCGAAAAAAAAAACATTTCTTTTTATTCTCAAAAATATCCCTCCAAATAGGGTTCCAGTGGGGTACTCAACCTACAATATCAATCTTTTAACGTCTGTCGTTGGACATAGACCTTCCCCAGGATTCGCTGCCCTTCTCTATCATGGGCATCGCAGAGCAATTATTTTCTAAATTTGTCCAGTTTATCTCTCCATCTTGTATTTTGTTTATCTCGTCTTGCATGTGATCTCTGGGGATCCATGTTGTGAATCGTGATGCCCATTGGTTGTCTGTCATTCTTGCGACATAGCCTGCCCATTGCCATTTAAGTTTTTCTAAGAGATTCTATGATATTTCTGATCCCTGTTTTCTTTCTGATATACCATGCTGTCTTGTGATCTCTTCATGTGAGGTCAAACATGATTCTCTCATGCGCACGCTGCATGCTTCTCAGTTTGCGGGTTTGTCTTTTGGTCAGGTTCCATGTTTCAGCTCCATAAGTGGCTATCGAGAGGATACATCGGTCAAGTGTGCGCTAAATTGGTCCCTACTTTTTATGTCCGCTTCTTTCTTGAAAATTCGGTCTTTTTACTGATCCAACGAAAGGCAAGAGAAGTCAATTTTTGATTGATCATCCCCAACGCAACGTGCTGCCGAAAAGAGTTGGTCACGTGACGGTTCCTAATGAGTGACTGACCAGATTTGTTTGTCTTCCCGACATTTGCATCTCTTTCAGAAACTGTCTACCTAAACTACTAACACAAGTGGAGCTAGATGGCTGAAAATTCAAATATTTTCTCATTATGTCAGCGGAAGAACGTCGTTGTTTTTATGAATTCATCCCAAAACCAATTTTTAGTGGATGCTTAATTTGCAATGTAAGTCTATGCTAAATCAGTAACTCAGTTTTTGTCCGGTAGCATTTACGTTTGTTTTGTGATCACTGCCTAACAAAAAGTGATTTATTTATTGATCACTCATTTCCCCAATTTCCTAATTGATTATCCCCATTAATACGACATGCAACCAAAAGACATTGGTCACATGGCAGTTTTCCATTGAGTGACTAACCAGACCTACCTTTAATACTTCTTTTTCGCATCATTCCATTATCCAGTCACCCTTTAGCTTGTTTGTCCTATAATGTATTTTACTTGTTTATGTCTGTCTCTGTCTCTGTCAGTCTCTCTCGTTGTTCAATTTTATTGATGAAAATAGCAGCCGACACCAATTCCCGTCTCTTTGATTGTCGGTCAGAAGAAGACTTCCGGCAAAAGGTCAACTCCAGAAAATGAAAGACGGACATATTGGTCAAAGAACATTACCCGGCGACAAACCTTCTATCGTTTCATTGGTCTATTTCCGGTATTGGTTTAGATGATGGAGCATGCGCCATCAAAGTAATGAGAAAAAATGAAGCGAGTGTTTATGGCAATTTAGAAAAAAAATGGTGATCGATATAGGAAGCTTTAGAAATAGAGGAGTTTGATGTTTGAATAAAAATGTAAAAAATACTATTGGGGAAAAAGGGGAAAGAATGGAAAGACGTGGAAATTGAGCAAAAGACATAAGGACTGATTGACACAAGGAAAATGGAAGGTATTTTTTTAGTTGCAAGAATTATTTTTTAAGGAGTAAGACAAATGAATGTTTTAGGGGGTTAAAAAGAAAGGAAGGGAGGAAGAAAGGAAGGAAGGGAGGAAGGGAGGGGGAGGAGTGTTCAGCTGAAAAGATTAAAAACAACTATGCAATATGTTAAATGAAAGCGGGAAATATTAACAATCTAGCTAGCTGGATAGATAGATAGATAGATAGATAGATAGATAGATAGATAGATAGATAGATTGATAGATAGATGGATAGATTGATAGATAGATAGATGGATAGATAGATAGATAGATAGTTAGATATAATAGGAATGAGATAGATAGATAGATAGATAGATATAATCGGAATGAGATAGATAGATAGATAGATAGATAGATAGATAGATAGATAGATAGATATGGCTGGACTGAGATAAATGGATACATAGGTAGCAGACTGAGATAGATAGCCACGTAGATAGATATGAATGGAATGAAATAGATAGATAGTGAATTGGTTGGATAGATAGATAGATAGATAGATAGATAGATAGATAGATAGATAGATAGATAGATACATAGATACATAGATACATAGATAGATAGATATAAATGGACTGAGATAGATAAATAGATAGACAGAGAGAAAGTGAACAGGCTGAGATGGATAGAGAGAGAGGGGGATTGTTTGATAGATAGATATGAATGGATTGTGATAGATAGATAGATAGATAGATAGATAGATAGATAGATAGATAGATAGATAGATAGATAGATAGATAGTGCACAGGCTAAGATAGATAGATATATTGATGGATAGTAATGGCGAATAAATTCCCTGGAAGCATCTATCATCTTTTTTACGAATCTGATCACTATTCAGAATTCCAATTATGCAGTCCATTTACCATCTCCAAGTATCTGTGAAAAGGAACGTAATGGAGTGAACAATCGTGTAAATGCCTTTTCTATCCAAAGATTACATTAGTTCTAGGCCCCCAATGAAACTTCGAGAAACAAAACTCTGTCATCTGTAAATACTGCTTTGAATCAATGCTTCTACACCAGTGAGACATTCATATCCCCAGGAAGGGGGGCTTGGGCAATTCCAAGAAGCCCGCAGGAAAGACGTAAGAATTTCTCTAATTACTTTGCGAATTCTCTCAATAAGTGTTTGTATAATATCTCGATGAACGTAACATCAGACACCGTCAACCAAAACTGTCAACATTTTTTCTTGGTTTTCAAGTTGGCCAGTCAGACAGACGGATAGACTATGTATGTGTCAAGCATGCAGGCCGCACCAAATGGAGCTAGAGGGATGAAATTTTCAACATTCCATCCTTAATAGGTTTTCAACGGAAGTTTCAATTTGCAATGTGAGTTCATGCTTGATTGACCCCCTGGCATTCACGCTTGATTTTAGAAAAATTCAGACCTTTTTTGTGATCAATGCCCTAGGGACTGCAAGAGAGGTAACTTATCTATCCATCTTTCCATCGTTTCCAATTTCCCTCTGATCAACTTCAACACGACATGCTGCCAAAAGTCACATCACGGTTTCTTCTGAGTGAAAAACCAGTCAAAACTCATCTTTTCACAGGAATACAATTTCAAACTATTCATTTTGTTGCAAGCAGGGCTCATCTCATAAAGGTGTACATGGAGGTAGAGAAGTCAAGTATCATTGGCTTTGATGATTTTGTTAATGATACTCTCTCTGAGTAGCAGATACACCTGGTCAATTCATAGGACCTTCATTATAGGGTTTTCAAGTAGATCTGGCTGGCTTGCTATGAATTCAAATTTAAAAGTGCCTTTATTCAAGACAAAATACCTCGATTCAAAGTGTAATTACTTCTATTCTTATAAACTACCTCAATTCAAGAGATGTCTGTTTATTCAAGGTGTGAATACTTTTATTCAAATTTATAAGTACCTTCGTTCAGGAGACAAATCTGTTTATACAAAATATGGGTACTTTTATTCAAATTTATAAGCATGTTTGTATATAACTTGGAAAACATATCGAATTTTGTGCGGACAATCAGTGTCCCAAGCGCAGCTAAAAAAATTGCTTGTTCTGGTTGGATTAATAACGACCATAATCTCCCTTGCCTGAGTCCTTATCTTGCCTGATAAAAGAAATGTTACAGGGAGTGGCGTTTTATATTCTGGTGCTCTCTCTTTTACATTATTTACTGAACGGAGATGATCAATGGTCGAGTAGCTTCTTCTTAAGCCAGATTTTTCCCATGGTCAGCTATCACCGAGCGTTTTAGTAATTCGGTTGGTGATCACTTAGGTAAATGGTGTGAAAATGCATGGAACCTAACCAAAGGATTGGCCCTCAAACTAGAAACCATGCAGCGTTCATGAGAGAGAAATGCCTTCAACATCAAATGGAGGGATCTTAAAACAGCGCAGTATATTAGAGGAAAAACTGGAGTCAGAGATATCGTACAATCTATCAGAAAACTCAAATGGCAATGGACTGGCCACGCGGCAATAATGTCAGGCAAGCACAACTCACAATGTGATGCACCAAAGATCATTTACAAAACTGTGACCAGCAAAAAATAAGATGGTGTGATTAATTAGACAAGTTCAGAAAGTATTGGCTTTGCGATACCCGTGATAGAGAGGTGTGGAGAATCTTGGGGAAAGCATTTATCCAAGACAGATGCTAAATGGTTGATGATGATGATGATGATGATTTTCTCCGCCTTGAAAAAGAGGTTTATCAGATTTCTTTGTTTGGAAGAAAAAAACTTTGCCTGTTTTCTTGAATTATTCACCTGACTACGGTTGAAGACTCGATCGGTCGAAACGTTGTGTTGACAATATCAAAGATGAGATATGAGATTCGATTGTCTGAACAAAAGCTGGTACATAAGTACCTTCATTTAAAGAGTAAGTACGTTTTTTCAAACTTTACGTGCATGTATTCAAATTCATAAGTCCCCTTATTCAAAAGATGAGTACATTTATTCAAAGGGTAGGTACTCTTATATCAAATGGGTAGGTACTCTTATATCTCTGAATTTCTGTGTCCACATGGAAACATAGCGCAGTGGTTACAGCATCAGACAAATCACTGTAAAGTAATCTGATGGTTCTAGGTTCGATCCGAGTGTGAGACAGTAGAACAATACTACTAATGAGGGGAGTACGGTCAATATACCCCCGTCGGATAAATAAAGGGTTCGGTTTGTTACTTCTCCACATCTACCAGATGATACCTGACGAAGGCCGTAGAGTGCAACGACCGAAACGTTGTATGAAAAACAACCAAGATGAGGATGGTCCGAATATCAATAGAAATGGTAGGTACTCTTATTCAAGTGCATAAATACCTTCATTGAAGAGATAAGAACGTTTATTCAATATTCAAGTACGTCCATTCAAATTCATAAATACGTTTATCCAAGGTCTATACACTTTTATTCAACTTTATGAGTTCCATTATTCGGGATTTATTTTATTACCTCAAATATGATAGTATTATAGAGTCTAAAAATACTTGATTGGTATAAAAATAGGTCTGGTTAGCCACTCAATACAAAGTGTCACGTAACCTTTGACAGCAAGCCGGGTTGGGTGTAATCTATTAGAAAGTGGAATAAGGGGTGATCAATGAATTAGTTATTTCTCTTACCTTTTGTTGGATCACCAAAAAGTTCGACTTTTCGAAGAACAAGCAGGTATAAATTAGTGACCAATTTAGCTCCAACTTACATTGTAAAATGACCCCCCCCCCATTTAAAATCTTTTTTTGCCAAATTAATTGAGGATTAAACTGATTGAACTTTACACATTTAACAAAAGGTTTTTGTATGAAAGACTGTCGATCAAAACTGCCAACATGAGTTTTGTCAGTTTTTAAGTAGATCTGGCTGGCTGGCTATGTATCTATCTATGTTTCAGTCACTCAGTCCACATTAATGGAGCTACAGGGGTGGTAATGGACACATTTACTCCTTATTATGCCTAGAGGAAACGGCCATTTTGATTTTTTAACCATCCACCTCTTTAATAGATATCTAGGGGAGGAGGGTCAATCCCAAATGTAAGTTCATGCTAAATTTACTCTTCAGTCTATGTCTGCTTGTTTTATGAAAATTCAGACTTTTCAGTGATCACCACCCAAAAAAGACAAGAGAAGTAATTTGTTCTTTGATCACTTCTTTCTCTTCCAATTTTTAATTGATCACCCCCAACAAGCATTTTGCCAAAAGATGTTGATCATACGGCGGTTTTAATGAGCGACTATCCAGACGTATTTTGAATAAAAGTAATGTCAAGTGTAGTTGTCTATTGATGCATAGAGAAGAAATCAAGACATAAGTAAATTTTCAAGTACTGTCCTTACGCTGTCTATGGCTCCAGTCGTCCCAGCGTGGATTTCACAGATCACCTTACAACGTTCCCGTTTGCAATATGTGGATTAAACGGGTAGATAGGGGAAAGATGGTTTCATGCTTTTTTCAAGGGAATTGATTCGAAGTGAACTATCTAAACTGGAGTTTGAACTCGACTCGCATAGTCCATTCTTTGTGTTGTTACCGGCTCGATTACCTCTCGCATCCCAATAAAGTCGTAGAAGAGAATAAACCCACCGAATTGGTCCTTGGACTGTTGGTCAATGGTTCGTCACATTGAGGCTAAAAATAGCGTTGATTCTTGGTTGAACAGGGAAAGAGGGGGAAGGAAGGAGAAGAGAAGAAAACAGAGAAGAGAATAAATGAAGGAAAATATAAATGATAACTGCACCTCGTATAAATGAATCACTGTAGCCTGCGTCAGTACCAGGAGTAATTATCTCGAATTAATTTTTTTTTAAAAAAGAAGATTTTTTTATCTAAAATTATCTGAAAAAAATACCAGCACAAAATTTGGATATTACTGCTCCAAAACGACCTTAGAGTCCCCAGAAGACAAAGATAAATATTCTAAAATGGTACCTAGTGGTGTGCTCATGCAAACTTTAAAGGTTGTTGACACAGAAATGTGACCAGGAGCGCCCCAGACCCACGCACATACACACAGAGTATACAGACGAGCTACGGTGATTCGATAATCGGAAACAATGGATTAGTTGGAAGAAAGAAAGAAACAAAGAAAGAAAGAAAGGTGACAGGAGAAAGGAATGTCCGACAATAAGTGCAAGAAAGAAAGGTGTAATGAAAGCGAAGAGAAATAAATAAAGACGAATGGAAAGAGAAAGGTGAAATGATAATTAAAAGATAGAATGGCGTCAAAAAAAAGGGAGAAGGAACGAGAGAAAAAACGAAGGAAAAAGGCGCAACGGTGAGGAAGAGGAAGAAAGGTTTAATAAGAACCGAAAGAAAGAAAGAGGAAAGAAAGAAAAAGAGAAGAAAGAAAGATGTAGCAGTAAGTGAAAGGAAGAAAAGTGTAATTCACACTATAAGAAAGAAGGAAGATGCAACGACAAGGGAAAGAAAGAAAGGTTTGATAAGAAAAAAAAATTAAGAGGAAGAAAGAAAGAATGGTTTAATAAAAGAAAGAGAGAAGGGTGTAATTCAAGCTAAAGGAAAGATAAGAGAAAGAGAGAAAAGAGGAAAGAAAAATGTGCAGCCATAAGGGAGAGAAAGGCGGAAAGGTTCAATAAAAACTGAAAGAAAGAAAGTGTATTAAGTACGTATTGAAAGAAAGAGAGAAAGAAAGAAACTTATCGACCAATCAGAAAAAGGAAAGATGTAAAGAAAAACAAACAAAAACAAAAAAAAACAAGATGGAGAATCAATAGAAGGAACAATCGTCACTGGAGAAAATAGGAAAATTATTCCAAACAAGCGAATCAACAAATACAAGAGGGGGAATGAGACATGAAAAAATGTCCTGAAAAGTAATTACAAAAACAAGACGCTAGAATGAAATAAAACGACAAACAACAAATCTTTAGCCTCGAACATCTACGTAGATAAAACAAAACGACATTCTTGTGATCAAAACTTCTGGGAGGACCGAAGACATTATTTGCAAAAGCAGTTCACGTAACGCCGCCTGGCGGTTAGATTGAGAATCATGGTAGCAAGAACAAGAATTCTGAAGAAGGTAATGGAATTTGTTTTCTGATTGAGTAGTGTTTGTTGCGGGGAACTGAGGCAGGAAATAAATGAACGGATTGAGAGCTGATGAGAAAAACAAGGAAATAGTGATAAAAACTTTAGAGGGGAAAAAATGTTTGGACGAATACATGTTATTAGAGAAAGTAAACAATTAGTGAAAATTAGTAAAGAATGGATTAGTAAAAGAAGAAAGAGAGAAAATTGGCATCATCATAAGCGGAATAAAGAATGGAAATGAAAAAAAAGGGTAGATATCAATGTCATCATTTTAACATTTACTGAATAAAATCCCTCTATGCACATTTCTGTAAACAATTTACGTTTGAAATACGTATTCAACTTAAAAATATACAAACAAAACCTAAAAAAAAAAGAACAAGTGTTGACGTAACCGGTCACATCGTATGGACCAATTCAGCAAAAACATTAATTGATAATTGACTCCCCCCCCCCAAAAAAAAAACTATGGGGGAATTTTCCAACAAACAAAAAATGTTTTTTCATAGACATAAGAAGTAAATGTTAAAATGTAGAGCTCTCTAGCTTCATACACACAGCCTTTACTCATACATTCATGTATTAAATTCGAAATATTTGTTCCTTTTGAGTGTCAGGATTTCTCACAAGTTGCACCAGCGAGTTCTCCTTTAGGATGTTCACTCTTGAGCAGTTCTGCATGCTGTTTTTAAGGGCCTTTTATTTAAGCTTGGTTTCAAAGGCTAGCTTTCTCGCTAAAAACACTATTTGCCTCCACGTGTGCCCCGTCATGGGGGGGAGTGGTTAGCAAACCAATTCCGCTGACCACTACTTCCGTCGTGAACTTGTATCACACAGCGTATCCCATTACTGCAGCCTTGAGGCTGTCCAAAGATGAGTTTTGTAAGCATTTCTATTGGACACCTTTCCGCGATACACTTGTTAACGAGCTAGTCTCACGGACCATAATTACTCTAGTGAATTCGATCCACTAAGAGTAACCTATATTTGTGGCTTAGATGAGTGAATATTAGTGTAGTTTCCCTCGGCTCTGATTATGAACCGGGATTGCACTGAACGATGGGTCATATGAATCATATACGAGGTGCTACCGAGTTCAAGAAATTTGACTGCAAGAAAAAGTTCTTACCCTAACACCTAATTTCCAACGTCTCCTCCAAAGTAGTCCCTTCATTGCTGTTTGCGCACTGGCTCATAAAGGGCACTTCTTTTAGAAGGGCAGCGGTAGAAGTCCGTACTACATACAACTGGTATGCGCTGTTCAAATTCGGGTTCCGTATCATTTTTGTCCAGTCGGTGGCTGGGATAGCCATAAGTTGGTGTTTGAATTAAAGAAAAAAGTCAGGTATACTATATCCCATAATGTGGCTTACTTGACCTCATAAGGTACTTTTGTGTAACAAAGAATCGTCTCCCACGCCTTATCACTTTTCTAAAAAACACCCATCATGCACGTATTCCACCCTCTGTTCATTAATTATTCCGCCATGTCGAAGAACCACTTCTCTGCCTAAATAACAAATGGGATATTGTGTTTATTTTAAAGGGAAAAATATCGCTTTCATGGATCCGGTTTTCCTTTAGCCCCGGTTGGTGTCACTTGATGTAAATAATTTGATTATTGTAGACGTTATGATTTTTTGCGTTACAATACTTCATCGAGCAAGAATAAATTAAATTCGAAAATATATATTTTGCACGAATTTTTTTTTTTTTATATCTTTCTAAACAATTATTTTCTTTCCCTTCTTTCAAAGCACAAAATGATTTTAATCAAAACATTAGCGATATAATTTAAATCTACTTAAGGGGAGAAATGAATGCCGTGTCGTAGAGTATGGTTTCCCTGGTTGGAATAAGTGAAGACGAGGACGCTATTTAAGATGTGCTATTCCTTGACGCCCCCAACCAGGTTTTTAATGATTATGAGACATCAATTCAGTTGACTCCATTTTTGGAATCGAATCAAAGACAGCATTCGGAAATGCCAGGCGCTGTTTGAAGATGGAGATCCAAATGAATAGAAGTACTTAAACAAATAGAAAATATGTACGCATCGGCTTGAATTTATTGATTGATTGATTTTAATTCTCTCTAATCAAGATTTGTTTGTTGGAATCAATGAAATCGTTATAAAAACATTTTTTTCCTATGCAGAATGAACGGCGTTAGCCAAATATGACCGTAGTTTCTTGAAGACTTTTTTTTCCCGAGGGGGGCAGGGGGGGAGGAAAAGTTACTATTTTCCAGAGGAATCTGGTGAATTGGATCTAACGTGGTTGATGGGTTATATTTGTACTTATCATGTAAAACTGGAATCTGACTTTTTGTCCTTTCTACGACACCCGATGTTCAATTTTTATATAAAAATATAAACATATCTTGTCTTTCCGATCACCGGTCTACGAAGACGTATAAAGACGAAGCAGTTTTTTACATTGGTATACTAAGACGAAATAACAAAAGAAAAGAGTCGATGATGATGATGATGATGATGATGATGATGATGATGCAGTTTAAAGGAAAATCACGTAAGATCCAAGAGAAGAAATCAACGGATGTCTTAGAAATCCTATAAGATGATCTTTTAAGGGAAGGATGTAATGGATTCCTTCCGGAGGAAGAGTGCATAGTTCAGAATATTGGTTAAGAAGTATCAGCAAAATTGTTACCTTTGAGTGGAAGAGTCCAGGGTTACGACAAAGAACCCGCAAAATAACTTATTTGTGCTGATTATTAATAAGCTGGTGTGAAAATGATTTCATTTTTTAATTTCAAACTTCAATGCTTTCTTTGGAATAAATCATCCTTTAATTACGTTCATGATTTATACCATTTTAAGGCGTGAAAGTTGCTGTCTTCATTTCAGCTTTCTTTTATTCCTTTTCACTATTCCTTCTGGTTTATTTGAGGCCGTCGAATCAAAAATGGAATGGATTCTAATTTGGGCAATTTTCTTATATGAGTTTAAAATTGGACGTGAATCAGCGGAAACTGTTCGCAATATCAACCAAGTATTTGGCCACAGGATCGTCAACGAACGTACAGCTCAACATTGGTCCTCAGCATTTCGAAATGGAGACAAAATTCTTGAAATCACAGGGGTTTCCCTGAGGTTGACGGCAGCCAATTGATGTCTTCAGCAACCAAGCGGTAGCTCAAAACTTATCCGAAGAAATCATCGATCTCAGGATCCCAGAATTCTATGCTTCCAGTAATAAATGGAGTTGTTCTCAATTGGCAAAAACATGTAGATTCAAGAGCTTCTAATTTTAATTAATAAGTTTGATTTTAAATCTAAGCTGAGATATACTGCTTTAAGGTTGATGGTAGAAAACCGCAGCAATTTATGCACCAACTCAAAGCTGTATCCGTTAACTTCATTTTCATTATTTTATCACATGAGTTTTACAGCTAATTTTCAAGACAGGCTGGCTGGCCCATCCCACTTGAATAATTAGCATAGCGCAGTCAACCCAAATCCTTTTTCTTTTCTCTTGTCTAGTAATAGAGTCGGGTAGGTATAATAAATACTAGTGTCGTATGTCATTTGTATAAATCTGATGATTATACTATAAACAACGAAAATTGAAGGTAAATGACGTCTGGAGAAGGGCGTATCTATAGTGCCCATGGCAAGCGTTGAATTAGTACTCCTGTCCAAACAATGCCCCTGAAATGATGCTCTGGATTACTAGTTTTCCTACTTCCATTTAAGTTACAACAAAGAATAATCCTAAATAGTTGTTTTATTTTCTATATGATAAGACATCTTTTTTAATAAGTATTAGTTTATAATTCAGACCTTTGGTCGCGCTGTTTTACTCCATTTTGTATCACATATCCCCCACACAAACAGTCAGCACGGCTTTCATTTTTATTTGATAGCGTTATACCCGAATCGTATTAACTAAATCCCTCCCAAAACAGTAACATCAAATACGAAAAACTGTCACCTGAGGTTTAAGGCTCCTAAAAATTAGCACCGATTGTCCACTTGGACACATGGCATAGTGGTTACAGAATCAGACAAAATTACTGCAAGTAATCTGACAATGATGATACTACTAAAGCTAAGAGGGGAGGGCGGTCAATATACCCCCGTCGGTTAAATAAAGGGTTCGGTTCGTTACTTCCCGCAGATGATACCTGATGAAGGCCGTAGAGTACAACAGCCGAAACGTTGTATGAAAAACAACCAAGATGAGGATAGTCCGAATAATAATAGAAATAAATCCCTCCCGTATGGGAAATCCTCCCCTATTGGTTAGGTATCACGGTGCTAGACTTGACTAATGAATGGTTATTTCACCACGGCAGGTGTCTTAGTTATTTACTAACTCTAGCTCTAACTTAAAGCTTAAACTTGGGATTGTGAGGCAAGAATTCTTGCAAAATGGGAAGACACTCCTAAACATAAGAAGAAAGGAATAGAAGCTGCTAACGATGTAATTAAGGAGTTACATTGGCCCTCAAGATATTCGAGCAAAGATCTACGAACCATAACAAAACAATGCCAATATCTGATTAAAAAACAAAAAACATAAGACTACCATTTTTTTCATTCAGAAACAATTGCTATTTGCCAATGAGAGAAAAAAAATGCAACAAATTAAGACGAAAGATTGAGACAGTGTTAGATTTACTTACCATCTAGATACAAATGAAAATGAGAAACTGGTTTGTTACTCAATAGAGACCGTCATACGAACAACATCTTTTGGCTGCATGCTGTGTTGGGGGTGATCTATTTGGAGAAAAAGTTGGAAAATGGGTGATCAAGGAACTTCTTTGGTCTTTTGTAGGGTGTTGATCACTAAAAAAGTCTAAATTTTAAGAAAGAAATGTGAATGCTGCTGTGATCAATTTGGCATAAAGTTACATTGCAAATTGAACCCCCACTAAAAACCCATCAGGGGTGTGATTAAAAAACAATAAAACCGTTTCTTTGTAAACATAATAAAGAATAAACGATAAATATGACAATCTCCTATCTACGTTGCGGCGGCCTGTACACTTTATACATACATACGTACATATTCAACCCTCTAGCTCCATTGGTACAACGTGTACGCACGATACATACATGCATAGCTAGCCAGCCGGACCAACCTAAAAACTGAAAAAAAACGATTTTGAGAGTTTGGGTGACAATTTTGGTTGACAGTTTCAACTAAAATAGCGTCCATGCTTTTTATATACAAGCATTATCAGAACATGCAAAACTACTCTGAGGCCACAAGTTTCTTGATAGGGAAATATGATGATGCTGATGATGAACTTAGTCTGAGACAGACTATAGTATTGGGGTACCTAGTGGGGATCGAACTCATAACACTAGTAAATGACATGACTTTGCTAGTCATTGTATCGTTGTTAGTGTCATACTTAACGAAGTCTATCCAAAAAGTTTCCGACAATTTTTAATGTCTTAAAAAAATCGGTTGCGTGGTCCTAATGTAACTTGACAACCGCTCATAGGCTTGGGTCAGGAAATACAACCATCCACACTTATAATACTTATCAATGTGCAGATGTCTTTTGCTAAGAGACTCGACTAACATAGTAAAATAGAATTTGATACGTGTTCTAAAGACGTAATAAAAATGTTGAGTTCAAAGAACAATGAAGGAAAACGAATATGTGGTTAACAGAACAGTATTCCTCACGTTGGTGGCAATGCAAATCTCTGTACATAAAATGCTATTTGTGTATCCATATACTTCATAAAAGCCGTCATCTTTGACAGCTCTGGTAAACTAGTGAATAATGAATATCGAGAGAGGCTCAAATCAGTTCTTAATGATGAAGGATTATTGAAAGCAGTGGCCAACGACCAACAGACAACGATTCGAGCACTTTCAGGAGACTTCAGGACTTGAACAGCGACTCTACACCATCTTAAAGCTATAGGAATGATTTAAAAATAGAACTTGTTTCAACATAAACGGAATGAAATGCATGATGACATTTCCAAATCCTCACCTTCAGTTGGTTGTGTCTAAGCTTAAGGAATTTGTGTGTGAAGTCTTCCTGCATCCTTCGTATTTGCTTTGCATTTCTCTAACAGACTATCACCTTTTCCGACCATTCTAAACCCTCGTATTATAAAAGATTCAATAATAAGGAAGCTATAATTCGTGAATTTGTGAACACTAAACCTATCATTTTATATATGATCCTTCATTTACTATTCATACGTAACGACCTAAAAATACATTCTAACTTACCCCGCCTCCATTCTCACCTCAGTGTCTATTTTAACAACTGTTACCATCAGCTATGAATACTTCAGACTCCATATCTACTGCAACTATTTCAGCTCTCACGAACTGGTGTCAACAGCAAGACACAACAGACATTACTACTCCTGTTACTTTCGTCGTGTTAATATTACAACTAATATTACACTGCTGTCAGTCGGGTTATCACTTAGTAATGACGAGAACTGCCACTTTGGGAATAATCATCGCTATTCGTACTGCTTATTCAGCAGAAAAAAACTACTGCTACTATTACAGTACTTAGTTGTTTTACAGACATGCTTTGCTTTCTAAAATGGCTTGTTGGCAGAGCATTAGACAGGTGGCTAAATATCCTAGGCTTAAATCTTCTGGTAACCAAAATATCAATCGATTTATCTCATTTCGATCATATCCATATACATCTATTTATCTATCTATTAGTGACCACCCGACGAAGGCCAGAGTGTAGACGGCCGAAACGGTGTGAGAAAATGAACACATAGACGAAGGGAATAGCCCGACCATATCATACATAAGGTTTCTTCAGTTCTCAAGTTGGTCTGGCTGGCTGTCTGTGTATGTACGTTTCACGTGTACAGGCCATACCAATACAGCTGGAAGGCTGAAAATCTAAACATTTACTCCTAATCATGTCAAGAAAAACGTTGCTTTTTTGTGTTTCGGAAGTCCCCCCCACCCCCGATAGATTTTTAGTGTGCATTGGGGGGGTTGATTTACAATGTTGGTTCATGCTTAATTGATATTTCAGTTTGTGACCACCTGTTTTTCGAAAATTCAGACTTTCCAGTCATCACTGATTCTTTAAAATTTGGAGAGAAGTAATTTATGTATTGATCACTCTTTTCCACGGCATGCTGCCAAAGGATGCTGGCTATGCGACGGTTTCTATTGAGTAACTAACCAGACCTGTCCATTTTTTTTTAAATTTTTTTTTTGCTTTCTTTCAGTTTATACTTTCTTTCGGTAAAAAGGGTGGTGTTGACGGCGAGGACGCAGTCATATTTCAGAAAATAAGCAAAACACAAACAAACAATACACCAAGCTCACCATCACCGTCAATAATTGAATAACCGCCGCTTTAAAAAGTCAGGAAAAAATCCATCGAAAAATAAATATGGTCAGAATAAATTCTATTTATGACATCACCGGCATTTCCCATTGGAAATCATCTAAAATCGAGTAAAAAAAATAAAGTAAAAGAACATGTAGATGTTTCTAGATGTTTTTTCCCCTTCCAATCATGTTATTGATGAAACTGTTGAAATAAGGCCCCCAAAAGGTCAAAATGCTTCTTTTTTTTTCCAAATATGAAATAAAATGTTTTTTTGATGGGGTTTAACGGAGTTCTAATGTCAATTTCCAAGTCTGTAAACAGAACGATATAGGAGGGAGCGCTAGAATATGCAGACGCACAAATACATGCTCATAAGTAAAGGTATAGGACCCTTCGCCACCTTTGGTGGCTACGGTCATGCAACTAAAGCGAATTTATTCCTACGAAAAGCAATAACGTACGACTATCATGGTATGGTAGGCATTGCTGAATATGCTGCTAATAAAAAAAAATTCAATTTCCATTCCGAAGAAACACCACCATCATCATCAGCAGCAACAGCAGCAGTAATCTTTTAGCGTCCACACTTTCCCCAAGATTCGCTGGATCTCTCAATCATAGGCGCCGTTGAACCAATTATCAGTGAACTTATCCATTTCGTCACTTTTTGCGTATGATTTCTGGGGATCCGCGTTGTGAGCCGTGATCTGCAGCAGTCATCTGACCTTCTTGCAACACGACCAGGCCATTGCCATTTGAGTTTTCGAATGGGTTCTATGAAATCTGATTCATGTTTTGTTTTTCTCTCTAATATACTGTACTGTCTTGTGATCTCTTTGTGTGACACCAAGCACAATTCTCTCCTATGCACATAATATAGTTCTCAGTTTGAGGGTCAGAATTCGGGTTAGGCTCCATGTTCCTGCTCCATAGATGTCTATCAGGTGGATGCATTGGCTGTATACCTTCTTTTTTTTTTAAACAAATGCATTTTTCTCAATACGTCTGACAAACTCTTAAAAATATCCGTTATATGAGATCTATCTGGATGTAGCCACTGCGACTATCTCGACAAATGATTATACTGCCTTTATGCAACTTCAGATGGCACTTTAATGGGCATGTGTGAAAGGACGCTCTTCCGTGGGGTTACTCAGCTGTGAGACGCCATTGAATCAGCTTGTGTACTGTATGAACGTTGCATTCGGCCGAGTGAGTAATTATTCACCTCTTGTGCACGTTTTTAGGGGGTTAGAGGGGGGCAAAAAATAGCATCATCCAGGCCTGTCAGACATTTTAGAGTCCAAATTTTAGCTCCTTCTGAATTTTGTCTTTTCTCCTGAGAGATTTCAGACCCTGGGTAGATTATAAAGAACGTGGCCATGCAACTGATGACGATCCTGAAAGCTGACTTTGCAGGAGTGGAAGGGGCACTGGAATGAGATGGTGAAATTTGAAGGGAAATCATTTGAAAGGGGCTAAGGTACTATGGCCGTAGGTTGGCTATATTTTCATTAATGGCTGGATACTTTGCTGGCAGACTTCTAATCCGAAATTTGACATAAGGCCACATTTGAGAAGCATCTGACCAAAATCAAGATAATTATCCGAGGTTTGGGTGTCCAGCATGCTAAGAATTAAATTATTAACCAGCCCAAGAGTCAGACCATAGACGTGCTAGTTTGTCTAGTGTGAAGATCTAGCAAGGGCAGTTTGGCCATTTTTTTTCAAGTTTACATTGAAAGATCGAGAAACACCTAGAAACATCTAAATTCTCCAGATATGTATCTAGCATCTTAGAAATATATAATGTAATATCGATAAATTATAAATGACTTTAATTTTCAACCTTTATTTTATCAAAACTTTATTCAATTTATTGAAAATATTATCAATTTTCGTTTTCAATAAATGCAGTTTATTGGAATGCTTAGTAAATAATCAATAAGAATTTTCTTAATTCACTAAAAAAAAAAACAAGTGTTTATCTAGAATTACAGTGATATCAGTTACAGGTATTGATTTCATGAGAATGGGGAAAATGCTTTGTGGGGCTGGTGTGAAGCATTTGATATGTCGACTTGTCGGATTGTCAGTCAGTGACGGTTATTGCCTCTCTAGATACCAGTGCATCTAAAAATACTCGAAGCGAAATTTGGCTCAAAGCTACCATATTAGAGCATTCAACGTGGAACAATTCTCACGAAGCTAACTCAGTATTGTAAAACGAATTTCCAATATGAAGATTTTCATATATGTCTCATTCAGGCACAAAGTTCTAATCGTGGTAAAAGCACTGAGATTTGGACCACTGCACAAGGATCGATTGACATGTTTTCAGGCCAGTGATTAAATGAAGATATTTACCAAGTTAAGCTGAGTCAGACACAAGGGCACAATGTTGAGTTCTCAGTGAAAATCAAAGCTCACTACTGGAGTAAATGCTCGGCGAGATCAGTTTGCTAACCAACGACCAATGACAATGATGGCGCACCTTTTTAACCTACTGTGTCGAAATTTGAATTTCTTCAATAATCCTGTTATCAGAGTGTCACCCAAATTTACATAGATTTCTAAGACTTGGTAAATGCTTATACCATGGCAAAAAAAAGTTGGAACCATCTTAATGGAGAACATTGTTTTCCTTTAGTGAATTCCATACCTCCAAGAATTCAGGTTATCGTAAAAATCTAAGAAGGAGCATCGAAGTACAAATCGTGATTTTTCGTTGATGATTCCATATTTTTTCCTCTACTTGACCAGTAAAAAAATATGCCAATGATTAAAATATTTTAATTTAATTTGTTTGAGTTATATTTCATGAAAGCAGAACATCAACCTTATTAAACAAAATCTGTGTTTGTGTCATATCTGTGACTGTCTCATTTCCTGCTAAGTAAAACAGTTAGGTGAACAGCCTCCAAGTGTGCTGATACCATCATTTTAGCCAGGAATATTAGATTAGCCTATATTCATCATTCATATTTATATAATATATTCATAAAACTAAGAGTTTAATAAAAAATATAACTTGAAATTTGGTAATATAATTATAAAACAAGGGCAATAAAATGAAATTGAAAAAGTAAGCTAAACTTGAATGACTTTTTTTTTGTCGGAGTTCCAGAAGACAGTTGTTTCATGGGTTTGATATAGCATGTACATCTAATGTTATGCAGACAGCACTCGTCATACATTCTATTTCTCTTGTTCATCATCATGATATTTAGTGTTGAGAACATAGTTTTACGTAAATATGTTGATGAGAAAAGAAATGGGAGTGCTTTTGCCAGAATTTCAAGAGCATCAAATATATATTATGGCGTGATATTGAAGGGGGGTTTTATTCTTAAGTCCATTCCATGTCAATGAAAAATTCCGAGGTGTGTCATTGATCTATATCAAGCATATATACGCTCAAAGTGTAGTACCCGAAGTACATACTTTGGTAGCTTTGCGCCGGTGGAATGCAGTGGTCGATGATGGCCTACCTAGGTTTGGTATTGCTAAGCGGAAGAGGCCTGAGATTTGTCACGTGGCTTCAAAAAGTAACTCAGACCAGGGGATCAGTAGGCCCCCGGGGAAGCACCTTCCTATTGTACTAAAATGCAAGACTAGGGCTTGCCCTAGTACCTTCGCAATACTAGTGGCGGGGAATGGAGCATTTCTTTTTAGCTTTCCCATGTAGGGATCCCCACATTAAGGCGACCTTGTGTCACATCTTGTTCTTGTGCGGAAGCGAGTAAATAAGCGGTCTATATCAAGCTCTGTTCTACAAGTAAATGTTGATATTTATTGAGCCGAACTTAGTCTGGCATAAGACCACAACACCGAGTGCCTCATAGAAACTGTCAAACAAAACTATCAATAAAGGTTTCTTCAGTTTATAAGTTAGTCTGTCCGACTGTCTATGGATGTATGTACATACGTATATATCACACGTACAGGTCGTACTAATGTAGGTAGAGGCTTAAAAATTTAAGTATGTGCTCCTTATTATATCTAGGTTTTTTAGTGCGGATCTAATTTACAAATTGAGTTTATGCTAAATAGATCCTAACGTTATGTCAGGTAGCTTCCACTCTTGTCTTTTTTTTTTTAGATTCGGACGTTTTTAGTGATCACGAACCAATAAAATACAAGAAAAGTAATTTATTCATTGATAACCCCATTTTCTTTTTTTTTTTTTCAGTTGATCCCCCCTCAACACTGGATACTGCCAAAAGATGTTGATCACGTGACAGTTTATATTGAGTGACTAATAACTGTTTAGGACTAATATCCCTATATTTGCAATGTCAGGCACCTCGTTATACGCAAGTACAGGATAACATCAATTTAAACTAGTTTGATTTAAGACGATTTAAAATTTACGCCATTTTGAAATTTGTCCAAGATTTTCTCTTTTGCAGGGATAATTCGATTGTAATGTTTTATTTGAGTCATCATCCATCTATATTAACACATTAATATTATATCAATTAGTAAAAGCTTATATTAACACGCTTTTTTAATGGATTCATTTTGCCCCAGTTTCATTCACGCGGTTTTTCACCATGTTTAGTATCCTTTTGGCGTATTTGGACCATTCTTTTTTTTAGTTTTTCGGCTATTTTTGTAGCGCTTTTCAGCTATGTTTTGCAGTCAAACTACCGAGGAATATTTCTTGAGTTGACCAGATTGCTAGCGAGTAGTTCGAGGGACTACCTCAAGTCAACATCAATCAACGACAGGTAGTTCGCTCCACGTAAACGTTAATAATTTTCCCGCTCAATTTTGTCCGCCATTTGACTACTATCTCGAGCGCCGATTTGAAATTAAACTCAGTACAAGTGTCTCTTGCGTAATAACGTAGTTCACGAGGTGAAGCAGGTTGGACGTAAGCCCGAAAGTTTTTGCCTATGTAATCGCTCAGACCTCCTGAAAACAATAAACAAGATAAAAAAAATCAAAAGGTAATACTAAATTTCTTCAGTTTGTGACCAATTAACGTATAATTACATGGTATTTTACAAATAATCTCTTAGATTTTGTTATGAAATCAACATTTTCGTTCACTGCTGAACAAGTTTTGATAATCGTAATTAACATTTGATTAGGGGAAAGCAAGGCTAGTTGAATACAGGGGCACATTGATGCACTATCATTAGTTTTACTACTGGATGACAAATGGCTGTGGGTAAACGTCAATGTCGACCATATTGTAAGAGAATGGCGGAAATGTCGAACAACGCTCCCCAAAACTAAA
The DNA here is from genome assembly GCA_963457665.1 of Thysanoteuthis rhombus. Lineage (NCBI taxonomy): Eukaryota > Metazoa > Mollusca > Cephalopoda > Oegopsida > Thysanoteuthidae > Thysanoteuthis > Thysanoteuthis major. The sequence continues at coordinate 30,783,627 of OY735223.1, forward strand.
CAAAAAGATTTTGGATGATTTGAAAGTCCTAGCCTCTATTAAAGATTATCTAGACATAGCAGAAACCACAGCTCAATTAAACTCTCTTGATTATTTGAGAACGGCTGTCTTTATGCTTGATTTGTGCATGGATTTTGTTTTCCATGATTTCGATTTTACGGCATAGATTACGTCGGAGGAATACGTTGGGTCGGGACTAGTTGTTACGACTTGTAACAACTTTCCCCTCATAAAACATGGCTGGACAAAGAGCAACAGGCGTAATCGAAACCCTCAAAGCATTGCAACCGTTTAGAAAGACTTGTCCAAGAAATATACAATAGGGAAGCAACAAGAACACGCCACTTAACTATATTAACTGATACACCTGAGAAGATGACATTACAAGAGTTCTGAGCAAGAGAAAGAGCAAAACCTACCAAAACAGTGACAGAATTCTATCAACAATGGGAGGAGGCAAAAGGCTATAAGAGATTGTTGATGTTTTGCATGCAGTGAAAACTGGTTAAACACTACCCCAGGGGCAGAATGTGTGCAGTGTATTAACTGTAAAGACCGGGCTTTTGAGGAATGTACAGATGGGGAAGGCTCTTTATGCCACATCCGTGAACGAGAGAAATTTTTAAGAAATCTTTCGTTTTAGATAAACATTACAAACTTTTTCAAGTTACTCTGAATTTTCTGAACGGATTGAAAACCTAGTTAGATTGTAAGTAGCCCTGAGCAAGAAGTCACCGTAAGAAGTATTCGTTATTTTTGCATTGGTATCAACCTACCCCATGCCATGTAATAACATGCCCCACGTACAGGGCAAGTTGTATACAGTTACCCCGAACAATAACTTTTCAAGAATGAAGCAACGTATAATCTTCCTGTTTGGTGTTTATGTAGATAAACATAATGACTTTCTCACAGCATTTACGTTTGGTAGTTCTTGTATTAAAATGGGGGGGGGGCAAAAAATAGAATCGTAACAACTAGCCCCACCCTCTCCTATCAACGATTCAGTTATAGAGCGTTTGTCTTTCTTGGACCCAACACCTGCTTTATGAAGGTGACTACAGTGGCAAGTAGTCAGAAAGACTAGTTTAACTGATCTTCAATGTGAACATCGAACTATGGCAGACACTCAACTGATTGTAGGACAACTGCCCCCTGGATAATTGTTTGGGGGACAGTTGTTCTGATATCCACATGACTGCATTGTAGCCTCAGTATGTACGATGTCTTTTAACAAGAAGTAAACAACAAACTTCGTGTTTCAAATTACCTCTTTTTAAGTACACGACGCTATAACTCCTGCCATGACTATCGATTTATTTTCTTGAAGTTGCCATCAAAGACAAGAAATACATGAAATCTTAGCGATATGGTGATTTTTAGGGCATATAAATATGACGGAAGAATCAGTTGTGCATGGATCTGCTCTAAAGTTTAATCTGCTCACCCCCGTAGCCTGTTGCCTACCATTCATTCGAATTTCATTGAAATTAATTGGGAAATTTAAGTGATATCGTGTGGACAATCGTAATCGTGTACATGAATGCATTGAAGAAAAAAATGGGAAAATATCCCTGAATTTTGCCACGTCTTTCTTACCCTGTATCCCACCCTTCCACAAAATTCTTTTTAAAACCATTTTGTACTTTTGGAGATGTTGTGTGGGCTGACAAATAGACGACCAGACGCGACCAAATGCGTATAACACTTCGCTGACGGAGATAAATGAATAAGCAGACGTGCAAGAATCCGAAATTTACTATTAAATCAACGGAACGACTCGTCGTCATAGTCAATAACTGAATAACTGTAGCGTCAAGATTTAAAGTAATATGAAAAAAAATCGACTGTGGAATTAATATGCTCAGGATAAATTCTATTCATGACATCATTGGTGTTTTCGAAAGGAAAAAGAATTTAAAAAAAAAACACTTAAAAATATCTAGATTTTCTTGATTCTTGATGGTTCTATTAATCAATGAACTTGTCAGAATAAGGCTCCCAAAAGGTCAGAAAAGCTTTTTTTCCTTCAAAAATTGAAAAATTTAGGAAGGGCCCAGTCGAGTACTGATGCCAATTTCCAAGTCTGCAGACAAAACGGTATGGCCTTTGGCACTGGAACTTACAAACAAACTCACACAAACACAAGCACCTATAAAAAAAATTTAAAAAATGAAGAACCTTTCGTCGTCTTCGATGGTACCGGTTGTTCAATGACTCGGATCACGCTGTGTTCGACGAATGTGAAAATTAAAGTCTGAGAGAAAACGGAGAGGTGTGGAAGGAAGAACAAAATTAAACAGGTCTCGTTATTCACTCCATAGAAATCGTCAAGTTTTTCGGCGGCATGTTTTGTTGGGGGACATTCGTTCGAAAAATTGGAAAAGGTGATCAACTAATGAATTACTTCTGTTGCCTCTTGTTGGACAGCAATCACTAAAAAAGTTTGAATTTACAAAAAAAAAAAAAAAGGAAAAAAACAAGTGATAGCACTGCCAGACCCAAACTAGGGAACCAATTTATCATAAACTTTCCTTATAAATCCACCCCAAATTCGGGAGATTTGAACATTTTTCTATACATATTAATGAGCACATGTTATAATTTCCAGCCCTCTAGCTCCATTTGTGAGACCTGTATGCATGATATATACATAAATAGACAGCTGGCCAGTCAGCCTGACCCGTATAAAAGCTGATGAAACACATTGACAGACCTTGCAATAATTCCAATTAACGGTTTCTAACAAGGTAGGAAAGAAAGAAATGACCGAGAGACGGTTATGCTATTTTATAGTTGCAGAGTTTGTTTGTTTTTTTTTTACAAGAAATCGTCAACTAAAACTCTCACTAAACTGCCGTTAAACCAGGGTCGGACAAAATAATAGAAACACTTACTTGTTTCACTTGTAGTATTACACAACAATATGAATACAATATAAAACTTTGAATGACTGAAAATCCTCTTTGAATCTATCTCTGAATTTTTGAGATGAGGTATTATTATTATTTCTATTATTATTCGGACCATCCTTATCTTGGTTGTTATTCATACAACGTTTCGGCCGTTGTACGCTACGGCCTTCATCAAGTATCATCTGGTAGGTGTGGGAAAGTAACGAACCGAACCCTTCATTTAACCGACGGGGGTATATTGACTGCACTCCCTTCTTAGCATTAGTAGTATTATTATTGTCTCACACTGGGATTGAACCTAGAACCATCAGATTACTTGCAGTAATTTTGTCTGATTCTGTAACCACTAGGCAGCGGTCATTATTGCCCGACGGTTAAATGAAGGGTTCGGTTCGTTACTTCCCCACACCTACCAGATGGTACCTGATGAAGGCTCTTTGAATCAGTTAATGATTATTACATATGTTATTCAACAAGCCTCGTTTTGGTTTATTGAGCTTCATGGATACTACGGAAGGGCTACAATTGCCAAACATATGCTTTCGAAAATCGACATCAAACGCCGTAAAAAGTGATTTAATGACCGTAAGAATTGGACAATAGACTGATAGAAGAATATGCTAAACTCGGAAGAATCACCCTTTACATTATTTTCATGTTCTGGTCAAGTTTACGTCTAGAGGCAAGCTAGAGAAGCTTCTGATCCTGACTGTCTCTTTCCAACAGTCAAGCATGGAGGTGGATCTGTGATGATTTGAGCAGTAACATCTTGAAATTCTCTTGATCCAGCAGAAGCACTGCATGTCATGGTGAACTCCCAGGACCATCAGTCATTCGGGCTGACCAGTTGCACCCTAGGATGTAAACACTCTTTCCTAATTGCGATGCTGTCTTTCAGGATGATAATGCGCTTATTCACGTCGCTAGAGTTATTGAAACCTGGTTTGAATGCATGAAAGTGAATTTCAACACTTTGATAAGCCTTCGTGATCACCAGATCTTAACATAATCGAGCATTCACGGTGTCAATTTGAGCAGCAATTACCGGATAGATTCCCTCTACCAGCTCCCCCTGGCGGCTATGGAGCACGTTACCTTGAAGAACGGCTCAAAATTTCTCTAGATACCGTCGAGAAACAGTATAAATCAATTCCTTGACGAATTGAAGCTGTGATAAATGCTAAAGCAGGGCCAACTAAATATTAGAAATATTTTTTTAATTGAATGAAAATTGTTATTAAAAATAGAATTACCATTATTTTGTCCCACCCTTGTAAGTTTCTAATGTTTTCAAGCTAGGCTGGCTGGCTACATTTGTGAGTATCATGCGTACAGGCTGCATTAATGGTGCTAGAAGTCTGCAATTTCAAACGTGTACTCTTTATTATGTCTTGGTTTTTAAAATCCCCCCCCCCGAGTATGCTTTTTAATGGGGGTTCAATTTGCAGTGTAAGAGGCATCTGAATTGATTATTTAGTTTGTGTCCAGCAGCTTTCACGCTTTTTTTGTTTTGTTTTGTTTTCTTTTTGTTTAGACTTTTTCAGCGATCACTGCCCAACAAAATGCAGAAGTGAATCATTCATTGATTATCCCTGTTACCATTTTTTTTTTAAATTCTCTTTTTGTTAGTTTTTTTTTTTTAAATTCTAGATGGAAGAAATTAGTTAACATGAATTAACAATGTCTGACAAACCCAGAAATTCAGTTAGGAAGGCAGTGCCATACATAGACAGCTTCCATCGGTTAGAGGGCCGCGAACTCGAATCTCTCATTCTTCATTCACATTTTGCTTTTTTCAACTCACTGCCGTAAACTGACAGTCTGAGTGAGTTGCAATTTAAAGCAACTAAAAAAGGATTTCAGATGAGAGAAAATACTAGTAAAAAATTATCAATGATATTTGGACATCCCTCCTGTAATTTGGAAAAAAAACTATGTTCACTTAGCACAAATGTATTTCGGAAAGTTATGAATCCACATCCCAGCATTCTGTCTTTAATCAGTCGCCTTTGTTTGATTATCACTAATGCCCTTGGGTAAGGTATGAAACAGCATGCCTGCCCTCTGTCTCATTGCCAGATAACTTGACCAAAATAACTCGTCGCTGACATGACACGACGGCTGATTCGGGAAGACAAAGAAGGGATAAGAAAACACACTTTATAACTACTTCACGATCAAGTTGGAAGCTGTTATAGTCAATGTCAACATTGGTAAAGGCCAGCACACATACACACTAGCTTCCTGTTATCTGGAAGAACCTAGAAAGTCTGTCGGGGTCAATTTTGAGAAAACAAGTAAAAAATCCTGTGATTCCCCTGAGAAAGGTAGACTTATTAGATTCTTCCAGAGCAAAAATCACACCTTGATATGAAAAGTAAGAATACAATCGAGTTACATTGAAAATGAGCCTAACTGATTTTTGACCAAATTTAGATTAACTACATTTTTTCAAATCACAGGAGATTTGATTGTATTCTCAACTTTCCCTGAGTGTCACATAGCTTCATTATCTTGAGCAGGACTTGGTTAGCTTGGACGTATCAGCAAAATGATAACACGGATAACTAAACAGCATTTATTTGGAGAGCTTACTAATACCCAACGATCCACTGGTTGACCAAAACTAAGGTAAAGATATGTGTGCAGAGACACCATTTTACATCTAAATATCAATCATGGGTTCCAGAAATAACCTACGTCAGACGAATCACCTGGAGAAACGCGGTACAGACAAGTGTCGCTTTATATGGACACCACCTCCGAGGAAAAAAATGGACGGAGAATCACCATCGCAGAAAGCAGAGTACAGGCACTCAATCATTGCAGATCAGGTGCCTCTGTCAGTTGCTATTGCAGCCGCCTCCACCTATTGAACATGAATCAGTGATGAAAGGTTCCACAGAAAGAATTATTCAGAATGAGGAATAAACTAGCATTCTTAGGGAAATTATGAATCAACTCGCAAATTAAGCAGTAGTGGTGGTAAGATTAAGTGACTTTGATGAGGATACAGCCATTATAGTTTGAACCATAGATTCATGATTAAAAAATAGAACAGGTCTATTTAGTCAGTCGATAAGTTGATCAAATAAAATATTGGAAAAGGAGAATGATCAATAAATGAGTTATTTTCTAGTCTTTTGGGGGCTACGATCAGTGAAAAGTCTAAACATAAAAAAAAAAAAAAAAAAAAAACAAATACTGCCGGACACACACTAACGGACCAATTTAGTATAAAATTTCATCGTAAATTTAACCTCCCATAAAAAAAACTATTTGGGGATGAGGTATATTTAAAAAAATAAGACAACATTTTCTCTACCAACTGAAAGGAATATGAGTGCAAAATTTAAAGTTTTTTTTATATGAACGATCAGGGCAAGGTGAAGTCCAGATAAATCGTTTTATATGAATATCAGAACACATGATAAGCCTAAACCCAGTAACAGGGATTAAACTGGTCTGTCATAGGTAGCGGCGATTACATGATAAAAGGGTGGAAGAAGAGAAGGAGAGAGTATCTGATGCTAATAATGTCTATCAAAACGACAAGATCCCAAAAACATATGAATAGCGTTCCGACAGCAGCCACATTTTCTCAAATTGTTTATTATATTCACACTGTCTCAGCCAAAAGATGCATTCACCGTGTAGTATCGGTAGATCATTTCAAATAGAGTTTTAAAATGAAACATTATATCATCATCATCATCATCAGTCTTTTAGCGTCCGTCGTTGGACATAGACCTTACCCAGGATTTGCCACACTTCCCTATCATGGGCGTCACGGAGCCAGTACTTCCTGAACTTGTCTAGCTCGTCTCTCCATTTAACATTTTGCCGGCCTCGGTTGCGCATGTGGTCTCGGGGAATCCATGTTGTGAGTCGTGATGTCCATCGATTGTCAGCCATTCTTGCAACCTGGCCAGCCCACCGCCATTTGAGATTTTTAATGGATTCTATGATCCCAAGCTAAACAGGATGTCTGCTTTTGAGCAGAGGTTATTCTGTGAGATCATTTCTTCTGTTTGGTCATACATGGTGCTCCATACACATGGTCATGGGACAGTAAATTAAGCCAGTTATTCTCCAAATCCTAATCCTGAATCCTGATGTAATACAAACCAAAACTCTGACCCTAACCCCAATACTAAAACCCAACCCTAATCCTAGTCCAGAACCTAACCATAATCTCAAAGACATGACCTCAAATACCAAAACTAACACTAACCTTGACCTCAAACCCTAACTATAAACCTAACCCCAGAACCTAAACCCTAACGCTGAGCTCAACATCAAAGCCTAACCACCAACCCGAAACATAACCCATAACTATAACCTCTGACTAGACAAGTTCTTCTCAGAGATCAATTCTTCTTTACTGAATTTGATCGCACTGGGTAACCCGTACTAATGGTTTTGTGACAGACTACACCAAAGCTGAGGAAATATTGTATTTACCCTTCCCCCTCATGTACATGTGTGTGTCTGTGTGTGGGTGTGTGGGTTCATCCAGACAAACACGCCTACATACTATCTAAATCTATATATACATATATGTGCGTGTGTTTAGTTGCTTTGGTCTTCGCTTTGACCAAAAATAAAAAGAACTGGCTGATTTGTTATCGTGTGTGTAGGCGTGCATGCTAGGATGTAAACATACACACGCACATGCACGCATAAATATATCCATATGTATATGTGTGTTTGTATGTGAGCAAGCATGTGTGTAGGCATCTAGACATACACGCCTACACACTTTATAAACCAGCTAGTTTCTTTTTATTTTTGGTCAAAGCAAAGACCGAAATGACCCGAGAAGGCATTATGATCTGATGGAAATGTTGGTGTATTTCTTAGACGAAGTTCGAACATACCAGTATGGATAGAACGGAAACACCTATGTTTGTGTATCTATAGAACAATCATGGATACGTCAGGCTTATTTATGAGTGATTGCATAATTATGTTCACGCATACATACTCACTGTATGTCCTATGTTTTTGTAAATAATTACACACACACACATATATATATATATATATATATATATATATATATATATATATATATATATATACATATATATATATATATATACAAATTCACACATAGTACAATAATATTAAAATCTGTGTAAATTTATATACTTAGTGTTTAAGGTTGGAAAGTCTTGTAGACTATATATATATATATATATATATATATATAGTATACAAAGCTCTAAACTTTTTCAAAATATTTTTATGTCGCTTCAGTCACTTACTTCCCAATATCTGTTCTATTCAAACATACTACTGTGACTAGATAGATAGATAGATAGATAGATAGGTATAGATATAGTTACATAGGCAGTATATAAAATCTATAAAATGTTATTGACTCATATCAACGTTGTTCCACTATAAACAAGATAATCCAAATAATTGAATGTGAGTCAATAGAATTTTATAATTTTTATATAATTGCTCTGTATGACTTTATTGAGCACAATAAAATCAATATAAAGATATATGACCGAATATAAATATATGTATATATATATATATATTCTCTTAACAGCTTTATCGTTTTAAACACTATACACATTAAGAACCTTTGTTTTTTGTGTCACTCCAGTCAGTTACTTTCAAATACTGTTGTGGTAACCCCTATATTTTTCGTCAAGAATTAAATACGAGACACTTCTTTTAAGTGGGTATCGAAAACGTCACTTCCTTTGACGACCCCCTACAATAGCCCTGAATACGTGTGGTCAAACGCCTTTTTGCCCTGGCTTTCGAGCCGGTTATCTCATCTTCCTATACCTCTCTCAACCTGCAGCCAGCGCAGTCTCTATTCATTGACTGTGACTATATATATATATATATATATATATATATATATATATATATATATATATTCTCTCGTCACTTATCTTCCTCGATGTGAGTATTCGCAAGAACTTCATCGCTGTTATATGCAAACAACGCAATTACTATTTTTGGTGACCGCGCAAACGCTGCATTCATTATTTCACCCCTTTGGCTTCTTTTTGCGCCTATTCTGACAAACCGCCTTTTTATAATCTATCGTAGTCAACATACTACTCATTATAACAGGCATGACTCACCAGACTCCATTCGATAGATAGATGATGTGACATTAGACCCTTTATGCCACTTGTCCCTTAAATTCTTATTCTTTCCTATATTTTGTTTTTACGCCAAGGAATAACTAACAGGCCTCTTCTCTTCTCTTCTTTTCACAATCGAATGTATCAATGTTTCCATTCCATGTATTTTATATACGTTCTTCATTTGTACATTAAACGTATCTCTTGTTTTTCACATTTACATATTTGTACGTGTCTTTTTGCTCCATTTAATATCTGCGTCAGCATTTGTAATACGCGTATATACAACTCCCTTCCTCCTTCAACATTTCCATTGACACCCACGTGGGCCTGCTGATACAGGAAGTGCCTAGTCTTCGACACGAACTACTAGAACTATCTAGAACCATAATTTCAGCGAACTATAAACTTTCTAATTTGAATATTTTCTTTACTATTTATGTAATTTATGCTATTTTTTGGGGTGTTTTCGATGGTTTTTTTTTCAAATACTTTGATATTACGTCACTATGGGTAAATTTTCTCTTGTCCGGATCGTAAGTTGTTTACCATGTACGTCTTTCATGGATTAAAAAAAAAAAAAACAATCATGATATCATGACTCCTCAGCAGTTTGGAGCAAACACCATCTTCCTTTCAGCTCTGATTTTGATACATAGCTTACGTCATACTACATGCAGTTTATTATTTCATGATTTATTGTACATGGATGATATTTTATACTACACATCATTTTTCTAAAACTCAGGGCCTACTTACGTAGGATACCCCCCCCCCCAAAAAAAACGTAAATAACGATGAGGAATCAGTAAATATAACAACAGATGTGATTCACTGTTCGTGTCACTTCTATTGAGTGTTCACCCATGTAGATATTGGATACGTTGTGTCGGTTTCAATCTCAGACTGCATGCGAACCAACATTCTTGAAGAATACTGATTACACAGAAAATCTTCCTCGGGCTGATTTTCTACCGACATATTCAATCAAAGAATTTGACAATTTTCTTCCACTAACCTCAAAGTTGATTTTTCCACGTCAAAACCATCTCACTTCCTTCAATTTGTTTTTTCATTCAAAGTATTAAATTAATTAGCCTTGTATACAAGGTTGAAAAGAAACCAAAACCACGTTTCAGCAGGTGGCAACACCTCAATGAGCTGTTCCATTAATATACTGGGACAATTTGTTACTTGGCATTCCATGTTCAATCTCTCTATCCACCCAACTACCTATCAGTTAGACGAATGGACCAGAGCCAAATGTTTCCCCCTTTCCCTAGTTCCAGTCAATCCAATGATCTTTCACACTGACAAAGACTGGGTTCATCTCTTTTGGTTGCCTAACTCCCCTAACATTATTCCAAATGTATTAGCTTTAATGTACATAATTCATTTATTCGATTTTTATACTCTCGTTAACATATTCTTCAATTTACGGTTTTTATTTCATTAGAAGCTGATAAGTTTTCAAGGAAACATGATGTCTAGTCATGGCTTTATCAAATTGTCTAAAAATCTCACTAATTTCTCCGCCTTGATTGACCATTCTTACAATTAAAGAAACAATTTTTTGTATAAAATCAACTGATCAGAGTGCAGCTCGTGCTATCTTTAAATACTCTAATAATATAGTTCTTTAAGATATATAATATGGAATACTATTAGTTCTAAGTGGCATACATATGATATGGAACGGACATGAGTCTTGTTTATCAAACAATTAATAGACAAGCATTCCATCCTCGATTTCAATATCCGAGTTTAGGAATGTTACTTGCATTCCGTTTTGTTTTCACTTTAGTTCAAGATCCTCAGGACATATAGTACTGTATGATTTTTCCGAATTAACGAGCGAGCTTTGTAGTAATTCTAATTATATATTTATGTCTATGTAAATACACATTTGCCCATTAGGGTATAGGATCAATTCCCATAGGGATACCTATGATCTGATGGAATTATTTAAAGTAGCATTTACCTATAAGATGACTAACAATGGCCTCAAGGATGGAACATAACTTGAAGTAAGTTTTACCCTTTTTTGTTTCACACTAGAAAGCTTCGGAGTTTGTAAATCCAATATATTTTACTATTTTCTCCTGCAAAAGCCAAGTCTACTATTTTATTTTTTTCCTCATCAAGATCTTCATGGGAAACTTTTGAATAGAGAGTACTAAAATCGTGCGTTGAGGCAGATTTAGACCCTTTACAAATATTTGAGACGAACATTTTCCTTCAACGGGCATAGAATTATTTACTTCCCAGAAGAGATATAAATTACTGTAGAATTTACTTTTGATATGGAATTTAATTTTAATTAGAAACTTTAGAAACAGCTTTGCAAAGAGGTGCAACAATCTCTAGAGGCTATAATAAAGTGAGCACCTATTGGATTTTTATACATTTAAGGTATCTAGTACATAATTGGTAACTTACTTATATATATATATATATATATATATATATATATATATATATATATATATATATATATATATATATTAGTTGTGTCTCTAGAAAAGTGGATGTCTTTCTTAGGACCCTCTTATCTATTAAAAGGACATTCATATATATATATATATATATATATATATATATGAGCGTGTGTGTGTGTGTGTGTGTTTGCAGGCCAAGAAGTTGTTTTCAATAACTATATTTATAACATATCATTATTACAAACCGTCAACGAATACTGTTAACATAAGTTTCTCCAGTTTTCAAATCAATCTGGCTGACTGGTTTTGAGAAAGATCATTAACATTCGAAGAGCTTTCCAGTCGATTAAATTCCTTTCTGTTGTTTGTTTTGTTAACACGATTTTTAGATCTTGATTTATATATACATATACTGGAGAAACGGACAAACCTCACAAAGTCCCACTCGATGAGCATAAAAAGCCGTAATCAAAGACGGAATAAAAAAAAGTCTAGGATGCCTGACCACACCTTGAGAGAGAGAAAGGCGAACACTATACTTTTTCGAGAAGAAGTCTGAGTTATAGACTGAGACTGCTGTTGGAAACTGAGATAAATCAAGCAGGCTCCATGCATCAAGATTTAGACAGAATGAATAAGTCAGACAAGCACAGAGTTCAACCTGAGGTGGTCTCCGCTACTCAACAGGGACTAAGTATGGAAATCTAGGCCTATCGAGGGAATCCAACGTTATTGCATTGCTACCATTGGAGAAAAGCTGTTTATCACTGTCACAATCAGATAATATACACGGAGAAGGTCGTAGAATGGATCGGCTGAAACGTTGTCTAAGCAACACTAGCAACGAGAAAGAGTTCAATCGTCGGAAAAAAACCTCTTTGGGTCTTTGGAATGTTTCTGAAATCCATCCAGGTTTATCAAACAGGAATTGTACTTAGACTGCTGCCCTTTTTAAAATTGAACCCACTGTTGAACGATTTCCCTCTAGATAATTTCCCCAGCATAATTGCCCCCCCCCCCAACTTGGCAACTTTGAAGCTAAATTTAAAGTTTATGAAAATTGAATGGTTTGCCCTTCAAATGATCACCCCAATGGGAAAATTGTCCAGCGGGCAACTGCCAAGAGTCATCCACCAGGGAGACGGCCGTGAAAGGGGCCAACTGTTCCAGGGATGGTTGGGGGTTATCCTGATACCTTGATATCATATTAACGGCATGACTGCAATGTCAACAAAAGTTACCGGTATAAGATATTTTAACCGAGAAATTTTCGGTTATGTTTGGTTTCGTAACATAGGTTACTTCGTTGGGGCATCCATTTCACGTCTGTATCTTGGGTGAGATAGCCTGACAGAGCCCATCCCTTTTCAGACATTCGCAATCATTCTATGAATGGTTAGCGCTTAGCAGAGAAACACTGAGTACCATTTTTAAAGTTGAGCAACCATAGCCACCTCAGGTGGCAAAAGGTTGTATTTTTTCTCATATGCGTGCGTTTGAGTGTTTATGTGTTCCAGCGCTCCTGGTCATACAGCTTTGTCTACAGGCTTGAAAAATGACATCAGTACTTCACTGGCCCCCTTTTAAAAATTAATTTTTGAATTTTGGAAAAAAAAGCTTTTTTTTTCCTTTTTTTTTTTTTTCGAACTTATTTTGGCGGGTGAAGTACATTAAAAATATCAAGATTCTCCAGAATCTGAAGTTTCTAGATGTTTGGGTTTTTTTCACTCTATTTTAGATGTTTTCCGGTGAATTCTGACCATGTTCCTTATTCCGTGGAATTTGTTTACGTGACTTCAAATTTCGACGTTACTGTTGTTTAACAATTGACCGTGATGGCTAGTCTTGGATATAAATCGGCCATGGGTCGAACGCACGACCTATCAGTTCTGAGGCAAGCCGTCTACCACTGGGACTGGGCCACGGGGATCAGTTTTAATCCTCGCCAGAGTTACGCTAATTTCGTTTGACTGGGTTTCACGATCGTCGACCAATGAAGGAATGGCCGCCAGTCAACACAGGAGGAGGCCGCTTTGGTCTGCCTTTGAAGTCTTTCAATCACGTTACGTTTCATCTCTTCATTTGTCAGTAACAACTTCGCTCTCTGTCTCTCTCTCCCTACTCTCTCTCCCTCTCTTCCCTCCTCTTTCCCTTTCTCCCCTCCTTCTCTCTTTACATATATAAATGAAATGACAATTCTGAAGATCTTGTTTTGTACAAGTGAGTTTTCTTATTTTGCTTGACGTTTCACCAATTCATCCAAACTTATAAGAAAGTGTTTGTTACATAGAGGCCAAATTTGGTTGCTGATATGTATATACATATACATATATATATATATATATATATATATATATATATATATATATATATATAAGTATGTATTTGATACTAAAGATTCTGTTCAACAGTTTGTGACCTGCATGTACCCAACAGGGTACATTGTAGTCGAGTGTAGTGAGTGATGGTACCCTTAAAATGCACTAACTTGGGGAATGCAAAAACAAATCAGTTAATGCAAATTGATAATGATGGTTTAGTGTTCTCAATCGAGTTCACACCTATCTATATTTTAATGACCAATTTGTGAAAGGAACTAATCATTACATTACAGATTGCTCTCCCTTATTCATTTTTTCTTTCTGGTAGCATCAGATTGCACTATTTTTTTTCTGGAAAGTTTATGCAACGCGGAGCAAAGCTATCGAATTTATCACTATTGTCATCATCCGTCATGGGTTCAATGCTGGACAAAGGCCTTTCCCATTTCCTTCCATGACGAGAGTCCTTATACTAACCTCTACCATGCCTCACCGGCAATCTTTCATACCTTGTCCGTCTTTCCATCTTATGTCTGGTCTGTTCCTACTTGGGGCACCGATCATTCAGCCTCTGGATCCATTCGTTGTCCCCCTTTCCCACTGTGTACTCTGCCCATGTCTATTTTTATCACTGGTCCTCTCTCTATCTGATCCTTGTTGATCTCTTTTATGTAGCAGCTAACACACAGCACGTGACACTATCCCATTGGACTTTTCGATCTTTCCAGTTCACGTGTTCGATCCTAACAAACGCCACTCCCTATTCTCACTTGAAAATTGACCGTTTCTTCACACGCAAGTTGTCACCAAACATCTGTGGATCTATTTCCTAGTTCAACCCTACAACCGATGATCTTATACCTCCCTGCTGACCACTCAAACCGGCTTGCCTTACCCTGCCCTGATTTTTTCATGCACTCAAAATCCACTTTAATTATTAAACCTGCCAATTACTGTATCGGACACTATTTCTTATATACCTATCATACTTTCCTTGAAATAGATAAAATAAGAAATTTCATAAGTACAAAATATGGCCTTCCAAATAGTCTTTCTTCTCTAACTCACACACACACACACACAAACACGTATATATATATATATATATATATATATATATATATATATATATATATATATCGAGAGAGGTAGAGTGTGAGCAACACAATATATATATATATATATATGTAATATGACGCTTAGAAAAAGTGAAGGTACAATCAATTCTTTTGCACTACGAACAATTACACTGCGTTTAGTTATATTGAAAATTATATATATTCTTCTTTCGGTACTAAATCTAAAATTTTCCGATTACAAAAACAAGAGAAAAAAAAAACAATGAATTCAACATAAAAAAAAAACATCCTCATCCACCCGATTACTACCCACCGTCGCTACCAATACCCCACTATTTATTGATCAGTCAATTGATTGCTCTCCATCGATCTATAAACCCGTTTGCTCATCTACCTAATGAGCTTTCTACCGAGCCGGGATAGCTGTCAAGCTACTTACTGATCCATCGCAATCTGCCGAAGACACTTTTTTCTTATTCATCAGACTGTCTGATCCGGTATCTTTTGATATCGATCCCTACGTCTGTCTCGGTCAGCGTTCAGTAAACACTGTCTTACTTATAGGTATTTTAGCAGATAAATATCTGAACTAGCATTCCAAGGGAAATTATGAATCACCGCCATCCATGTATGATTCTTTTCGTCTCATAAAATTGAACAGAGGTAATGGCAAGTTACCTCGATAGAAATGCTACCAGTATGGTTTGAACCTTAAATTATTGATTTAAAAAAAAAAGGGTAAATGAGGTATGTTTAGCCACACAATAGGGACCATCACTTGACCAACGTGCTCTAGCTGAATGTTGTGTTGGGGTGATCAATTAAAAATTGAAAGTCTGAATGAAGGTTTGGTAAGTCACTCAATACAATCCGTTGTACTAACGTCTCTTAGTAGCCTGCAGTGTTGTGGTTGATGATCAGTTAAAAAATGGAAAAAAGCGGTGATCAGTGATTAAGTCACTTCCCTCACCTTTTGCTGGATAGTGATCACTAAAAAAATCTGAATTTTCATAAATCAAAAGTCGGACACGAATTATGAGACCAATTTAACAGGAGCTTACATTGTAGTTTGGACTCCATTGGAAAACTATTTGGGGTAAATTTTCCAAAAAACAAAATATCCGTTTTTTTCTTTTTTTTTTTTTGGCACAAGAAGGAGTGAATGTTTATATTTTTAGCCCTCTAGTACCATTGATAAGACCTGTACGCAGGATAGATAGATAGATAGATAGATAGCCAGCCAGACTAACATAAAAACTGAAGGTTTTGACAGTTTTGGTTTGATACTCTACTTCTTGTCCAATCACCAAAGCTAAGCCACAGAGAGCCTAGTCAGTACCCAGATGAGTGACCAGTTTCTGTAATCAACTGGAGAAGTATTTCCTGTAGCACTTCTTCCCTTTGGAACCTTTCAGTACGTCCAAGATAAGAGAAGTGGGACATTCAAATAATTGAGTGATAAATATGGAGATGGGCTGGGCACTTGGCAAGAAAAAATGACAACAGATGGAACAAAGGACTAACCGATTGGTGGCTGTGGGACAGAGGACGCAACAGGAAAAAAAAGATACAAGATGGAAGGATTTATAAAGTTTGCCGGAAGGACATAGCAGAGGATAACGCTATCACAGTCGTTATGGGAGGTCACCGGAAAGGCCATTGTCCAGCAGCGGACTTATAGCGGATGATGATGATGATGTGTGATAACTGGAATGATTTCCACCATCATAGGACGCCAATATCAAACGCTTGTGGTTTTGTGCCAGATGAAGCTAAGATTAGCGAGTCCAGATGTCCCAGATGCCAGATCAATCCGTTTATCAGTCAAGATGACGATCAGGGCCCATTTAACATAGCAGACCAATAACACCGGTCAACATTAATTTTATTGCCAATGATATTTGAGCGATATTTGCAAATATGGCATAGGTTTCGTTTGATTGGCTCTAATTTCTTTTGAGATAATAGATGTCCTAGTAATGGAGAATTCTGGTCGTTCAGTTTTCGTGTCACTTTCACGTAAATACATTCGTTGCTAAATTTATCTTTAGGTATTTGGTCGTCTGAGTGATTCAGGATTCAATGCCGGAATTAATTTTGCTTTCATTTGCTGAATCAATTTTCCGGACCCTATCAAAAGAACATAAAAAGTAGCTTTGTACCTTACTTTGTTCTTGGCGCAAAATCATAATTTGTTGGGTATCCATTATCTAAAAAAAACTAAAGCCGATTCAGCAAAACTAATGTAATTTTTTGATTCGACACATCCCCAAAATATCGTAAATACGTTGAAACATCCTTGGAAACAAAATAAGCTTCTCTTTGTTGTGCAGTGTAATTGATTCGAAAACGGTTCATGACAAGCTTATGGATACTCTTTGCTGTTAGTTTCACTCACTGAGTTTAGGGGCAATGTTGCCAACTCAAAGAATATTTTAGCGCTAGATTGACCACCAAAAAGAGTTTGAAAGCACTAAATGAAAAAAAAAAACACCCACAATGGCCAAAACACATCAAAAACGTGGCCAGAAATGGTTAAAAAATGGCTCCAAATGTACGAAATGACAGCGCTTATTTAGCTATTTTCGCACCGCCAATACAAGAAATGAGCTAAATTCAGCATGGAAAACGCTAAAATGGCAAGAGTTTTTGTGGAGCACTGGTTTCCATAAACTGTATATTCCCGTATTGAAACTTAATGCAAGCATCTGACACGTTCGAAGCAGTTTAAACTCAAAACAAGTCGTCGAATCATCATCATCATCATGGCGTGGGTCCCTCAAGGAGCCAAGTGACTTGCTACGTCTATGCTTCATCATCATCATCATCATCATTATCAGTCTTTTATTGTCTGTCGTTGGACCTAGACCTTCCCCAAGATTTGCCAGACCTCCCTATCGTGTGTGCCACGGAGCCAAACTTTTCTGAACCTTTCCAGTCTGTCTTGACATCTAATATTCTGCTGGCCTCGAATCTGCATTTGATCAATGTTGTGAGTCTTGATGACCAGCAGTTGTCTGCCATTCTTGCAACAGCATATTGCTATTTGATAATAGATTCTATCATATCTCAGAATCCTGTCTTCTCCGTAATATACTGTGCTGTTTCGTGATCTCTCCATGTGAAGTTGAGTATAATTCTGTCATGTGTGCGTTGCATGCTTCTCAGTTTGCAGATCAGTTTCGTGGTTAAGTTTCAAGTTTCAGCTCCATTGGTGACAAAAATTTTGTTCTTGAAGGTTGAGCTTGCTCTACCGAAGGCTTGCCATCCTAGGGTGATTCTTCGCTTGATTTCTTCTCTTTTTGAAGAATTCTTGGAGAATCGTTGTCAAAGGCAGATGTAGGGATCTACTTTGTCAAACGTCAATAACGAGGTATATCTTCGAGTTATTCCTTTTCAATAGGGAACCCCCTGGACTCTCGTGGGCAATACAGTCTCTAACTACACATTGAACAAACGTTGTACATGTCTGTAGCTTTTGTTGAAAGTTTAAATCCGTACAGTAGACAAGCTCACACATTCAGCTGGGATGCCATGTTGATTTCACTCGTTACTGCCATAAGTATACTCTGGTAGTAAATAATTTGAGTAGGATTCATGTTGGTGAAAATGCTTGTGGAATGTTGCCACTCACAGAGTCATTCGTTACTAAGCTAATAAAAAAAGAGCATTGAAAACTAGACGAACTTTAGTTGATCACTTGAGAGAAAAAACAAGCGTAGTAGATGTCATAGAATCTATAAGAAAATTAAAATGGCGATTGGCTGGACATGTTGCAAGAAAAGCAGACAGCCGCTGGATATCACAACTCACAACGTGGATCCCCAGAGATCATACACATGTGTACCCAACAAAAAATAAGATGGCGTAACGAACTTTCAGTTTTCAGTTCAGAAAATATTGGCTCTGCTACGCCCATGATAGAGAGATCTGGCGAATCTTTGGGAAGATCTATGCTTCACGACAGACGCTAGGAACCAAGCTGCTGACAATGATGATGTTAATGATGGAATTATTTTCCCTGACTGCCTATAGTCCGTTCGGTTCTTATTCTAGGGTCAGAAATGGGGACCATGTGTTGAATGATCAACCCAGATTTGTTCCAAAAGAAAAGTTCAAATTTTGTGGTTACACCGGATGACGTCACGTAGTACGACAGAAGTCTCGAGGAAAAGTAAATAAATTCGTTGTATTATTTTCTTATCCTCGTAGTTCCCGGTGTATTCATGCCAAACCCACTAAAGTATTTATAAAATGAAAGAAAAATAAATAATGATTTCGCAAGTAGTATAGTGAGGGGAAAATAATTTTGAGAAATGAAAAATATTCTGTTGAAAATGAAAGAGAAAGTGAAAAAAACACACGGATGCGTGGAATACCAATAATCACTTTTGAGAGCGATCCAGCGTGTTTAAAAATAAACGCTGTTATCATATATAGATTTTGTCGTGATGATTCATGTGTCATTGGTGAGAGGAAAGATTGTTCAAAAATATATCATAAACTTTATGTGAATAAATTGTATAGAACCAGTAATTCAACCGTTTAATATCTTGTTTACACCACTCACACTGCGTTTATGCATAAATCTCAAGTACAATAAAAATGGCTTTCGTTTTTTTGTTGTTTTTTTTTGCGTGAGGCAAACTTTCAAAATCAAACAAATTGCCGTTTACATAGTTTACGTATGACTTTTATTGAATTTTTCTCCAATCTTTCTTCTCTCTTTTGCCACGTTTTTTTCCTTTTTATAATGATAACGTCAATATTTCAAGTTCGTGCTTTTTATCTACGAACATGTCGACGGCTTGTTTTCTTAAGAGCGTGGTACTTACTATGAATCACGTTGTCTATTTTCATAAGAAAAAAAGTGCCATAAAGGTAAATAATCTGTCTAATTTTTTGAAGTATATAGAACTATCAAAGTAAGCCACTCGTGCTATTATTTGCTCTTGTTTTGCTCCTATGACGTACGGAAAAAGAGTTTGTTTGGACGTACGTCATCTACACGGCAGGTTTAGTCTAGAGGACGTACCACGTACATCATAATGTCAGGCTAAGGGTTAAATAAAGAAAAAGGCACTTGAAATTTGATCAGAATTTCATTTAGATATTCTTTTTACAAAACGATATTTATAAGAAGTTTCAATTTAATCCAAGTTAATATTAATATATAATAATTGATTGGAATAAGTTAGAACTACGAATTTGTTAACTTTTCCTACGTAACGTCTTTCGGTGGAAGCTCAAAAAAAAATTCACTTGGATCAAATTTGTGGTTGTTATTCTACACATGATCCAGAAATGGTAGACTTATATAAGTACATTACCAACGTAACTTCAGATGTTACGAGTCTCTATTTCTCCAGTTATTCTCAACGGAACAATATCGCCCCTGAAGGGGTTAAGGTTGAGCTGAGAGACGATGTTTTGCTACAGACAAAGAGATTTTCCTTATCTCAGTGAAAACATCCAAGCAGAACTTGATGAAATAAAATGCAATGATGAATGCAAATACAACTTTGAAAGAGCTGGAATGATTGAATTGTTGCTGCGGAATACACCTAAACAGCGTCGTCATTTGTGATCTGAAATGGTTAAGATGTAGTAGAGCTTTTAAACTCAATATTTGGTCGAATCTGAACTTTAGTTCAGTCAACAGAATACTGACAAAGGGAAGGCGTAGCACTGATATATGCATGAAAGGAGACACAAGACTAAAACTCAAAAATATTACAATTCTTATATTATTTTTTTCATTTTATTGGATGACCTCAATCAAAGTTGCTTTTAATCGCAACTAAACTCTGGCTGTTTTCCCTGTGGTCAGTGCATAAATCAACAGCGTAGATCAGAATGAAAAATAAGTTACTGGTGAGAATCGAACACAGGGCCTTAATGCCGGAGATGGATTACTACAACGCTCTACCGTTTTCACCACTGAGCTACTCAAACACAGAGGCGAACTATAGTCCAAATCGAACCATTAAACTCATGCTCTATCCCGGTCTCTTTTTGCCATGTGTGTTATTAACTGCTCCTTCAGTATCAGTTTTTCAATTGAATAACCGTAGACGTCAAAGATGGTTAATGGTTCTGTCCTTTTTATATATGCATGCGTTTATTTGTGTGTTACGCTCCTGGCCATATCGTTTTGACTGTAGATTTGAAAATTGGCATCAGCACTCTACTAAAACCCATTCTAAACATGCTTTTACTTTATTTTTGCGAAAAAAAAAGGGTTTTTTTTCGAACTTTTGGAGACCCTATTACGACGGCTTCAGTGTTAACATCTAGATGTTTATAGATATTGCTCACTCTATTTTAGATTTTTTTTTCCTGCGAAAAACGCCAGTGATGACATGAGTAGAATTTATTCTGGTCATATCTATTCTTATATTTTATATGACTTCAGCTTTTGTCGCTACAGTTGTTCAATTATTGACTGTGATGGCGAGTTATGATTTCATTTTTATTTATTCTATCAGATGAAGTACTGTATGGTAAACAGGAAGCCAGAGTAGTGCCGGTCATAGTGGGCGCACTGGGAACTGTCCCAAAGACACCGAGGTCAAGACTAGAGGAGATCGGGATAAGGAGAAAGATTGAGACTGTACAAACCACAGCACTACTAGGAACTGCATGGATACTAAGGAAAGTACTAGAAATATAAAGACTGCAACGTTAATTGTCAACAGTGACCCAACAGAAGAAGGGAAATGAAAGCGGAATTGCAAACCGCAGCACTGAAATGATAGGTGAAAGAGAGAGGAGACGTTGGCCTGAGGAGACTTATTGTCACTCAGCCTTCAGCAATGACCACTGGGCAACCGGTGAGAAACTGTAAACTGCAGTATTTCTGTGACCTATGAGTGCTAGGAGAGAAGGGCTGGAGACTTGAGGAGACTTGCTGTCACTCAAACTCCGGCGGTTACCACCAGGCAACTGGTGTGAGATTGCAAATGATACTAATAATATAAGACCTGAGGAGACTTATTGTCACTCAGCCTTCAGCGATAACCACTGGGCAACCGGTGTGAAACTGTAAATCGCAGAATTACTGCGACCTATGAGTGCTAGGAGAGAAGGGCTGGAGACTTGAGGAGACTTGCTGTTACTCAAACTCCAGCAGTTACCACCAGGCAACTGGTGTGAGATTCCAAATAATAATAATAATAATAATAATAATAATAATAATAATAATAATAATAATAATAATAATAATAATAATAATTGTAAAAACTTACCACACTTCATCTAATGAAATAAATAAAATAAAGTAAAATTTCGAATGCCATCCTCCAGCGTATTCTCACATATATTGATCTAAATATTGAAAATCTTACAACAAAGCATCAAACACAAGGATCACATCCGATAAACAACGTGAGGAAAATGTCTGCTTAGTTTCACAAAGAATCTTCTGGGAAAATTACTTCAAGAAATAACCAAAATTGTCGATAGAGAAAAAAAGGTTTAAAAAGCCTGGTCAATCCAGTTCCTTGTTTTCCCCAAGTCGATTCATGCCTTATTTATTCGCCTGTTTACACAAACCAATTTACTTCGAGGGTTTATCTGTAGAAACTGTCACCAAAACACAGGTTTCTTCTGTTTTCATATTCGTCTAGATTGCTGGTTGATTATGTACGTATTTATATACGTATCACATGTACAGACCGTGCCAACGGAGCTAGAGGAGTAAAAATTTCAACAATTACTTATTATTTCTTTGTATTAAACGTTAAAAAAAGGCTTGAGAGGCCAGAATTTTTTTCCGTTTTCTTTCAGATATATTCTTCGGAGAATCATCAATATTTATTGATCAAATTGAATTGATTGCTGTAAAGTTCAAGTTTTAACATTTTTTTAAATTTAATTCTATTACTTATAATGCCTACAAAAAACGATTTTTGCAGTTTTTAAAATTCCTTACCTAAAATAGATTTTTAATAGAGGTTTCGATTTGCAATGCAAGTATCCTACGAAAGGTGGAATAAGTAACACATTCTTTAATCATCCCTTTTCCGATTTGTTTGCTTGATCATCCTAACACAGCATGCTGTAAAAGTCGTTGGTCAACTGACGGGTTTCGATTGAGTGACTAACCAGACCTATCAATTCTAAGTTAACTGTTTAGCATAAAATCCAAATTGAGGGAATGTTGGGAAACTGTGATGATGACTGCCAATGATCCAATTGGGAACCTGCAGGCCGGGGAAATCAGCATTTGAAATCTCGCTTTCACTATGACTCCCATGAGCGGTGAGAAATGTTAGGTCTTCCTGGAAAATATCCAGCCATTCAATATTGACGAAAAAAAGAGCCTACCTAAGGTTATGGCACCCTAGGCATCTTCTGAGTTCACTCCTTAGAACCTCACACACTTTTTTTTCTATTGCCTCGTCCACTTTTTGAAATAGTCCGCGTATTTCTCTTCCGGGATAATCACCAACTGCTTCATTGCATTCTCCTTATTCTCATCGATGATTGGAAATCTCTTTCGGAAAAGCCAAAATTTGTAGGGATCCAAATCTGGACTGTTGAGACGTCTGACACACCCGAGTGATGCGATAAATAGAAATGAACCATGAATGAGATAGCCAAACATTACATAAGCTCACTCAATGACGTCTCACTGCCGATTGAATAACCACAGAGTAGAGTGAATGTTTATGCATACACAGTCACGTGCCCACTGTTATATAAATGTACCAATGTATATAAAAGTACAAGAAGTCTGAGGGATCGATGAGCATTCTTTGACCCTTGCACCCCTTAACCACCAACGTCCCTACCGCCCTTTGCCTTCAGGCGCACTATTGAGTTTTTCAACACCCCAAGGGGTTGGTAACGCCCTCTCTGGGAATCACTGGTTTAATTTGTCACATGGATCATTAGGGGAGAATTGGCTCCACAACACCAGCAAATTAGCTATGGCATGCACCCAGTTATTAGGGAACTGTCAACCTAAACTGTTAACATAGGTTTCTTCAGTTTTCGAGATGGTCTGGCTGGTTATATATATATATATATATATATATATATATATATATATATATATATATATATGTGTGTGTGTGTATCATGCATACATCCTGCAGCAATGGAACTAGATAGCTGAAATTTCAGACATTTACTAAACGTTTTTTTTGAATATCCCTTGAATAGATTTTCAGTAGAGGTTCAATTTACAACGTAAGTGTATGGTAAATAGTTATCTAGATTGTGCCCATTTTGTCTTTTGAGATTTCAATTTTTTCTGTGATTCAGCAAAATGTGAGCGATATAACTTATATTGATCAACCCTTTCTCCAATCTTTTCATTGATCACCCCAAACGTAACATGCAACCAAAAGATGTTGGACATGGCGGTTTCTAATGAGTGACGGATCAGATCTGTTATCTGTTAAGTTTCATCTTGCACACAGGAGTGTAGCTAGAGATAGGGGGAACAGGGGTCTGAGCTCCTTGAGAGGGCCCCCTTCATCATTTATTGAAAGTTTTTATTGTATGATGTTAGTAGAAATGCAGTAGGTGAACTATTATTCATAAAGTTTTTGGTGCCCCTTCCATCTGGGATCAGAGAAGCTATTTAAAACTACCCCCAATCCTTCCTTCAGTTGCGTTCATGGTCACCACAATGGGCCAACCAGTGATAAACGAACTCACTACACAAACGTACTGGTGCACGAAATTAGCTTGCCAAGTTTTGTGCTATGATAGGCATCCAATTATTTATTGATTATCGATTTTTATTGTCCTAGATATATGTAGTGGTCTACTTTCTCCAGTTCTGTGTTTTTGATTCTTATGAAATCCTCAAAAGAAGAAATTGAATGAATAATCACTCTAGCTTGGTACGCTTTCGGCAGAGCAAGACCAGCTTCAAAAGCGAGAAGATCCCATTCGTCCTTAAAGGAAGGGTATACAACTGATTTATCCTCTCGGTAATCACCTATGGAGCTGAAACATGGAACCTAACCAAAAGAATGACCCTCAAACTGAGAAGCATGCAACTAGCACAAAAGAGAATCATGCTCAACATAGCATGGAGAGATGATAAAACAGCACAGAATGTTGGAGAAGAAACAAGAGTCATATCAGAGTATCCATTAGAAAACTCAACTGACGATGAGCTGGCCATGTTGCAGGAATTTCAAAAAGCCGCTGGACATCACTACTGACAACGTGGATCCACAAAGATCATATGCGAAAATGTTGACGCAAAAAATAAATAAAATGGCACGATGAACTATACATGTTCAGTAATGGCTCTGTTACATCCCTGTGTCCCTGTAAACTCATGGTCTCATCTTGATTTCATAACTTATCTAATTTTTTAAAACTTTTTACAAAATTGCCATTTCTTTTACTATAGATTGGTAACTTATTTCAAAAATTTATTATACTATTAGGAAAAAATCTAATTGTTTACTTGGTTCAATTTTTTAAATCTGTCCTGTCAGTAGATTTCCAGTTCGAGAAGAGATATTGAAGAAAAGTGTACCATGCTTAAAAATTCCATTAATTATTTTGAATGTCTCAATTAAATTCCCACCTCATTCTTCTCTCTAGAAAAATTGTTGAACCCGAGGACTTCAATCTTTCTTTATAACCAAGATCTTTTCTTCCCCTTAATTGATTTGGTTACTTTTCGTTGTACGCTCTCAAGTTTCAAAATTAAATTCCAATTCCCCTGCTTAGCTACTGGCGCCTAAGCGTGAATGCAGTATGCTACATGAGGTCTAATCAATGTCTTCTATATTCCAATTATAACATATTTATATCCCTTGACAGAATATTTCTAATCATCCAAACAGTTTTCTGATTCGCTTTTGACACAATCAATAAAATATAAGTATTGAAATTGTTTTTTTTTTAACTCTTGTCAATTTGATTTCAAACTTGGTATTTTTCGAACCATAAAGTACTTTCCATTTCTCTATATGACTACTCTATAAAACGACAAACGCCGAACAGTTAAGTAGTAGTATTACTTTACTTTTGTTTTGGACGTTGTACAGCGGCCATGACTTCAGTTTCGGATATTTTAGCATTTAAGCGCTGCACTGCTAACTATTTATCAATGTGTTAAATATCGACACCAACTGAAGGTGATAATTGGCTAAAATCGTTAACCATAAATACCGAGTCATCCATAGTAGTTGGAGGCAGAATAGTACTATAGTAAGTGAACAAGTGCAGGATAACTGATTCTGAATTGATAGCTTACAAGCATTTAGAGCGGAGACATTGAAATTGCGGGGCCCGGAGCATATGCTACAATCAGTATATAGTTAATCCGCCAGTGTCCGTCGCTTCCTTCTCTACCCCCGGTCCAGAGTCCACATCCTCTACAAGGAATGTTTCACGTACCTACCACTCATCTTTGACCTATTCACCGTCGGGCCTGTGTTCTAAATGCCTGAAATGGCAAGTGTGCTGACCTTTCGAGAGGAAGATGTAGAAGGAAAGATGAAATTTTTGAGAGAAAAAAAGTAAAAAATGGACAGTGACGAAAAGGGAAAGATTGAAAGAATGAATAAATAAATAAATAATAATAATAATAATAATAATAATAATAATAATAATAATAATAATAATCGTAATAATAATAATGATAATAATAATAATGATAATAATAATGATGATAATAATAATAATAATAATACATAGGACCATTCCTTAGATGGACAAAGAACAAGATAGCTTATGACAATGCACAAGGCCTTACATCCCACAGATGATACAGATATACTGTACGTGAAGAGAAAAGAAAGCGGCAGAGGACTCATCAGCAAAGAAGAGGGAGACAAAACAGGTCTACAAAAATATGTGCTAGCAAACAGTAAAGACATTATAGAGAACGCCCGAAGCAGCGCAATGAACAACAAAAAATTAGAAAATGATGGAGCAGCACAGTAAACGAGGAAAGAAAAATGGGAACCGAAAAAACTGTACGGTGAATTTGGAAGAGAGACACATAATGTTGCAGATGAGAGATATGGACATGGCTGCGAAAAGAAAACCTGAAGAGAGATACGGAATCGCTCATCATGGCCGCCCAAAACAAATGCATCAGAGCAAACTATATCAAAGCAAAAATCGACAGAACACAGAAAAACAGCTAATGCTGCCTATGAAGGGAAAGGTATGAGACCGTAAACCAAATTACTGGTGAATGTAGTCAACTAGCCCAGAAGGATTATAAATACAGACACGATAGAGTAGCAATGATGAAACACTGGGAACTGAGTAAACGAATGGGATTTAACTATGTGGAAAAGTGATACCAGCACAAACCAGAGATAGCCCTGGAGAATGGAAGTCACAAATTACTTCGTGACTTTAAGATTCAAACTGACCAACCTATCCAAGCGAGAAGACCGGACCTAGTAATCGTGGACAAGAAAAGGAGAACCTAGCAAATAGACGTGGCGGTGCCAGAAGACCACGGCGTAAATACGAAAGAGTGTGAGAAAAATCAGAACCTGGCAAGAGAGCAGAAAAAGACCATGAGGAACATGAAAGTCAGAGTAATACCAGTAATAGTAGGTGCACTCGGAACTGTACCGAAGACACTGAAAGCGATATTGGAAGAACTGGGGATAAAAGGAAGGATCGAGACTATACAGACCACAGCACTGCTGGAGACTGCACGAATACTGTGGAAAGTGCTAGAAATATGAGATCTACGACCCTCAGCTATAAGGTCATAGCCAACAGGGAGAATGAGGGTGAAGGAAAAAAAAGGAGATAAATGTTGCTGTAAGTACAAACAACAGCGCTGCTTTGATAGGTGAGGGCCATATAAGAGATCTGAAGAGACTTACTATCACTCAGCCTTCATCGATAACCACTGGACATGTGGTATGAAACTGTAAAGCACAGCACAGTTGTGGACTATGAGAGAATCAAGAGGAGGGCTGGAGACCTGCGGAGACTTACTGTCACTCCAGTGGTCACCACCAGACAACTGGAGTGAAAATTAATAATAATAATAATAATAATAATAATAATAATAATAATAATAATAATAACAAGTCATCACAGTCAGTAAATAAACAACCATAGCACTAAGCTTTGAAGTCAAGTAAAACATTTCTTTCAAGAATAGATATGGCCAGGATAAATCATTGGTGTTTTGCACCCGAAAACTTCTGAAATAAAGTTTTAAAAAATACTTCTATAACATCAAGATTCTTACAAATCTAGAGGTTATTGATAAAATCTTTTCACATCTTCAAATAGGTTTTGTGAAGTACCGATACCAATTTTCAAATCTGTACTTAAAACGAAATGGCCAAAGCGTTAAAGTATTGAAACAAGCAAACACTCGCACAAATACGAAAAGGACTGATACATTCGCCACTTTTTGATGGCTATGGTTGTTCAATAATCATAATAATAATAATGATAGTAATAATAATGTTTACTCACTCAATAGAAACCATCACAGGATCAACGACTTTTGGCAGCATTGGTGGGGATCAATTAGGAAAAAAGAAGTATGATCAATGGATAAGTTACTTCTTTTGCCTTTTGTTGCACAGTGATCACTAAAAATGGTCTGAATTTTTTTTAAAAACTCAAATGATGCTGGACACAATCTAAGTGATCAATTTAGCATAAACATACTTCAGCAAATCGACCCTTCCACTAGGACCAATATAAGGGAGATTTTTGAAGCAATTTCTCTAGACATAATAAAGAGTAAATGTTGAAAATTTCCGCCGTTTAGCTCTATTGATGCGGCCTGTACCCATGATATATAAAGAACTGAGACGATCCAAACGACAGCATTGCTAAAGTTGGTTAGAACACAGAAGAGAGTCTTAAGAAAGCGAAAGGAGGAAAAAGGAGCGGACTGAAGGAAAATTGAATATAAAAGACAGAGAAGAATACATAAATTAAGGAAAAGTTACGTTTATAAAAAGGAAAGAGTGGGCCGGTGAACGAAAGAAACAATGCTAGGCTTTTTATGAATAACAATCGTTAATACCCGTGTATCAAAGAACAGTTTGTCCGAAGACGAATGAATGAAACAAAGGACGCAAAGTCCTCAGTTCTTTCCAATAAATCCCGATTTTTTATTCTACAAAAAGAAGTTAATCACTCAGAAATAGTAGAAGAAGAAATAATACGATATTAAGAGCTTACGCGGGAAAAAAACGATACGTGTTTCCAGTTAACAGTTTTTTGGAAGAGTTGTTGAATGCCCGTGAAGAAATAAAAGACTTTCCTACAAGATTTTATAGTTCATCGAGACAGAAGTATTATTTATTGAGTTCTGTTGGGGAGAAGAATGTTTTCTTCGTTGAGTTCTGTGGATGATGATTTTCGTTGAGATCACAGAGTTGACAAATGTGAAAATTTGCTCTGATAAATTGTAATGTCTTTGTGTTTGAGCGTTTTAATGGCGAGTCCAGAAGGCGGCTATCACTTTTAGTGACAACCCGCTCCGTTGACAACAGGTCAGCGACAGCTGCTGCGATACCCTCTGGGACTTCGCTGCGACTTCTTCTTATTTTTATTACGAAGGCCCCAAACAAAGGCCCATCAAAAACCCTCGCACAAGTAGCAAATCAATCAACAATTTTATCTACAATAAACAAATATAATTAATGATTTGGAGATAATTATTTTATGCCTTTTAACATACACAATGAATGTTCATAACAAAGAAAGAAATGAAGGAAGGAAGAATGAAAACAAAGAAAGGAAAAAAGAAGGAAAAAAGAAAGGAAGGAAGAGCAGACGGAATTGAAGAAACGTGAACGTGTGAAAATCCAAGAATTAATAAAAAATAGTTCCGAATTAATATGGAATTAAAAAGAATGATTAAAAGACATGAATGAGTGAATGAAGGAAGGAAGACACTATATATACAAATGAACTGAAAATGATATGAATCGACAAATGAAAAGGCTGAATAAAATACCGAATGAAGAAAAACAGAGAGTGTGTCACTTTCCACGAATGAATTTACAGGCTATGAAAAATGTATGAATGAAAATGATGAAGGAAAGAAACATTGGGAAACGAATAATAACGATAAGAAGGAAAGAAGAGAACCATAAAAAGAGCGGGAAAAAAGAAGGAATAACGGGAAAACATGGACGCTCCAGTGTTGTTAAAATCGTGTCCAGGCTTACTTCCAATATTAGATACATTACCTCTCTTTATTACTAAAGAGTTAAAAAAAAGATATCACTTATTTTATCAAGGATCATCTGAACAGCGATAACTGACGTCTATACACATCGACACAAACCCGAACGTCAAGATCTAAATCTAGATCCAGATCTAGATATAGAGATCTAGATGCAAAACATATCCATTCGCAACACTGGGCCTCTCCGTCATTCGCTGCCCGCCGTCGGATAAGGCGGCGGCGGCGGCAACGTTGACGTGCATCATGGACACGTGCTATCATCATGAAGGGAAATGACATTTCGCTTTAGCGCGCGTACCTTACACTGACGTCACGTGGGGATGGCCTGTTGGTTGTGAAGGCCGAAAGGAGTGTGTCGTTGATGAATGTCATTACGGAATAAGGTCGCCTGGCCGGCTGCGTTAACGCATTTCGTTCGGTGGGGAAGAGATTGCGCAACTCAGCCCATTAAAAGTCTCCGGAGAAACTGCCATATTGAATGATATTTGGTTGACTATGGTTCCCTTTCATTGAGAGATAGAATTAGATGGCGTGCATATCGCATCCATACAACGAACATATATATATATATATGTATATATATATATATATGTATATATATATATGCGTTTATGTAGCAAATTCATCATTTCAGCATATTTAAAGCTCTACCCTATGTCTGTGTATAGAGCACTTTATGCAATAAACTCATCACACATTGGATATTGAATGACTGATTCGTACATATATATCCAATACACACACACACACGCACGCACACACACACACACATATATATATATATATATATATATATATATATATATATATATATATATATAAAGATGTTTCTGAGGAAACTCATTTTTGCTTGGCACTGATTTTACTCCGTAGAAAAGAAATGGATATATAAGCCGACAGAAGTAATTATAAATGCGTTATTTTACTTTGAAACTCTCTTTGAAAGGATCTCCCGTTATTACTGGGTGAATGTATCATTTGGCCTAGACAGCTTAAATAGAATAATCAATTGAAAAAAAATGGGTTTACCGAAGGAATCGAAACAGAGACGAATAGGGAGTCACTTCAACGTAGTGTCGCTCTTACCATTGAGCTAAACAGCCACCGGAAATGCAAAATTTACCTCTTCAACACTAAATTCTCATTTTTGCTCATCCGCTGTGTTTATGTGCTGTATTTGTTTCTCAGCGACAATTATATTATGAAAAATAAGCAGGAATGGATTTATGATCAGAGAGAAATAATTCATAAATGCATCGTACAACTTTGAAACACTATTTGAAATTATCTCCCGTTATTGCACAGTGCATGCATGATTTGGCCTGGACAGCATAAATAGAATGAACAATAAAGAAAATGGGACTATATTCTATTTACGCTGTCTACGCCGAAAATGATACGTTCACCGTGTGATAAAGGGAGATCATTTCAAGCCGAGTTTCAAAGAAATATAACGTATATACATATATAGAGAGAGAAAGACAGAGATGAAAATGACAGTTGGAAGGAGAAGAGAACACTCAAGAGATAGGTGTTACATTTGAAATGAGATGGGTCCGTGAGAGGCAGGATCAGGGGTGCTTGTTTTCTGTTTCTGAGGGTGTTTGTCAGATGAGAAATGCGGTGAGGGGTTAAAAGGTTCATTTATCAGGGAAAGTGTGTTTGTTTTATTGTTTTTTTAATATAGGATGGAGAGGTGATGTCTAGCATTTGAATGATTTAAAACCAAATGTTACTCTCATCTACATAGACACAAACACCTCGCCCCCGCTCCTACGAAACGACCAAACAATACAGAAATATTCCCATTCTCTTCTTCAGCATTAAAACATGTATACAGCAATTTTTTTCCGTGAACAACTGATAAAAATTTTTTTCTCTGAAAAAGATGGCTGGCCACCGTCAGAATCCATCTTGAGTTTTCCTCTTCACCTTCCAATTGTCATTTTCATCTACGTTCTGTCGGATCACTTCACGTCCACGTTGAACAGTTCTCGATTCGAGGGTCAGTCTCTTGGTCAAGTTCGATGTTTGAGTCCCATTGGTGACTATCGAAAGGACACATTAGTTGTACACGCTTCTTTTTATGACTAATAGATTGGTTTTGTTCTTGAAAGTTGAACTTATTCTACCGAATGCTTGCAAGTGATCTTTCGCCGCTTCTTCTTTTTCATGTTCCACTTCCATTCAGGACGAGGGCATTCATGGTTTCAGTGGTCCTTGTTCCATTACGGTCCCTCTTTTTTCTTTCTTGATGCAGGCAGACGCTGGATAACGAACTGTCAACCCCTGCCGTGCATGGTCGTCCTCACCGGACAAGGATCCGGTTCCGAAAGAGCAAACTCCCTTCTCGCTTCTGTAAAGTTACCTTGCCATATGGACAGTGGAGTGGTTTTCCGTAGCCCTAGAGGCGTAACCAGGTTCTGAAAATAAAGAGGGGCGTGTGCATATGTCCAAAGTAATATAATTTCATTCTACGTTTTTGTATTGTATTCAAAATCGAAACAAAAGGAAGGTATAGCCTTCAAGGAAATACATGATGGTTATTTTGTGTTTAAAATCTAAGTAATAAAAATGTTTAAGTATTTTTAATCCTACTTTGTTGCTAACTATGTTCGTCATCCACTGTAGTGGAATGGGGGACCAGTTTAGATGCTGATCATCCGACTCTGGTACAGGTAGTACTGGGTTACATGGTACCAGTAGCTGGCAATCCAGCGCCTGAACTAAAACTCAACATACGGACATCTCCATTAACCTTTGCTTGTATATGACATTCTATCCCCTCTCTCTCTCTCTCTCTCTCTCTCTATCTATCTATCTATCTATATATATATATATATATATGTGTGTGTGTGTGTGTGTGTGTGTGTGTGTGTCAGCATGCGTTTCTTCAATTTTTATGTTGGTCTGCTTGGCTGGCTGGCTATCTATGCATTAATTGGGTGTACAGGCCACGCCAGTGAAGTTTGAGGGTTCAAATTCTAAACATTTACTCCTTATAACGTCTAGAAAGAAACTGTATTTTCTCTTTTTCGAAATCCCCCCCCACAATGTAAACATATGCTAAATTGGACCCCTGCTACTGTTTGGCAATAATTGCATTTGTTTGGGTTTTGCATGTTTGTTGTTTTTTGTTTGTTTGTTTGTTTTTTACTTTTTTTAGTGATAGCTAACAACCAAAATGCAAGAAATGTAATCTATTCATTGACCCTCTCCCATTTTCAAATGTTTTAATTGATCACCCCAACACGGCATGCAACTAAGAGATGTTGGTTTCTATTGTATGACTAACCAGTGTATTTATTTGTTGGACACGATAAATTTGGTCACCGGGCTGCGTCTTTAAAGTACTTGTGAAACCATAGCAAATACATGCTAAATACAGCATTTCAGAATCAATATTACCTAAACCAGTTTTCTTCCATCTTCATCGTGTTTATGCAAGCTATATCATCTACTTGGTTTGACCATTCTGGAAATGCAAAACTTAGAAATTATGCAACTTAGAATCGCACATAGAGCCATGGAAAGAGCAATACTTAGAATAACTCTAAGAGATAGAAAGTGATCAACATGTATCAGAGGGAGGACTACAGTGAAGGATATTATCCGAATAATTAACAAAAAAAAATCATGAGCTGGATACTCAGCGAGAAGAGAAGACAACAGATGGAGTAGAAGATTAACCGTTTAGTGCCCATGGGACAGTAAAGGCAGTGGGAAAGGAACAGACACAAGATGGAGGGATTAGATAGAAAGGTTTGCCGGTAAGACATCGCAACAGTTAGCACAACCATGGTCGTCATGGAAGGAGATGAGAGTGGCTTTTGTCAAGCAGTGAATATAACGGCTGACGATGTTGACTTAACTGGGGATGCTTACTATTGCCCCTCGGGAAAGGTATGAGTCCGTCTATCTAAATATGGATAAAATAGCTGGGCAGACTAGGTTCTTTAGCGTTGGGGAAGCAACCAGTCTAGGAAAAGGACTAATCTAATTTCAAATGGAGAGGTCCCTCCCCATGATGGTCGTATGCCAACATCGTTATCCCTCTTGCAGCCAAGCTGATTCCCATACGTATCACGCTCGTTTCCTTATGGACTAAACTAGCGAGGCGGAGAGTTCGATTACGCCGACAGTATTTTTCCAGAGGATTGGATCCCTTGTTGCTTCTGTTGATAACATAAGGTTTCCGTTGATCCATTCAACGGCCTTATTCAGGGGTACTATCCGAATATGAGGGTGGTAAACAGAATGTCTCTCCAACGCTTATAACTTTGAGTTCAGATGACATCTTTTCCTTTCCTTGTCAGGCCAGGATTTCCACACCCTGTCCCCGTTGAGTAATGGAAACTGCATTTAGTTAGCATTTCTCTGACTCATACACTCAGAAGACATATTGATGAGTGTTTCTTCTTCGATGTTTTCAGTTTCCAACAGTGTTACCTGTCTATGATACAAACTTCTTCCTCACACAAAAAAGCAGGAACTCAATCGTCCGAAAAAAAAACCCTTCGAATGTTGATGACCCTTCTGAAAACTACAGACCGAAAGATAAACTTCACAAATACATTGCAAACTGGATAGTAAAATAAGACCTATTCAAAAGACAGACCTGCAAACCCTAGAAACATGCAACGTGCTCATGAGAGAATCATGCTAAACCTCACTTGGAGAGATCGCAAGACAGCACAGTATATAAGGAAGAAAACAGGTGTTCGTGACATCATAGAAACTATTAAAAAACTCAAATGGCAATGGACAGGCCATGTTGCAAGAATGAGAGACAACCGATGGACATCACGTCTCACCACATGGATCCCCAGAGATCACATGAGAAACTGAGGCCGACAGAATACAAGATTGAGAGATGAACTTGACAGATTCAGGAAATACTGGGACCGCGATGCCCATGATAGGGAATTGTTGCGAATCCTAGGGAAGGTCTATGTCTAACTACGGACGTTAAAAGAATGATGATGATGATGATGATGATGATGATGATGATGATGATGATGATTTACAAATGACCATAGAATGACGACCCGAATAGGTATAAAAAGATGGAGGAGCAATCTACCTTCACAATTCACTTTCTCTCGCGACACGCTCTTATTGTTGCTGGTTTGATTTGGCGCCATTACCAGGTGATTTTGAAATCAGACCGATGTTTTTTGAGCTTTTTTTAACAATGAACTTGACAGATTCAGGAAATACTGGCTCTGCGATGCCCATGATAGGGAATTGTGGCGAATCCTAGGGAAGG
Source organism: Thysanoteuthis rhombus (assembly GCA_963457665.1). Lineage (NCBI taxonomy): Eukaryota > Metazoa > Mollusca > Cephalopoda > Oegopsida > Thysanoteuthidae > Thysanoteuthis > Thysanoteuthis major. Next base: position 30,818,943 of record OY735223.1, read on the forward strand.
TCTATGTCCAACAACGGACGTTAAAAGACTGATGATAATGAACTTAATATAGCTAATATCTAAATTATTCTGAGAGATCATAAATTAACCTCAACGAAAAATACTATTTGGTTTTCATGTGAGGAAGATTTCCTCGTATCATTCTTTATAATTTCTTTATTGATTGGTTCTGGGGTAAATTTTTTTAATTATTAATTTTTCTTTACTTTACTCTTTTGTCAATTGTAACAGTAAAAAGCTACGGCTCAAATGTAGAAGAAAAATACCGAATAACTTATCAAATTCTTGGTTTTAATGTTTGGAATCTGTTTTCCCTTTCTCGTATTTATTTATAGAGAATGTTTTCCCATATGGACCCCCACTGCTAAAAATCCTGGATCCGCGCCTGATAATTTGACACAATTCACGAATAGATAAATCTCATTTCAGGAAAAACAAATACGCAAACAGGTCTGATTAGTCACTCAATAGAAACCATCACGTAACCCGCATCTTTCGGTGGCACGCTGTATTTGGGGGGAACAATTAAAAAAGTTGTTGAAAAAGGGTAATCAATGTGAAAATTACTTCTCTCGCCTTTTGTTGGGCAACGATCACTAAAACAAAGTCGATATTTTGAAAAAAAACAAACAAAACAAGCGTCGATGCTGCCGGGTACAAACTAAGGGACCAATTTAGCATAAACTTACACTACCATTTAAACTTTCCGCATAATCTATCAGGGAAGTTATTTTCGAAAAACAAAAAAAAAGTTTTTGTCAGGGCACAAGGTGTAAATGTTTTGATTTTCAGCCCCCTAGCTCTATTGTTGCAGCTTGCATACGTAGCCTTCCAGACAGTCTCCGTAAAAAGTAAAAACTTTTTTGGTAATACGTAGGGAAGGTAGTCAGCTTATAATAGCGTTTAATCTGAATTGTTTTCCATTAATTCTCTGATCTCACATCGTGCCAAGAATGCTTCAACTGTCCAATACTTGTTACAGACACTAAAATAATTTTGCCTTATTGTGCATCTATAGCACACAGCACACTCAAGATACAAAGCACCATACGCCACTGAGCAAGACCAATATAAAAAAAAACTGAGGAAGCTTATGTTGACAGTTTTGGTTGACGTTTTCTGATAAAAACCGTCACTTGAGAGACGAGAGAGAGAGAAGGGAGGAGCGAAGGAAGGAACGAATACGAACTCGTGTAAAGACAAAAATAAAAGCATGTCTGATTAGGGTGGGGGTAAAGAAAGTGTGGCTCTGATAGCAAATAAAACAAGAAGAAAATGAGTAGGGACAAGTAAGCGATACCCAACACCCGATCAAAAGTAAGCACCTGGGTGGCAGACAACAAAGGAGTTCATATTTCAACCGAGCTTTTATAAAAAAAATAATAAATAAAATAAAGGAAAAAGGAGGCAGTGGACGGGTGCGTACGACTAGTTTGTATAGAGTTACGGCGTTGATAAAAAAGATGAACTCAATCGGTGCGAGACATTTAGAGAGACCTTTTATTGTCAACTGGTTATGGTGACACCAAGGGAAACAGCTATGTGTTTGTTCGTGTTGATGGTAGCAAGAGGATCCCACCAGGGGAGCAATTGGCTCTCGTAATCATCACTTGGTCTAATACAGTGTGGTGCAAAAGTTACTTCCCATTTCAAGAAGTTTTTTCCTTTAGATTTGCATCTATCACAGACCTTGGAAATCTACTATCACTATCATCCCCAGGCTGTTAGCGTACGTCGTTGTACGTAGACCTTCACCAAGATACATCAGACCTCTCTATCGTGGTCGTCACGGAACCAATACTTAATGAATTCGTTTGGTCCATCACGCCATCTTATTTCCTTTCGGCCACAGTTTTGTATATGATATCTAAGGATCCACGTTGTGAGCTGTGATGTCCAGCGATTGTCTGGCATTCTTGCTAAATGACAAGCCCATTGCCATTTTAGTCTTCTAATGTATTCTTTTATATCTCTGACCGAGCTATGCTGTCTAGTGATATCTCCATGTTACGCTGATTCTCTCTGATGCACCTTGCATGGTTCTCAGTTCGTGAGTCTTTTGGTAAGGTCCCCTACTTTGAGCTATTTGTAAATATGACATCCGGTAAAAACCTCCCATTTGCGAATTCTGAGTATCAAATCCTTTCTAGGAAATGTTTTGTGACAACTGATAATGTATCTGGGTCCAATGATAACTCCAAGAGATAGGAAAAGGTCAACATGTATCAGAGGGAGGACTACAGTGAAGGATATTATCCGAATAATTAACAAAAAATAGATCATGAGCTGGATACTCAGCAAGAAGAGAAGACAACAAATAGAGTGGAAGATTAACCATTTAGTGCCCATGGGACAGTAAAGGCAGTGGGAAAGGAACAGACACAAGATGGAGGGATTAGATAGAAAGGTTTGCCGATAAGACATCGATAAGACAACGGTTAGCACAACCTTGCTCGTTATGGAAGGAGATGAAAAAGCTTTTGTCAAGCAGTGAATATAATGGCCGATGATGTTGACTTAACTGGGGATGCAAGATTACTATTGCCCTTGGGAAAGGTATGAGTCCGTCTATCTAAATATGGATAAAATAGCAAGTCAGACTGGGCTCTCTAGCTCAGGGGAAGCAACCAGTCTAGGAAAAGGACTAATCTAATTTCAAATAATGGAGAGGTTTCCCTATGTTGGTTGGATGCCAACATCATTATCCCTCTTGCAGCCAAGCTGATATCCAAACGTATCGTGCTCGCTCCCCTATAGACTATACCAGCGAGGCTGACAGTTCGATTACGACGACAGCATCAAACTAGGCTAAACTTTCGAAGAGTTTTTTTTCAGGCGATTGGATTTCTTCTTGTTGTCTGTGTTATTAACATAACGCTTCAGTCGATCCATTCTACGGCTTTATTCAGGTTTACTATCCGAATATGAGGGTGGTAAACAGATTGTTTGTTCAATGGTAACGACGCGTATAACGTGCAGTTCAGGTGATATCTTTCCTTTTCCTTGTTAGGTCTGGATTCTCTTACTTTGACCCGATTGAGTAACGGAAGTCACATCGGGTTAGCACTTGTCTGACTCTGTAAATATCTTGATTAGCAGTCAAACAGCTTTTTGCTCAAGTACTTATGACTGGCAATATATATATATATATATATATATATATATATATATATATATATATATATATATAATGGGCTTCATCGGCCGAATGTTTCGATTTATTGCAGGCCCTATTTTGGACTTTTGGGGGGGGAGGGTCTATTTTTCTGGGGATCGAAATAGGGATCAACAATAATTTCAATCATTTGCCTGGAGGAGCTCAAACAGGGAAGGAATATGAACGTTTTTGTGTAGCAAATCCATTATTTAATTCTATCCTAAGCTATTCTCGAACTCAAATTATGTTTCAGTTATTGTTTGTCGAGCACTTTATAAAATAAAACCCGTACACATTGCATTATATCATATTGTATCATACTATATAACATTGTATATATATATATATATATATATATATATATATATATATATATACATACATATATATATGTATACATATATATATATATACATATATATATATATACATATATATATATATATACATATATGTATATATATATATATATATATATATATATATATATATATATATATATATATACATATATATATACATATATATATATATTGTCATCATGGAAATCGTAAATCAAACAAAATCAACATCACCTGTTCATGATTAGATATTGTTTCACACTTTTTATCCTTCGGATGCGATTAAAAGATGCGAAAATATACCCTGGTATGTACTTATATAGGTGTATGTAGATTATATACAAGGCCTCTCTCTTTCTGTCAGTCTGTCTGTCTGCCTGTCCGTCTGTCTCTGTCTGTCTGTCTGTCTGTCTCTCTCTCTCTCTCTCTCAATCAATCAATCAATCTATCTATCTATCTATGCATCCATCTTTTTCACATGGAGACACAGTCACTCAGACGGACAGTTACACAACAACAACAACAACAGCAGTAACCACCATCATAAGTAAGTTCATATCCATTCTCCTTATAAGTAAACGCTTGTCATGAAAATCTGTCTTCGTGTCTCACTCGTCACCCCGGGTGGGATTCATGAGGATACAGGGCGAGAGACAGGACGGCACGTGCGCTGCCCCTGCGGCAGGCCCCGTGGGACCGACTATTCCACGTGACAATCGGCTGCAGCTCTCCAAACAAAGAAATATCAGCCAGCTGACTGAAAGTCATTTCTCCTGATATTTTCGACTGGATTGCCATTTGGCATGAGAAAATCTGGTACTGGACCTGGCTATTTGGTACTGAGCCAGGCTATTTGGTACTAAACAAAACCGTCTGACACTGTAAAATGCTATCTGATACGAAACAAAGTTATTTTGTCCTGAACAAAGTCATTTGGTACTAAACAAGGCTAACTGGCACTGAACAAGGCTATCTGGTACGGTACAAAGCTATTTGATACTGAACAAAGTTATTTGGTACCAAACAAAGCTATTTGATCCCAAAAATAAGGATTTGGCACTGACAGAAAACCAACAAAAGTAACAATCCCTTTCTCACAAATGGTATACCACAGCATATATATACTGATTTACATAGAGAGAGAGATAAATAGATAAATAAAGAGAGGGATAAATAGATAAATGGAGAGAGAGAAAGAGAGGGGAAAGGGAAGAAAGAAAAATGCATTTAAATCCAATTTTCCTGCAACCTTAGTCCTGTGTTTCCCGGGGTGGCTCCTCGGAACCCAAGGGTTCCGGAAAAAATTCTTGGGTTCCGCGAGTTAAGATTTCTTCTTGATAAAATTTTACATTAATGTGCTTTTAATTATTTTTTCCACGACGATTACAAATTTATCATAAATAATGACAGTGTTGTTCAATATTCCAGTGTTTAATTTATCATGGTTTCATTTGAATGGATTCTCTCTCTAAAACTGTTTTTGTTTCATTAATGTCTTTTTAGAAATTAGGGTAAGGGTTCCACGACAAAATAAGTTTGGGAACTACTAACCAATGCATCCTCCCAATGGTCACTTATGGAGCTGAAACATGGAACCTAACCAAGAGACAGACCCGTAAATTGAGAACCATGCAACGTGCACATGAAAGAATAATGCTGGGCCTCACATGGAGAGACCACAAGACAGCACAGTACATCCGAGAAAAGACAAGAGTTAGGGACGTCATAGAATCCATTAAAAATCTCAAATGGCGGTGGGCTGGCCATGTTGCAAGAATAGCAGACAATCGATGGACATTGCAACTCACAACATGGCAACCGAGGCCGGCAAAATGTTTGATGGAGAGACGAGCTAGACAAGTTCAGGAAGTACTGGCTCCGTGACGCCCATGATAGGGAAGTATGGCAAATCCTAGGGAAGGTCTATGTCCAACGACGGACGTTAAAAGACTGATGATGATGATGATGATGATGATGATGAACTTATCCTAATGATATATATTAAGCTAACGTTTGTGTTATTCATTATATATACAATGTTAAAGTTGCAGAAATCATTTTCAGTCGGAATACAGTATGATCCTGCGGCAGCAAGCTTCATTATTTGATTATTTTGGTACTGAAGTTATTCAATTTAGTCCCAAGACCATACAAATTTGTTATTGTGTGACAAATGACACCAGGCAATCCTAGTAAGGACAAAATGAAAAGAAGGAAGATTATATTTCGTCGAGTGTCGCTAAAAGCATTTTCTCCATTTATGAGCCTCCCTATTCAAATGGCAATGGGCTGACCATGTTGCAAGAATGAAAGACAACCGATGGACATCACGACTCACAACATGGATCCCCAGAGATCACATGAGAAACTGAGGCCGACAGAATACAAGTTGGAGAGATGAACTAGACGAATTCAGGAAGTACTGGCTCCACGACGCCCATGATGAGAATTGTGGCGAATCCTTGGGAAGGTCTATGTCAAACGACAGACGTTAAAAGACTGATGATGATGATGATGATGATGATGATGATGATGATGATGATGATGATGATGATGATGATGATGATGATGATTTACAAATGACCATAGAATGACGACCTGAATAGTTATAAAAAGATTGAGGAGCAATCTACCTTCACAATTCACTTTCTTGCGACACGCTCTTATTGTTGCTGGTTTGATTTGGCGCCATTACCAGGTGATTTGAAATCAGACCGAATTTTTTTTAGCTTTTTCTAACAAATTGGGTCGGCTTATCATTACCTCATCGGTATGCCTGCAGACTCTCATGTTGAGCTGGGCGCGTTTGCTTTACATGACATTTTTTATTAACTGAAGTTCGTGTGAAGACCAACGTTCTTGCTCTCTTCATTGAGTTCGTCTGATGTTATTTGGAGATCATGACCGTTCTCTGCAAAAAAGACGATGTAGTCATCAAATCTTGGGTTACTCAATTATTCGATTGACGTTCAAAATGGAAACCATGCAACAGGAGAGATTCAGGTTCAACATTACACAGAAAGATAACAAGACAGCACAGAGAAAAAAATCAGGAGTTGCAGATATCATAGAATCCTTTAGAAATCCTCAAATACCAATGGACTGGTCATGTTGCAAGAATGTTAGACAACCTCTGAACACCACGACTCACAACGTGGATCCCCAGATATCATATTCGATACTGTGACCGGCGTGACGAAGTACACAAGCTCAGAAAGTATTGGCTCAGCGACATCCAGTATAGAGATATCAGGCGAATATTTGGAAGGTCTACGGCTGGCGCTAAAAGGCAAATAAATCTCACGAACAGCCAAAATCTATAACTCTAGCGAGCATTGTGACCAGTGAGTCATCAAAACTTTCTTTTAAAATGTACCAGTCAAATTATAATGCAAAAGAGTTATATTATTGTAGGTTTAGTTTCAAGTAATTTAGGGGGAAATAATTTGACTCAAACATTGGTAACGTAGCAAAAATCAAGACGTTATGCACAGTAGTGAACAAACGGGGCCATTTTTGATATAACTGTGTATTCCAAGAGTGCCAAATTATTAGGTAACCACTACAAAGTTATTAAAATGAGTCATAAAAAATGATTTATCGCAGGCTGATAAGAATTCTATCATCACTCAGCTTGATAAAGTCAGTACTATGTACTTCTCAGGGACCACTGAGCAGTGAAGGATTACGTTGAAGACACTGGTGCATCAAGTGGAATATCTGATAAGTGCAAATCTAGGGCGATAACGCAGTGGCTAGTGTTTCGAATTAATCACTGAGCAACAAAACTACATTCGAGGTGGTTGATTGGGGTAACGTGTCCAAATCATCTTGATGCCGAATTCGCTGTCATGTTGCAAAATGTGTCAGGTCTGATATTCGACCGTCTTTAAAGCCCAGACACAGGGCGAAATGTCTGGAATGGGCCGGAAGGTATTTGAGAATGGATTTCAATGTTGTTCTTTTGACGGGTGCCGAGCTATCCTTGATTGACCGTATGGATGGTGTGTGCGGTCCGTAACAAATGAAGAGAAGTGCCCTGTCTGACTAAGCATCAGTAAGATGGCGGAAAAGTTTTGTTTCCGGTTAGGTTTGTCGGAGACAACTTGGTGGGGCCTTATTATGTATGTATGTATGTATGTATGTATGTATGTATGTATGTATGTATTAGATGTAATAAAAATGAGTTCCTTGGCTTATATTAGATTTTTGAAGGACAATTTTCAGCTTTGGTTCAAGGACAAGTACCTTGGCCTACGTACAGAACTTATCTTCCTGCAAGACAACGTCCCTTCGGACAGTGTGTTCATAACGGTCGACTACCTGATTAAAGTAAGTTTCAGAAATTGTAGATTAATTGACTGGCCGCAGTTATCTCCTAATCTAAATCCAATTGAAACTCTCTTTAGCAACTTCAAGAGAGTGGTGAAGAATATTTTTCGCTTGCAGAAAGTATTACAGCTGAAAGAATTCAAAATTTAACGAAAGCTATAGGTGATCGATTGATATTTGTAATTCATGGGCAAAGATGTTACATTTCAAAGTAAATTATTTCTATCGGAGTTTTTTTCGAAATTTCATGCAGTTAATTCTTAGGATTTCCTTTATATGAGTGTTCATGACTTGTTTCCACTTTCTTAATTCTGTGTACTTTCTAATGATTAAATCCATACATAATTGCTGTCGTACTGCGTTTTTCTATCCATGCTTAAGCATGATAAAAATTGAAGAATTTAAAACAAAGTACCTCGTAAAAATCATGTGCAATAATCATGTTGAGAATAAGAACATAACTGTCAAGATAGAAGATGCAAAACATGGCAAGGTAGACCACTACTGCTACCTAAGACAACGAATCTCCATGAGAACCTCAAAAGAAGAGGAAATTAAGCAAAGAATTACCCTGGGATGGCAAGCCTTCGGCAGAGCAAGCTCAACTCTCAAAAACCAGACGATCCCTATAATCCTAAAAAGAAGAGTATACAACAAATACATTCTCCCAATAGTCACTTATGGAGCCGAAACATGGAACCTAACCAAGAGATAAATCCGCAAACTGAGAAGTATGCAACGTGCGCATGAGAGAATCATGCTCAACCTCCCATGAAGAGATCACAAGACAGCACAGTATATAAGGAAGAAAAAGGGAGTCCGTGACATCATAGAAACTATTAGAAAACTCAAATGGCAATGGGTTGGTCATGTTGCAAGAATGAAAGACAACCAATGGACATCATGACTCACAACATGGATCCCCTGAGATCACATGCGAAACCCAGGCCGACAAAACATAAGATGGAGAGATGAATTAGACAAATTCAGAAAATACTGGCTCTGCAACGCCTATGATAGAGAATTGTGGCGAATCCTAGGGAAGGTCTATGTCCAACAACGGACGTTAAAAGACTGATGATGATGATGATGATGATTCTTCACCACCAGTATATTTTAGTTCAATATTTGCGTACAGTGAATTATAAGGCTATTTGAAATTTTTCGTGTAAATTATTTAAATGTTGCCACTGTAGCAGAAGTTAGATGGGAAAAACATATTTGCATAATAATTTGACACGCATCGTTATAACGGCTGACTGACTGATCGACTGACTGATAGGCTCTGATTGACTGACTGGCTGACATACCGAGAAACGCCCACCATTTCTCGTTTCCCCCAACTCCTTTTACATATGTCTAAAAGTGCAAGGGAGAGAACTCACGCATCAATTGTCTGACTTTCAGGCTTGTTGCAAATTGCATTTTAATCTCCCCGATTTAAGAGAACAATGATCCAATATTAGTAAGTATCGAATTTTGACTACATCTATGTTTTGTTGATGTATGTTTTCCCTGTTGCCCGTTTGTTGACAGCTTATTACCAAATGTTTTTTTTCTCTTGAATTCTCACAGAAAAATCGCACGTTTCTTTCATTATTTTTAGATTAGTCAATAAGGCTTATTCATTCTTTTGTGATATCCTGAAAAATGCATCTGGAAATTTCATCGTACTAAGAACCGTGAGAATGTAAGCATTGATCTCAACAAATCCAACTGTTACATCCGTGGTAATCATTACCTTACAGTCGATGGTAACCTCTTCTTATAAAAAATCAGTGTCTGAGTATTGGGAATAGCATTCAACTGCAACCATGTCTCCGAAGCTTCTCCTCTTGTGTGGTCTTTGCGGTAAGAGCTAATTTTTTCTTCCTATTTATTTTGACAGCCAAGGTTAACCGAAAACATGCAGCTTCAGTTCTACTTCATACTGTGTGTTCCGAAAAAATACGCTCAGTGAAAATTTAGAATGACCTTTTTTTATTGCCTTGAGATTTTTAACTGAAATTTTAACTTTGGAAACAACAGTCGTGATAAAAGAAAATCTGAGAAGTTTATGTTCTTATGCTTCAGTTGTACGACCACAAGAACGGTTTAAAAATGCTTGTTTGAAACCGTAATTAAAGTAGTTCTTTTTTCCTGCTTGTTGACACTGGGTTGAAAGAGAATAGCCTTTCTGCCTTTGGTCCCGACATATGCAAACGGTCAGAGGGTGACTCGTTTGATTTTTTCCATGTAGTGATTGGGTGTGATGTATGTGACTCTGGTTCCTTTCCTGCAAGAACCAAGCCTTTTAAAATCGTTTATGTGGTCGCACAACTGAAGCGTAACAACTTAAATTCTGTGGAAAGATTTTAGCACATCGGTAGTTTTTTTTATGGTTAGAAGCTCAGTCAAAAAATCTCAGTGCAATTGAAAGTTATTTTTAATTTTCATTGTTCGCATTTTTTAGAGCACCCAGTATAAATGATATGTTTCCTATATAATTTTATAGAGAATTATTCTTCTTCGATTTCACTTAAGATCAGCAGCAGCAACAACAGCAGCTTTCTGAACTTGTCTAGTTCATCATGCCATTGTATATTTTGCCGGCCACAGATTCGCATATGATCTTTGGAGATCAATTTTGTGACGTCCAGTGGTTTTCTGACATTCTTGCAACATGAGCAGCCCATTGTTATTTGAGTTTTCTAATGGATACTATGATGTCTCTGATCCCAATTTCTCTCTAATATACTGTACTATCTTGAGATCGCTCAGTGTGATGTTGAGCATGAATCTCATATTTTTTACGATCATTCTTTGTTCAGCTCTGCTATTTCGATTTTGATCGTTGTATCTCTGTCCTCAAAACGGTTACTGAACATGAAATTTCTTTTACTGAAAGGCATGTGAACATCAACTTTCGTGTTTACTTCATTTAGTTAAGTGATCGCCAACCTGGGTGATACCACCAACCAATGGGTGATTTAAACTTTCAAGCAGTTGATAGTCCCATCACTAAGTCGCAAGGTATGTCTGTATCTTAAATTTTGAATGTGCTATTTTTGTTGTTATGACTAACAGTGCGTTATTACAAACCAAAACAGTAACCTTTTAGTATATGATATTTACGATGTATATTTACTTTTCGGGGCTTATTTACAAGTTGTCTTTTGCGAGTTGTATTTCAAAGTGCATACTTTTACCCACGCAATTTTAGCAATTTTTCCTTTGTTTATTCGTTTGTTTGCCGGGAAATCTAACCACCTATTTAAATGGCCAATAAATGGCTAACTGGATTTGAAATATTAGTGGGCTGTACAGAAATTTTACACTCACCAATGTTTCAAAAGTGAGCGCTTGGCATAAAAAGAGAGGCCGCCACTGAATAAATTTGTCTAGCACTATTTGTATAACTATGTCCAATTTCGACTTTGTCATTTTCAGGGTGAAGTAATTTGCATTTACTTATCGACTGGAATGGACACAGTAAACTTTGTCAAACTCTTATACAAATTTGGCTCAGTCTGTGAGAAATCAAAATAGGCTGTCTAACTGACTGAGCTAAATTGATTTGTTTTGGATATTAACGAGATTTTATCATATTGATGGAGACAAAGAGACAACGATCGAAATCGAAAATGCAGAGCTGGAGAAAGTAGACCACTACATATACCTAGGATGGTGAGTCTTCATGAAGTCATAAGAAGAAGAAGAAATCAAGCTAAAAATCGCACTCGGTTGGCAAGCTTCAGGTATAGCAAGCTCGACTTTTAAGAGCAAGAAAATCCCAGTTGTCCAAAAAGGTATACAATCAAAGTATCCTAAGATAGCCATATATGGAGCTGGTACATGGAACCTAACCAGGAGACTGTCCCTCAAACTGAGAACCATGCCATGTGCACATGAGAGAATCATGCTTAACCTCACATGTTGAGATCATAAGATAGCACAGTATATTAAAGAAGAGAGAAGAGTCCGAGGCGTTAAAGAAACTTTCAGAAAACTCTAATTGTAATGGAGTGGACGTGTTGCAAGAATGACAGACAACTGCTGTACATCACGACTCATAACGTGGATTCTCAAACATCAGGCGCGAGGCTGTGGCCGACAGAAAGTAAGATGGCGTGACGAGCTAGATAAATTCAAAAAGCACTGGCTCTGCCATGTCTTTAGCAAATCTTGAGGAAAGTTTTGGTCCAGCGACAGATGCGAAGAGACTGATGATGACGATGATGCTGATATGCATGTACATATTTCATCCGAATAGATAAATATATTTTACAAAAATATGTATTTTCACATTTTTTTTACTTATCATATGTATCATCCAGAAGTCGGAGTGGAGATAGATCCTGCGGAAACCTGTCTTGTTCTACTTTTGAATTGTTTTCATACAAAGAAATTAATATAAAAATCCGATTGACTACTAGGGACTCGCATAATGATTAAGAGTTATTTTTTTCCTATTTTAAACCGAGCATATAGTCAACTTCTGCTTTCTCAAATCAAACGATAATCTTTACAACAGCAAATATTTTTCAAGTTCCTCTGTTTAATCTTCGTTATACAAAGTGTAGAAATAACGAGTAGGGTTTCTCTTTCATTTAAATACAAGAAAATATTTTGCATCTAGAGGTATATATTTTGCCACTGACAAAAACTCAACAACTGCGACTTAATATATTTTCATGAGTTAAACATTCAATACGTATTTCTTCTTGCAGTTTTTGCCTTTTTCATCGAAGTTTCTGATGCAAATTCTGGTGAGTACAAATATTTCTTTCCTTATTGATCAAAAAAATGAAAAAAAATCCTTACGTAGACTAAATAGCATCAGCAGTGGTCATCATATGTTCGTTGCTGAACAAAATTATCTCCCAGCTCCTTCTAGATCAACCGTGACTGTCCTAACCTCTGTCATTGTCACACCGGCAAACCTTTCTCATATCCTTATCACCAATCTGTTAACCTTTTGCACCATCTGTTATTCTTTCTTCTTGCAATGTATCTAGCCAATCTCCATTTTCATATCTTGAATATTTTTATGATATCTTTTTCATTTTGCTCTATTCTCTGATCCATCTTGATCTACTTCAAGTGTTATTCCTAAAATTGCTCTTTCCGATGCTCTTTGTGTTATTTTGAGTTTATTTTTAAGTGATTTAATCAGAATCCGCGTTTCACATCCGTGTGTCATAGCTGGTATAATACATTCATTGCACGCATGTTGGCAAAGTGCTTTTCAGCATGGCTCTATATTCTAACCCAGTCAAAAGAGTTGAAAACATACATATATATATATATATATATATATATATATATATATATATATATATATATATCATCATCATCATCATCATCATCAGTCTTTTAACGTCCGTTGTTGGACATAGACCTTCCCCAGGATTTGCGACAATGCTCCATCATGGACGTCGCGGAGCCAGTATTTCTTGAATTAGTCTAATTCATCTCTCCATCTAATATTTTGTCGGCTTCGGTTTAGCATATGATCTCCGGGGATCAAATCCTGGGGAAGGTCTATGTCCAACAACGGACGTTAAAAGACTGATGATGATGATGATGATGATGATGATGATGATGATGATGTACAGAATAATGTTAATCGAGAACAGCGTAAAGGTGTATTTCTCTTAATTTTTCAAGCCCCCTCTCGATTGCTTTCCATTCAACGATAGAGATATGAATGAATTGCTTGGTTTTGCGAACAAAGATTGTTTAGGGGAATGATATCCATACCTGTAGGACCATAGACGGTAGGGCTTGTGTGCAGAATATACTTTTAGCCTGAGCAACGAATTGCTAAGGTGAGACCAGTTTACCAAGGGTCGACCCCACCTTTTAAACTACGGTCGACCGAGGAGGTACGGATAGGAGCCGGATTCTAGAGTCGTAGATTTCACAGGAGAGTCCTCCTGACAGATGTGACCTAGCTATGAGGGTATGCCGCCCCTCTACGGGTGTATTCCGACAGCAAGGTTGGCCTGTGGTTGTGCTAAAGTACGTGAACAGTCTGTAGTTAGTAGATGCCGGGCTGGCTATTGAGTTCTACCGTCCCTTTGGGGCATGATTGGGACAGTGCAGCTATCATTGGCTTCAAGCACAGAGCCTCCGTATTTTCAGGCACAGATACAACGGATAGTACAACTGCCTGCTGCCTACCGAAAACGAATAGAGAAAAACAACCACGTACTAATGATGTAAACACTCACACCGAATACCCTGACTTGTAATTTATAACCACTAGCAGAAATACACACCCCACAAATGAAATAAAAGAAGGGCCCTACCACCTAGAACAGTAGACACACTCCCCCCAACTAATTTCCCAAACAAGAATTTAAAATATACTGAATCATTCGCCTGAAGAAGTCCAAGCAGGACAGAAACATAAACGTATTTGTTTAGCGAATCCTCATACAACTATATATACATATGCATATATACACATATGCATGCATAAACATGTTGAGAAATGGATACATAATCCGCCAGAACGATTATAAATTGCGTTATATGCATACATGTACATATATACCAACATACACACACACACACACACATATATATATATATATATATATATATATATATATATACTCACACACACACACACATATATATATATGTGTGTGTCTCTGTGTGTGTGTGTGTGTGTGTGTGTGTGTGTGTGTGTGTGTGAGTTTGTGTGTGTGTGCATGAAGTCTATGATAAAGTTTATTTACATCTTTAAAATTCTATGGACCTTGACTGTTAACCAGGGGCCCTGCAAAAAATGTTTCCAATTGGTCCCTGCTGCTACCAAGGCCAGCCCCAAAAGTATCCATCACATCATGTCAGAGTGACCTATCTTAAAACATCCTGATAGAGTTTATGCAACGCCTGGGTGGTGCCACGCTGAACTGGCTTGGGGGGGATCGATGCTGGGTAGTGACGTGGGGAGAGTTGTACGAACAACGATGACTTAACATATTTTGTAATTCATCTGATGCTTCAGATATTATTGCGAAGTCATCGGCAAATTGTAAATGGTTGAAATATTCTCCCTACGTGTTTACCCCAGTTTTTTTTCCTCTGTCAGTTTTCCGAAAGCTGCGTTCACTGTTTGCCGTAAATAGTCCAAGCAAAATCCTATCTCCTTGTCTTACTCCCTTTCTAGAATAATCTAGAATCGTCTAAAATTATATCTAGAATTATCTAGATTTCCATGTGATTTACCTAGAAAGACATTTTCATCACCTAACAATAATGACGATTTCCGACGTACAGTTGAGCTTCAAAAGGGGAAAGGTCCACGATGATAGATAGAGGGGGGAAAAAAAAGAAAAACAGATCCTATCCCCATCAATCAATGATAGAAAGAAAGAAAGAAAGAAAGAAAGAAAGAAAGAAAGAAAGTGAGAAAAAGAAATAGACGAAAAAAGAGAGAAAAATGAGAGGAGGAAAAGAAAGAGAGATAAAAAGAGAGGGGGATAAAATTGAGCTATGGATGTTGATTTTCAGTTAGAAACTGGATTACCCCATATTATATCTAAAATTATCTAGATTCTCGTGCCATTTATCTAAAAAAATATCTAGATACTATTTTATTAAATACTCTCCCATGGCCAAATCTAGAGAACCACTTGGCGGAAAACTGTTTTCTTTTTTTTTTTTTTTCTTTTTTTTCTTTTTTTTTTCACAAAAGTTGAAATATCTTCAAAACTTATAAGATGAGTCATCTACAGCCAGGGCAAAGTTTGACCCAGAAGCAACCAGTCTGTTTCTTTTTTTATGAATCAGTGGATTCTAATCAGCGTTTTGTTTCTTGTTGGGTGGTTAGATGTGTATACTCAAATTTGTTTGTTCATGTACCATGCCTTAGCATGTATCAACCACTATCATAGAAAATCTGCGACCTAGACTGACCTTCGATTTTGAATAAGAAATATATAACAACTCGCCATCATTGTTAATGATTGAACAACCGTAGCGTCAAATTTGAAGTCATGAGAAAAAATTTCATTTGGTCAAAATAAATGCTATTTATGACGTGCCTAGCGTTTTCCAATAGAGAATATATACAATATAGAAATTTAAAAAAAACAACACCTGGAAACTTCTAGATTCTGGATAATCTCGGAATCAATAAAACTGTCAAAATGGAGTTCCAAAAAGGTCAAGTAAGTTTTTTTCTTCTAAAAATCAAATATATATATATATATATATATATATATATATATATATATATATATATATATATATATATATATATATATATATATATATATATTTAGAAAGGGTCTAGCGAAGTACTGATGTCAATTTTCAAATCTGTAGACAATATGGCCGGAAGCGCTGTAGCACACAATCTCACACACACACGCATATATTGAGAGAAATAAAGGATAGAGCCCTTCGCTGGTCTTGGTGACAACAGTTGTTCAATTATATTTCCATAGATAATGTGCGCCTGGATTTTTTAGCTCAAAATTTCGGGAAAATGTGGGTTATACATTGGGAAATACGATTATTATTTGTGTACATAATATCAAATTGAGAACAATGGATTAAACGAAAAAACGTAATCTATACAAATAATAACATGAAATATGGAGTTGTCGTCTGCTACGCTTACGTCATCGGGGACGTTCGTTGTTGTAATTGAGTAGAAATAGCATTTTATGTAACATTGAACTTGATAAAGTGTATTTTCGCTCAAGTTTACCTTTAGATTAGTCTAATATCCAGGAAATATTGAACATATTCTGCAACATGATGTTGAACCACCGTAGCCATCAAAAGTAGCTATATTGTGTACCTTTGTGGTCGTGTGTTTGTTTATATGCTTGTTATTTTTTCAAGGCTTCCGATCATGCTGTTTTGTCTACAAATCATCAGTATTGACTTGGAAATTGGTATCAGTACTCCATTAGACACTTTATAAAAATAAGGGGGTTTTGGGGGGTGGGCAGAAAGACGGAGTTTTTTTTACCTTTTGCTTGTCTGATTTTGACGGGTTTGATTCTAGATATTTATTTTTTTACTCTATTCTAAATGATTTTGCTTTTTTTTTCCAGTGGAAAGTGCAAGTGATGTCATAAACAGAATTCATTCTGACCATATTTATTATTCGATGGACTTTCTTTTTTTTTTTTACACGACTTCAAATTTTGAAGCAACGTTTGTTCAATTATTGACTGTGCAATTGCAAAAATTACAAATCATTGTTGTCATTTTTTTTTTTTTTGGAGGGCAAGGATAAACTAATTCATGAATGCCAGACGTCAGTGTGTCTCATTCTACGAGTATTTTTTTGTTTTCTGTTATTCAGGCGGACAACCCACTGATTGCGTGTACGAGGGAAAAACGTATCGGGACAGAGAGCGATTCCGAAAAGATTGCAATTTATGTATCTGTGTTCTTAAAAATGTTATGTGTTCACGAATGAAATGTTTAACGACCGGAGAAAAATAGCGTTATCTCGTTATGGAAGAAAAAAAAAAGATGGAAACTACAAAGAAAATGCTTGTAGTTAATCAATATTCGATTTCGAATAAAACCATGCCACGTTTGTTTGCGTTCGTCTCATTTATTAAACAATACATCAAGTTTGTTTTTTAATACTTTTATTTTATTAGATGAAGTATTGTAAATCGTGGTTTTTTGCTACTATCTACCTTCATCTTAATTGTGTTTTTGTTGTTTTTTTTTTTTTGCTTTTTTTTTTTTTTTGCTTTTTATCGCAGCTAAACCCAGTCTGGGTAATGATTTACAATACTAGTAAAAAAAAGAATTATTATAAAAATAACTAAAAATCGGATAGAACTGAAATATAAGCTATACGCGAACATGACACAGACGTGTTCAGGATTGGTAGTTTAAGGGTAGGATTTGGAGTGGTGCCTGCCACTTAGTTACAGTAGTTCAGTGGTAATAATGATTTTTTTTAAAAAACACCCACTGGCGGAGAGGGTCGCGAATTCGATTATAACCTGGAACTTACTCTTCATTTCAATCTGCAATGATGAATTATTTATTCATTGCTGAAGGGAGCCCAGCCTGAACTTAGTTGTAATAAAAAAGCAAAAGCAATTAAGAAGGTAGATAGCGGCAACTAATTTACAATAATACATTAACAGGTTTCATTTTTTGAAAATATAAAATTGCTTCTTTTTTTTACGTATTTTTCTCGACATCTGTACTTTTATGGAGCACTTGATTGGAAGTATTTTTTAACGTCTGAATAATTACTTGATAGAAACTGTCACGTGACCAACGTCTTTTGGTCAGCATGGTGATCAATTAAAAAATTGTAAAATGAGATGTTCAATGAGTAAGTTAGTTTTCATGCCTTCTACTGGACAGTTTTCTCTGAAAAGTCCGTGTTTCCAACAAAACAAGCGTGAATGCTGTCAGATACAGACTAATGGACCAATTTAGCGTAAAATTACATTGTATATGGAGTGGATGGAAAAACGTAATGAATTCAAAAATGCTAAAGGTTGGTACGTTATTTTTTAAAGGCGTTTTGTCTTTTTCACTACTATTTGGACGGACCTCTCACTCGTATGTATAAGTGGAAACATATCAGAACAGATAACAATTCAAAGGTGATTACAATTTTTGTACCCGTTTTCATAGAAATGCAAGGTGTATTCAAATGAAAAGAAAATAAATAACATAATCTCTGCATCAAAAAATGAAGTTAAGTACAAAGAGAATGTTGGTAGTTAATCCATCTTCAAATACTTTGGCAAGCTTTCGGTAAAGTAAGCTTAACCTCCAAGAATAAGAAAACCCCGTTTGTCCTAAAAACAAGTGTACAGCCAACGCATCCTCCAGATAGTCATCAATAGACGTGAAACATGGAAGCTAATCAGATTACTGACCCTCAAAATGAGATCCATGCAGTGTGCGTAGGATAGAATCATGTTGAACATCACATGGAGGGAACACAAGATAGCACGGTGTATTAGAGGAAAGATAGGAGTCTGAACAACTGCAGGACATCACGACTCACAACATGAATTCCCAGAGGTCATATGCGAAATTGTGACTGACAGGAGATAAGATGGCGTGACGAGCTTAAAAGAATTTAGAAAATACTTGCCCCGCGACATCCACGATAGAGAGGTCTGGCGAATCTTGGATAACGTCTATGTTCAACGACGAACGCTAAAAGGCTGCTGCTACTGATGATGATGATGATGGCGGCGGTGGTGGTGGTGGTGGTTTTCGTGTCTTTTGTTGAACAATACATTTGCAGTTCAAATAGCGCTACAAATTTACTATCCCAATGCGATAGTGACGAATAGGAATTTATTTTCTCCAATGGAGGCAGCGCTTATAACGAAGAATTCGGATGTTACTTGCCAGGCCCAGATTTCATGGCAGAAGGCTGTAGAATTGATTGGTGGGAACACCGTATTAACATAAAAAAACAAAAACACGAAGGAATTTAATCGTCAAACATTAACGCTTTGAACTGATGACGACCATTCTCAAAACTATAAAAATTATCCGTACGTTATCAGGGTTTTGAAACTATGAAACAGCTTTGTTCTTTGTGTGAAAACTCTCCTCAACTTCTATAATTTTATGGGGCAATTGATTTGAAATATCATTGAAACAGGTCTGGTTGGTCACTAAATAGAAACCATCATGTGATCAAGGTATTTTTGTGGTATTTCGTGTTGGCGGTGACCAATTAAGCAATTGGAAAACTGGATGATAAATCAATAACTTACCTCTCTCGCACTTTGCTGAGCAATGATCACTAAAAAAAAATGTGAATTTTCAACAAAAAAAACAAAAAAAAAAGAACAGACGGACAGAAAATAATGGGATCAATCTAGAATGAACGTACATTGTAAATTTGCCCCCGCCCCCTAAAAAAACCTTTTGGGAATGTTTGTTTTTTTAAGTTCTTACCTGATGACCCCACTTCGTGTTGCCATCCCCGTATGCTCAAAGCTATCTCTTAAGACCACATGCTGACCTAAAAAGTCCGAAACACACATGACAGACTAAATTGAGACTGCTCGTACATACATACATACATACATACATACATACGTACATACATACATACATACATAACCAGCCAATCTGCAGGACCAATTCGAAAACTGGAAAAAAAAAACTGTGTCAATACATTTGATGTTAGTTCTGCTGGACGGTTTCTTAAAAACTCAAAAGTGACGATTTATGCCCAGGACAGCCTGGTGACTGAGATCAGTGTGTATTTACCGTTGTCACCAGCGGTTAATGTTCGGACCCACGCAAAAATCCAATATTTCCAAGTCTTGCTTTCAAAGTAGATAACCCTTTTATAGTTAGAGGATATTTGCAGCAAAAATGGTAAGAAAACATGAATAAAACAGATGTTCTCAAAGGTTGAGATAAACAATGAATAGGTTGATGCCTGCTTCGTTTATGGGGTAAACAAAAAAATAACTAAACATTACGATTGTTTTACTTTTGGGATAACGATTTTGCGTATGCGCTGTCCCATGGTCTGATGCTCTTTTGATCCAACCAACATTTCATAAAAACATTTTATTCACATCGATTCATATGCATTTCTATTCATATATTCTGCAGGTTCAAGTTCTTCGAAAGATTCTTTTGTATGACTTCAAATCTTGAAGCTACAACTGTTCAATTATTGACTGAATTTTTCTTTTTTATGTTGATTTGTCGAATCCTTCAAAGTTAATACGGTAATCCCTGATCATACTCTACTTCCGACCTTCTTTTAATCCTGACCAGTGATTCATCAAAACGTTTTATTCACATTTATAAATGTGTCTATCAATCAATGGTACTGGTACAAGTTCTGTAGTCCGACCTTCACGAATGAAAGCTAATACCGAAGGAAAATAATGAGTAATGAAATAGAAATAAATAAAATTGGAACAATAATAACTAAAGAAATATAATAGTAATATCTTTTTCTCACCGACGAGTAACTATCAATCTCCGGTTCTGGACATCGGAAACAAAAAGTTGTTTTGTTTTTTTGTTTTTTTTTTACATGAGACTTTTCTCCAAACATTATTATTACGAATAGCACAAAGATTTCTGACGATAAAATTGATTTTATGAAAGTTCTAGGGGTTTTCATCACAAATCGCTTAGAATAGCATTAAGTAGTAACAGAAGTGGCAGAGTGAAACAAGCAAGTAAACAACCCCTGCCCTTTCCTCTCTCGGAGTATCAGCAACCTGTCCTGAACAAGAACATATTTGATTAAGTTGAACAGAGTTGCTCTTGGTGCAAATGGAAGCAAATTTCAAATATAATGATAATAATGATATTAGTAAATGCAGTACAAACTCAAGTTTTATGTGTCATAATTGGTAGGTGTTCTCTTGGTGGTGTTCGGAGGGACCCAGTTGTCATTTTGTGACTGCTAGCCAATATTCCAACGTGTTCTGTTGATGGCCTACAGGAGGGACACAGTCGTTGGCCAAAATTAGAAGAAAAAAGCGAGGACGAAAGAGGACAACAAATTAGTTATGTATTGTTACCTAAAAAACGAACAGTCTGACAGAGACTGCATAATCACAATACGGAGCGAAACATCCTCAGTAGATGTATCAAGTAAGAGACTGACTGATCAAACGAAACAAACCTGGAGAAGGAAATGGCCACCAGAGATATAACGGCTGAAAATCTGCAAGAACAGAGAGGAAAATGAACGTGGCTCACCACCAGAGGCATAACCCGGCGCAGTTAACATAAAAAACAATAAAGTAGAAGCAAATATAAATCCCAACCACGACTGCAGTATAAGCCAAAGACAATTATACCCCAATAGAATAAGGAAAGGCCTTGATACAAACTGTAAAAGAATTAATATAGAAGAGAAAACACATCTCCTTTACCATCCGTTTGGGGCAAGGACAGGCAAAAATAAAAGATCCAAGTGAACATGACAATTGCCTCTTCTAGAATATCGAAACTAACAACATAACGGAGCTTAACAACCTTATCTCTGCTGTTGCACAGTAACCGACATCTCTACGACGCGAGCAGAAACCCTGAACAACAGAAATAAAATTTGTGTCCGAGAAATTAGATAAGAAAAACGGATCTTCCATCGACCAAGAGACGAAACATCACTGGAAAAAAAAACCACTGCACATGAACAGAACACGCGTATGACTATGGAAGACACACAGGAAAAGGCAAAAAAGGATACCCCAGGGCAGTGTTAGAGACACACCGATGAAGACTAACCAAAGAAGTGAGACTGAAACGGATACAGACAAAGGACTGTCCATTACACACAGGACCACAATTTCCGAAACAATGAAAAGAACTGCTACCAAGACTTGGAAGGATAAAGAAACCAGAACATTAAACAAAATTCCACAGAGGCAAATAACTTCGAGAACAACATATTGGGATGCCAAATGAGACATAACAAATCTCCAGAATGGTTATATAATATTGAAAAAAAAAAAAGAACTTCAAGACATAGATGGAGAACTTCAAGACATAGATGAAGAAGAACAACCAACTCCAAAGTTGCTTAGATGATGGTGAGGTCCCAGACTAGTCGACCGGGGGCAGACAGACCCTCATTTAAAAAGACACTTAGAAAGGGAACCAGGCAAGCAACTATAGACCAATCACACGCCTAGCACTACTGATGAAAACTCTGACAGGATAGATAGCATAGAGAATATATATTTCCATGGAAATAAGAAAACCCCTAGCAGATGAACAGAAAGCAAGCAGGAGAGGAACCAGAAGGATGAATGACTTGTTCTAAATTGATCAGATGATTTAGAAAGAAGTAAGAAAAAGGAGAAAACGCTGCCAAAGGATTGATTTACTATAAACACAGCATATGACATGATCCAACACAGCTGGATAATCGAAAGTCTCATGATATTCAAGATAAGTGAACCGATGATGAGATTCATAGCCTAATCAATGAAAAACTGGAAAGGAGACTTGACTGCCTCAGGAGACAACTTAGCCGAGGTAAGTATAAAAAAAGAAATTTTCCTGGGGGGACTCTGCAAACAACACATGATACCCCTAAACCAATGATTGAAAAACGGCAAAGGATACCAATTCTCCGAAACGAAGGAGAAAGACAACCACGCTATGTACATGAACGACATAAAGCTAATTATAAAAAATGATAAAAAAAATGATAAAAAAAATAACTCCAAGTTTTGTTCAACGTAGATAAAGAATACGGCGATGATATTTGGATGGCGTTCGGAATAGAAAAATACGTGCTAATAACAATGCACCAAGGAAGGCCCACAGCTGTCAAAGGAATCGAGAACAAAAGAATCAGAGCATTAACCACACATGACCGATATAAATACTTAGGAGTTGTGGAATGTGACGCGATAAAACAGGAAGAAATGAATAAAAAAATAAGGAAGGAATACCTTCAATATTAGAGACCAACCTAAACAGCAAAAATTTGATAAAGGGCATGAACACATGGACAGTATCGGTAATGAGATACACAGCTCTATTTCTTGGATGAACAAAGGAAGAACTCCAATCGATGAACCGGCAAACGAGGAAGCTCATGACAATGCACAGGGCTCTACATCCTTGAAATGGCACAGATAAACTGTACGCGAAGAGGAAAGAACGTGGTAGAGGACTCATTAGCGTAGAATACTGTATCCAAAAAGCTGGATAAGAAAAATATGTGCAAGTAAACAGCGTAGATATTATTCAATATGCACGAGGCAAAAGTGAAATTAACGTAACACAGGGCAGTAGCCAAAATTACGAACTGTATTTATTTACTGATTTCATATAATTATGAATGTTTCGAAAGAGGAAGGTTTTTTATTTTGGTTTGAAACGTTCTTAATGTTTGTATGCTCTGGATATCATTGGGTAACTGATTCCGAAGCCTGGGTGTTACATGGGTGAAACTATTATGCTCATAAAGACCCGTTCGAAAGTCAAATCATCTAAATCTCAGATGTTAATAAGATCATAGAGTTCATAGGGGCACATATAATGCAGACATTGTAATTAAAATTTTGAACGCTTAATATTACTTATTATTAGAAAGAAAGAAAGAAGGGAAAGAAGGGAAATATTCCCCTCTTCTTTCTTCCGTGTAATAAAGGACAGAAACAGATGGCACAACCAGTTTTTCAATGTCCCTCGCTTGTTTCAAAATCACTCGAACATACACAGAAACACGCATGCGCAAACGACGAAAAAGCGAGAAAGATTTTTAAAAAAAGAAAAGAAACATTTTCAAGAGTCAAAACGTATCATTAAAGAAGCACAATGGATTCGTTAAAAGGCTACTTGACATTACTTTTTAATAGATCATTCTTGTGAAAAGAAAAAAAGGTGTTAGTACATTCCTGATGGAAACCGATATAAATGAGAACAGGAGGTAAGAACGTAAGAAGCAGCCGACAGTTTGACCTGATAACCTCGTTCTTATCGCTGTCTTTTGCGCCTCATTGTTCGGTTCCAAATGGAGAGCAAGGTGTTCGTTATGTCCCTGTTGTTTTCTCAGAGATATTATCTCCCGATTTTAGCAGTTTTTCGCTTCTTTGTTTTATTAGGGACCGTCAACTAAAACTGCCAACATCAGCATAGTCAACATCGATGTATGTTTATTTGTTTTATATTCAGGTCTGTCTGGCTAGCTGGCTGGTTGTTTAACTACGCATCTTTCGTACCAATGAGGCTAAAAAGCCGAAAATTTAAACATTTACTCTCTATTATGCCTAGAGAAGAACTCGTTTTCTTGTTTTCTAAATTCATCTCTATTGCTTCTTAGTGGGTTTCAATTTGCTAAGTATGTTCATGCTGAATTAGACCCTTAGTTTTCGTCCGTTAGCATTCACTCTTGTTTTTTGTTTTGTTTTTTTGAAAATACGAACTTTATGGTGATCACCTCCCAACAATATTCGAGAGAAGTAACTTAAGCCTTGATCCCAACCTTTTTCCAATTTTTAGCAATTGATCACCCCCAACACAGCATGCTACCCAGAGACGTTGGGAAAGTGAGAGTTTCTTTTGAGTAACTATCCAGACCTGCTTTATTCTGTCTTATTTTTTGTCTTTTCGTCAAGCTGGCCTCCAGCCATTCTGTGGAACGAAATCTCTGCATTAGCGGTTAGTTTGTTTTTGTTTTGTTTTTTTTTCCTAATTCTATTTGATTATTTACTCGTGTTTGTATTATCAAGGAATAATCGTAAGTTAGAAGAGAGTAACGCCATTACCATATGTTACCATGTATAGTGCGCAATTTTTCCGGAGATTTTGAGCTAAAAAAATCCAGTTGCGTGTTATCTACAGAAACATAATTGTTATACATGTTCGTATTCATAATTGTATACACAGGATAATGCATTTCTCATTCGAAATTGAATTTCCCATCGGACAGTGTAGATAATCAATGATAGCGGGTTATACGAGGTGAAATACGGTGAGTGAAAAAGATGTTGATATGGCTATACTAGTTAAATGTCTGGGTGCACGAGCTAAATGGTATCACTGGCGCCTAATAGCGTGTTCGGATTTCAGTGGGTAATCCAAAATCGTACATCTGTAAATCTCTCTCTCTCTCTCTCTTTCGTTCTTTCTTTCTCTCTTTCTCTCTCTTCTCCAACATAGCTCATATTTGTAGATTGTGATGCATCTCTCTCTCTCTCTCTCTCTTTCGCTCTCTCTTTCTTTCTGTTTCTCCTTTCTCTCCTTTCTTTAACACCGCAAATTCCAATGTCTCTCTCTATCTTTCGTTCTTTCTCTCCTTTCTCTTTTCTTGAACATTACTCATATCTGTAAATTTTAGTGCATCCCCCCTCTCTGTCTCTCACTTTCGTTCTTTCTTTCTCTCTTTCTCTCTTTTCTCTAGCATAGCTCATATCTGTAGATTGCGATGCATCTCTCTCTCTCTTTCTCTCTCTCTCTTTCGCTCTCTCTTTCTTTCTGTTTCTCCTTTCTCTCCTTTCTTTAACACCGCAAATTCCAATCTCTCTCTCTCTCTCTTTCTCTCTCTCTCTTTCTCTCATTCTTTCTCTCGTTTCTCTTTTCTTGAACATTACTCATATCTATGAATTTTAGTGCACCCCCCCTCTCCCTCTCTCTCTCTCTCTCTCTCTCTCTCTCTCTCTCTCTCTCTCTCTCTCTCTCTCTCTCTCTCTCTCTGAACAAACATCGATCAACATTAAAACTCTTATCTTTCTCTTCTCAAATGACATAGAAAATCATTTTAAGTCTGCCACTTTTCCGGTCGGTGAGATTGGGTGTTGGCAACACATTCCGGAGCGGGGAGATATATGCAGATGTCCAATATTACGGAATGTTTTAATTGTGATTCGTCCCAAGCAGTCACTCGCTCAAAGTGTCACCTTGATCCACAACCCTTTTTCTCACCCTCAAGCCCCCCTCACAAGATCTGGAACTTGAGGGAGAATATCTTGTTTGCCCCACCCCCACCAGAGGACGCACATGGAACTCATTCATCACAAGAATGCAAAACTAAGAAGCTTGTGGAAAGATTCAGGAGGGCCCTCAACATTTTATCCTGAACTGAATTAACTTGAAAATTAAAACCATAAGTTCAAAGATGCGTCAAGCATCCTTAAGAGAGAGACAGACGGACAGAAAGAGAGAGAGACAGACAGACGGACAGAAAGAGAGAGAGAGACAGACGGACAGAAAGAGAGAGAGAGACAGACGGACAGAAAGAGAGAGAGAGACAGACAGACGGACAGAAAGAGAGAGACAGACAGTCAGAAAGAGAAAGAGAGGGTGGGTGAGGGGGGCTACCCAAGATTAGCTGGTGAATTACAGTGGATAGGAACATCAGACTGGTTAATAGAAATTGGCACGACATTTCCATACTGGCTTGAAATCGCACAAGGTTTAGCACCTTGGCCGTGTCATCTGTTGCACGATGTGGGCACATCTGAGTATGAGTCTACCTGTACGCATTTATGCATAAGCTTGTAGGTCTGGGAATACTCAATGATATTGTATTGACAGACAACTATGAAAGCTACATCCACGAACTGACAGCCTTTGGCCAACAAGGTGTTTAAGTACAACATACAAACTTGTTAACGATGCTCATCATCAGTTGGAGGACAAGGTTGTGGAGGAGGAAGGGAAGATGAGGACGGTTCGCCCGAAAGTATGGACAAAGTTCCATATCAATCTAACATGATACGGCTACGAAAATTGATATTCAGCATTACAAGTTGTGGTAGTTGTTGCAGGAAGAGGAGGAAGATGAAGAGGAGGAAGATGAAGATGACGGTTCCCCCGAAGGTCTTGATATTGACTAAATTGATTTTTAATATGCTAGGGACCGAGAGACAGATAGAACAACTGAAAAGTGCCGTATAGAGATGCATGGAAGCATCTAAAATAATAATCTTTGTTTTGTGAGATTAAAATGAAATTATTCATTACAAATTGCCAGAACATGGACTGAGTGTCACTGCATGATTTTAGAATAATTGGCTTGTCTGAATGACGCAATGGATCAGCAAAAAACCCTTCTCGAGGTCAAGAAAATCGACTAGACCTCTTTAGCTTCAAATTTTTAAAAAAAGGTTTGACTCAAAAGTGAAAAACTTGAGATTATAATTGATAATTTCAATTCAAAGCAATACAGTTTTCACAAGATATGATATGAGTTTATAGGTGTGAAGAAGATACAGTATTTGGAGATCTTGTTGAGACAAGGTTGGAGCGCAATGCTTTTGTACACGATTTTATATTTTCATACACAACACTGGGGTAATCACAATCATTGATTTATCGATTACTTCTTTATGGTAGTGCAATGTATACTCAGTTTGAGTGACTCCGACTTGTGGTGAAACCATCATAGCGTCAAATGTTTCGGGCGTCAGGCATTTCATAGCAGCCTTCACGACGCCCAAGTACGCTTTGAATTATATCGCTAACTTCAAGAAGCCCTGAGTTTTACTTTGAAATTCCATTTTTTAAATTGGAGTTTAACTTCCTCAAATTGAAGTACAACCTTTTCAAATTAAAGCTGTTCTTTTTTTATTTGAAGTTAATCTTTTCTTGATCAGAGTTCAACTTTTTTTTTATCTGAAGTTCTACTTTTTTTTAGATTAAAGCTAAAAAGGTGTAGTATTGAAAGCGTCCAATCTCTTTTCCTGGTTAATCGTGAGTTTCACAGACATAGATAATCATACTGGTAGAGGGCAACCTAAATCCGCGTATCCTGAAAAAAAAACTGGTTTTAAATAATAAATATTTGATTATAAATCAACGAAGGGACACAATAGTGCATTAATTTTCATAATTACTCGGTAGACGGCTTTCAGCTTTAAATAATTCATGGGAGTATTGTTTGACACGCCCTTTTGTTAACTGCAAATCATCAAACATAACCTGACAGTGAGATATACAACAACCCCGCTATTAACACTCTTCTGTTTAACTTTTCGATATAACGTCATTGATAATATATATATATATATATATATATATATATATATATATATATATATATATATATATATATATATATATATGTAAACAGGTCTAGCTAGTGACTCAGTAGCAACCATCGCGTGACCAATGTCTTTTGGCAGCATACTTGCTAGGATGATCAATTTAAAAATAGATACATAGATAGATAGATAGATAGATAGAGTGAGAGAGAGAGAGAGAGAGAGAGAAAGAGATAGATAAGAACAGGCTGAAATTGGCAGGAACAGATTGAGACAGATAGATAGCACTGACTAACAGGTTGTCATAC
The DNA here is from genome assembly GCA_963457665.1 of Thysanoteuthis rhombus. NCBI lineage: Eukaryota > Metazoa > Mollusca > Cephalopoda > Oegopsida > Thysanoteuthidae > Thysanoteuthis > Thysanoteuthis major. The sequence goes on from OY735223.1 coordinate 30,847,522, forward strand.
CGAAAGACTCCCACTACCTCCCGTTTCTCCCTCTAAAAAGGCAAGGGCATGAACTCGTGTAAACTACGTGTTTAAGAATAACGTCCCTTGCAAAATCTTCGCCGAAGAAAAGATGAGATTGAACTAGCGCATCTGATGATCGCAGGCACTCGATCATTCGAGAATGACGGCTCCTAGAGGAGCACACTGTCATGTCTTCTCCATAAAACTATTTGTGCTATGGGAATGGATCAGGTGCACAGTCCAGTCCTAGGTTGGTTAGATGTTCTATTAATCGGCGATCGAGAATAGACCGAGAAGGATGCAGAATATGTTCTGTTAATCGGCGACGGATCAAAAACCAAGAGGGATGCATAACAATCTTTTTTCCCTGCATACGGCACTTGGTATTCCCAGACAGTCACCCATCTTAGGAATAACAAGGCTGGACGTTGTTTAACTTCGGTAATCGTCTTGGTTGTATCTAGCGCAGCTATGGTTGACTTCAAGGCTTTGTCTTTAATAATCGTTTCAGATCACATTGAACAATTAATCTCATCTCTTGATTGGCTCGTGATCATTTCAGCTTCAATCTCTAGTCTTCTATTTCTCATTTTTCAATAGTATGTTTTATTTTTCATTCATTAAAATCTATCAGCCAAAACTATCATCAACATTGTCAACATCAACATGGGTTTTTTCAGTTTTCATGTTGGTCTGGCTACATATGTGTCCCGCTTACAAGGTCGCATCAATGTAGTTAGAGGGCTAACAATTTAATCATTAACACCTCGCTACGTTCATAACCTCCGATAGATTTTAAGTGGGGTTCAATTCACGAAGTTACTCTAAATCAGTCCCTCACTTTGTGTTCACGATTTTTCGAAAATTAGGACTTAAGTGATCACACACCTTACAAAGGGCCGGAGAAGTAACTTATTCGTCGATCCCATCCTTTCCCAATTTTTTAATTGCTCACACCCAACACGACATGCTACTAAAAGACATTGATCATGTGACTGTTCCTATTGAGTGACGAACCATACCTGTTTTGTTTTTGTTTTGTTTTGTTTTTTAGGGTTGAAAAGATTAGATATTCTCTGATTATTTCAATTAAAAAAATATAGTAAAATCAATCTTTAGCATCTGTCTTATTCAAACGTGTCCTGATCTTGGCCGTTATAATGACAACGTTTCGGCTGTTGTACTATCCGTCCTTCTTCTGGTGCCTATCGTATTTGGTAACATTTCTTGGTCAGGAAGTGAAATTCATGTACTCTGATTCAGTGGAACGATTAGAAGGGGCTCCATAAGGTCGAATCGAAAAAATTACTTGTATGAGTCAGTTCAGATTAGTTACTCAATAGAAACCGTCTTTTGGCAGCATGCTGTGTTCAGGGTGATCAATGAATGTTACTTCTCTCGCTTTTTGTTGGGTGGTGATCACTAAAAAATGTCTGAATTTTCAAAAATCTAACATGCATGCTGAAGGGCAGGGCACAAAGTAAGGGATCAATTTGACATCAACTTGAATTGTAGATTGAAACCCCACTAAAATAACTATTCATGAGCCATATTTGAAAAAAAAAAAACTTTTTTTTCTAAACATGATGAAAAGTAGATGTTGAAAAATTCAGCCCTGTAGCTCTACTGATACGGCCTGTATGCATGAAGCTTACATATATAGCCAGCCAAACAATTAGCCGGACCAATTTGAAAACAATTCTGAGAGTTTTGATGACAGTTTTGGTTAACGGTTTCTGATATCCTCTGGTATGGACAAAGGAATGAGAACAATCTACCCTAGTAATCCAGTAATCGAAATTTCCAAAAGGTTACGAATATAACATGCACCGAGAGAAACCTAAAAGGTATGGCAACCGAAGCGTTTTGACTAAAACAACCAAAATGAAGATACTAGTTGTACTAAATCAGTGTGTTAAAAGACTATATCCTCATCTCAGAAATCCAGACGAAAGTTTGTGTTGTAATTCTGAAAGGACCATTGGCTTTTGTTTCGGATAGCCATCTTTTCCGGGTTATTATTAAGGTTGTTATGTATGAAATGTCGTCTTTAGGATAGTGAGGTGAAGGATATTAAACAATAACAATCTTATCTTATGATAATACGTCATCTCTATGTTTTCTTCAAGTTCAGTGGTCACAAGTTTAGTAAAAGCACAAATCATGGCTTCTCTGTCGTTGAAAATGTTGTTACGAATCTGAAGTTCAAAATGTTTGAAAAGCTGATTATCTGGAGGAGAAATGTCAGATGAATATGGAGGATGCTGCAAGACTTTATAACCCGATTCTCTAAGCTGAGAAAAATAGCGCCTGACACTGTCATGGAGTATTTCATATAGTCCATATGAGACTCGCTTTTCAAACTTTTCAACCTTTTTTATTACCCAGAGATGACATGATACGTTGGCTGTCGAAGTTCCTAAGTCTTCTGGAAGTGATCACAATATTGTTCATTGGTCGTTGGCCTCTGCTGTCGATAATTATTCATAATTAGGAACAGATTTAGGCCTCTGTTTAGGTTTGTCTATATCTGTGTCTATATATGCGGATCAGAATCTGTTGAACCTACGCTGAACCAGTCCCACCAAATGTTTTCTTGGACGTTATTGACAGCTTGAACTAACTTGTTTTTAATTTGAAATCATACTTTAAAATTTATCCAAGCTCTAGGGTGGGTTTCATTATTGTTAAAGGGTCAAAGAGGCTCAAATAAGAACTAAGTATGTCTCTTCTTTAAATGCAAAAAAAAAACAATGCAATTACATCGGAGAATCTTCCATTTTTAACATTATTCATTGTGATCATGGGCCGGTTCAAGGGTTTCTAGTGCCCCAAGCAGGCTGAACTTCGGCATACTTAGAAGTGCAGTATAACTTATCTATTCTTTATAGTGAATATACATATATATATATATATATATATATATATATATATATATATATATATATATATATACACACACATACATATGTATATATATATACATACATACATATATATATATATATATATGTGTGTGTGTGTGTGTGTGTGTTTGTGTGTGTGTGTGTGTGTGTGCTATACTATATTGATTGAACAATTCAAATCACAATGAATGAATTAAATGAGCTTGTCGTCAGGAATGGGAATTTCTTATGCTAGTTGTTTCTTTTGGTTATCACTACAACAGACAGTATTTAGCTAGCAGATATTCCTGAAAAATCTGACTTGCATCAGTGAATTTCATTATTCCAAGTTTTTTCCGGTTTAATTTTTCATTTTCCCGTTTCTCCGATTGTATTGTCCCAGACACATGACCGGAGCCCCCTACCCATCGCATTTAGTGTAATAGGCATAAAGAATTCCTGCGTAACAATCAAACAGAAAAAGTCTGAAAGTCACACTATGGATGCATGAGTTCTCACTGAAGCACTCTCGGATAGATATACGAAGAGCGGGCGGAAATGAGTGATGTAGGGATTTTTTCAGTCTGTCAGCCTGTCAGTCAGTCAGTGACAGCAATCTCTCCCTTGCACAAAAGAACGAGCTAGATACAAAAGAGCTTAACAGCCAATTTTTTTTCGGTATGTCAGCCAGTCAGCCAGTTATTGACGTCAATCGGTATTAGGGATACTTGCTCGTGCGAAAAAAGTCGGCCATCAAGTTAAATCATAGATACGCTAGTTCTCTCCCTTTCACGAAAAAAAAAAAACAAGCTACATCTTGCTCTAACTGACCTAAATTGACAAATTTTCTTTCGGTATGTCAGCTAGTCAGTCTGTGACATCAATTGGCACAAGAGATGCTGGCGCATCTAAGAATAACTGTTGTTCCTTTGTGACATCGAAACATAGCAGCTGTTGTCAATAATTGTCTGGCTCGAGTCGGGGGAGGTAGAGATGACAACAGTAACACTGAAGACGAGGCGCCATTATTAAACTATAGAAAAATCTTTTGTCCTACCATCACGTGTATACATTAGTAGGTTGCGTAACTTGTTGATTCAATGATAACCGGTCTGGTTACCTGGTGTTGTCCGGACTGAAACAACAACTGCACTATCTTTTTTTTTTTCACTTTTTTCTCGTTCCTTAGTAATATACGTTATATTCTGGTTGATTATGTCCAGAATATATATATTAATTATACCCTTCAAAATTAACTTCAGCAATGAGAATACTGATAATCAGAAATCTACTTAATTTAACAGCGGACACATTTGCACATTTTCAATCAGATAAATTAGGAAACACAATTGCATATTAATATTACAAACCTGGCCACAAACACAGAGTTTGAAGGAAATAATAGCCATTTTCCATGCTTTGTACGAATATGTTGTTGATGACTGACGGTATTTTGCAGCCATAGAAGTGAAAACATCTTACTGAAACACCCAGTCCTCTTTCATCTGGAGCCACTGCGTCTTTTCCATGCTGAGCATCCTTAGCCCCTCCTGTTTCTAAACATATCTAAATTTTCCAGTTCTGCGTATTTGGGGTCTGCTCGCAGCTTACCCAGCAAATTTGTGCAGTGACAGCCTTTTTATAACTCTGTAGCTGTTGGATTCTACTACTGGGAATTTTTTTGTGCAGGTGTTTCTTCAGGCATCCGTAGTATGTAACCACATATGAACAGAGAGTGGAATCGTGTTGCACATCTTGCAGAGAGCCTTGTTGGATATCAGGCTGTTTGGCCGTTGGTGTCCTGTGACAACTCGCAGATGTTTACAGAGATAGGCATCAAGCTTATCCGTACCTGCCTTTGGCTTCGACCATCTGTTGCAATTATATATATCATCAAAGACACATATGTTGCATTATATCGGCGTAATTTTAACGGTATAATTGACTATCCTTTCTTTATCACCCAGAAGAAGAAATTAATGATCGATGACGGTACGAGATATTTAGTGTCCTTACGCTGGCTACGACTTTGCCCAGGCTTTCTATATCACACGTTTCCCTTTGACCGGTGGTTTCGGAACTGGGGTCCGCGGATAAAGGTCGGGGATCTGCAGTTTAAAGTTAGTATGACTGAGTTATTTCTGTATAACTTACCTTTGCAAGCAGGCTCTCCCCGTGATGCTGTATTCAAAAAATAAATAACAGAACCTACTGAATGTTGAATATGATGTGAGAATTAACAAGTCGAGTACGGAAGCAGACATTGCGAATCTTGTGGTGGAGAAGCATCAAACATAGCACAGCTTTTTGCACCATATATTAGGATTCAATCAAATGTAATCCATTTAAAGAGAAAGTCATTTTAAAGGTAAAAAGTTGCTTATTATTGTAAATCATCAATTACTGTCTAAAAGTCAAATAATAAAAAAAAATAGGGGTCAGGTATTTTCTTTATAGAAGGGACCTTCGAGTTTTCAAATTTTCGAATTTGGACTTGGAAATGACACGTGCCTTTCATTATGCAAAATTTCATTCGGATTTCTCTCCTCATCTTGGTCCATATCTTGAACACAACGTTTCGGCCGTTATACCCAACAACCGTCTTCAGGTGATGAGTGGGTGCATTTTTGACGATCGAGATGGGGAGGACACGTCTCGGCGATCGCCCTGAACGCCTGCATTCCACTATCCAATCTCAGATGTGGTCAGTACCCTGGTCCCAAACACTGAAAACGGCTGAAACGTTGAGGGCAAGAAATGAACCGGAATGCAGACAAAGGTCTGATCAAAACTTTACATAATGATATTCTCTCGTTTAGAAAAGTTTACACAGGAATAAGTGTCCTTCACTTCACCATTCTCGCTAACGGCAATACTTCAAAGCAGTCACCCTTCTTTGTACTGATTCGACGTTGCTTAACTCCGATGATCGTACGAGAACCAGTGTATACAAAGTGATTTGGTCGTAAGAACGGTACTTCAAAATCAGCAATGTCAATCTTTATCGAATCAAAAATAGACAAATCACGAAATCACGATTCTGAAACGTTGAAATAAACAAGTCTGGTTAGTCATTCAGTAGAAACTGTCTGGTAAGAAAGGTCTTCAGGCAGCAAGCAATCTTGGGATAATCAGTTTAATAGGAAACTGGGAAAAGAGGCTAATAATGAATAAGTTACTTCTCTCACCTTTTGTTGGGTGGTGATCACTGAAAAACGTCCGGATTTTCAAGAAACAAGCGTGAATGCTGTGGGATGCAAAGAAAAGGACCAACTTAGCACAAACTTACATTGTAAATTGACACCCTCCACTAAAATCATATACAGAGGGAAATTTTCAAAAACAGAAGAAACATTTTTTCATTGACATGATGAGTAAATATTGAAATGTTCAGTCCTCTAGCTCCATTCATGCGACCTGTTCATACGATCTATATATAGCCAGCCAGACCAATCAAAAACCGAAGAAATCTATGTTGATGTTCAAAGTTTTGGTTCACGGTTTTTTAGCACAGATATTCAAGATATTTGTCGATAGTTTTTTTTACAAAAAAAAAATTACTTGCAAATGAAGACTGAAACATCATTACCGAGCAATCCTTGCTTATTTAGTCATAGAATACTCTGGCATAGAGATTGGACTCAAATGCAACTTTGATGTTCATAGTTGGTATAAAATATTCAAGCATATTTAATCATAATATAGGAATTAACATAATTAAAACAATCATTAGTCGGGATTTTGAAAACATTTGGTACGTAAACGTATTGTCAGTGATTAGAGGTACCAATACAAATTAACTGTTTAAACAACGTACATGAATGAATGGATATTACTGCGTACATATGTTTCATGATATCTTTATAAAATTCTTTTTACAAAATGTCTGTGGAACAATAAAAACGTGCATGTAAATTTTGTCTTCGTCTTGCAGCTCTCAAACATCTTAAGTTTATCATACATGGCTTTTACATCAAGCAATTTTGGCCACCCATGTGATAGTCCCTTGTTTTACCGAGATTTTTAGCAAGCTTGTCTTTCAGACCAATCGGCTAATAGAGTGAAGTCGAGCCTCACAAATATTCCATGCTAGTAGCCTTATTTTAGACTAACCAAAGCTTGGTAAAAATGGTCGGTTCCCAATGGAGCAATAGTTAGCAAGGGGGACTGGCAAACCATTATTACTGTAGTGAGTTCGGTCCTCACTATCGGCCCCACAATTGTTGCTTCATGCCAGACTAAGCAAGTTCAAGTTGAACAACTGAATTGAGCCACCTTGTAAATCTTTGAACAAGTCCTTCTCACAGCAAGTATCATCCTGGATCAAATTCACACTTCAAACCAAGTTCCTCCCATAACAAGTCCAAACCTCTGATCAAAATCTCATCCTGTCCCTTCTTAAGGCAAATCACACCTCGAACTGATCCACATTCTCAAATGAGTCCCACCTCTAATCAACGTCCCCATCCAAACCGAGTCCCACCCAGAAACAAGTCCCTCCCGAAACAAGTCCAACCCCGTACTGATTCCCACCCAACAACACATTGAACCGAATCCCCACTTCAAGCAGAATCCCAACCTCTAACCAAGTCCGAAACCCTAAACTCCAAAACAAGTCTTACCCTGAAACACGCCCCCCCCCCCGAAATAAATCTGGAACCTCAATCCAGCGTAAAGTCCCTCCTAAAAACAAGTCTCGCGGTAATCACCTTGCTATATAAGCTAGCCTCAACTAATGCGAACGATCTGAATTTGAACAATTTGATATTATAACATAAAACCCCAAAACACCTTAAGAAAACCCTTCCCCATTAAAACTATTGTTTATGTCGGTGTATAAGACGTTCAATTAATTGAAAACTATGTGAATATTACATGTAGTCCAATGCTCTAGTTTTATTACAAGAGGACCTACCGAAGCTCAATAAGGATTGGAGCTGGATTGTATTATCGTGAGGAATAGTCCTCCAAATATTTTTGTGAGCCATTTGTCTTATAGTCCATCATAATCGGCAAAAAAGTCTTCCTTTAATTATTTATATAATGAGTTTATATGCAAATTTTCCCGTGTTTTTTTTGTTTGTTTGGTTTTTTTTGCGCTCGCATGGGATAATCTCATTGGTTGGATTACTTTCCTATTACGACTTAATAAAAATTCTGCCTAAGAAACTCTTAAGACTTCATGTCTGATCATCACACTTGGAAACAGCTTGAGACGAAAAGAGACTTTAAAAACCTGAGAATTAAGGTACTTGAATTACTAAAAAACAAATTATTGAATAAAATAGCTCCAGGCTCCTTCGTTCCGATCTGCACATAAATGATCCCATAATTTTCTACAGGTCTATTCTATTGTCAGTATAATGGGTAGGATTAATAAAATTCACAAAGTCTGGCACAAGGTCAAACAAATTGAGCATCCATGCACGATTTAACTCATTTTGCAGCGATGTTGTTCTCTCAGATTACTTCACGTCAAGTTCGGCATAGGTACTTTTTGTCTAGCTTCGTCTGGTACAAGGGCCACAAATGAGAGATACCAGGGGGGGTCGAACTTACTATACAGCAGGAATGGTCTGCAAGACTAGCTTGCTAATCCAAGGTACTCGATTGTGTACTGCGCAGGATCGCCATAAAGTTTTGTCTTTGTTCTACCGTTCTGTTCAAGTGAAACAATTACAGATGACTACCAATTAATAAAATTAGCTGAGAAGCCGCCCCACGGGTGGATGTTTCAGCTAGATCCAAGTGGGCCCCAAAGGGATCAAAACTGGTTTTAGGGATGCTTTTATTCAATACCTCTGGCTACAATGCACTGGCTAAGCCACGCAGAAAACGCACACAGATAAATGAAATCTGACTTTTAGTTCAATCTGAATAGCTGGGAATCAAATCATTATTATTGGATGAATGCGAACGAAACCACAACACTATCAATTTTACAATTTGATATGTCCACGCATCTCAACATCACGCTTATCGGTCGGTCTGTCCCAATAACGTTAAATGACATAAATAGAAAGGGAGGAAGAGGTGTGATATTATTAAAGGCGTGACATCATTAAGAAACCAGTTGATATGTTGCCATTAAAGAGTGTCCGACATTTTTGCATTTAAAAAAAAGGTCAAATTAGGCAGAAAACAAAAATAATGGACACTTTTCATTGGAAACAATACTCTCAGAATATTTCCATACCACAATATCTTACAAACATGAGGATCGATTGACTCAAAAAAGGATTAGTTGTTCTTTTCTTTCCTCGAGCTCCTGGTACCACGGATGGTGGACACGTCGTTGAACTTATGGTTCTTGTCATTGTTAATATTTTATTTTCATTTTTTTTTTTTTCAATTTTCAAAAACTTATTCCTAAAAAAAAATGGGGGAGTTCCATTTGTATACACAGGGGATATGTTGGGTGGTTCCTGGGTAATACTCTCACGTACGGACGGAAATTCGATGAATTATTGTAGGGTTTCCAGTAATTCCAAATTCGATTTAGTACGAATTGGAAATTAATAAAAGGTCTTAATTAGCTCTAGTGTATTTTCAGTAAACACAATCTTTGTTTTGTTTTTTTTTTGTTCTTGTTGTTTGTTTGTTTGTTTGTTTGTTTGTTTGTTTGTTTGATTTTTTAATATAGTCCAATTCGAATCACGCACCGGAACTATAAATTTCAACCGGAAGATGCATCTTCTCCGGGTGTAAGAGAAGGAAAAACGGACATTTTCTGTCTCGTTAATTTATTGGACGCCCCAGCAAATTAAAAATTATTTGACAGTCCAGCAATTTCAAATCGATTACCCGATCTGTTATTCGATTAATCGACCGCCTTTTTGATCGGTTGTTCATTATAGGCAAATTTTGACTATTGTTGATCTATCGAACGATCCAAAAGATTAACGCCCTGTCACTTGATAATTAGAGTTGTACTGCCGAGACTTGATAATTCGTGTGATTGCACATGCACTGCGAGCACACTATTACTCTATCTTTATTTACTATTCTGCTCATCTTAGGCGCCGTTTCTCTTCCTACAGTTTTCGAGATATCAAAGTTATTCTAACGCCAATTGGCGCATTCTAATGCCTTCGATGGCGCTTACGTACAGTCTTAAAAAAATGTTTTACGGTTTTAGAAAGGTGATATGCCTGGACAGAAAATATAGCTATGATACAATGGAAGCGACAGTCAAAAATTCTTTGATCGACACTATAAATTCCATTAATTCTTCTCTAGTTCGTAGCTTACCCTTTGAAAAATGTCATTGAAAATCATTGAGAACTTTTGGAGATATTATGTGGACAGACAGGTAAACATACATGAGTGAAAGCATCTACCTCTTCCCAATTAGGTGGAAGAGGTAAAATAGAAAGAAAACAGGTCTGGTTAGTAACCCAATATCTTTCGACCAGTTTTGTGTTTGGATTGATAGATTGGGAAAGAATATGGGAAGAAGGGTTATCACTTCTCTCGTATTTTGTTGGATGGTGATCACTGAAAAAAGGGGCTGAATTTTCAAAAAAACGAAACAAGAGTAAATGTTGCCGGACAAACTAAAGAAGCAATTTAGAATAAACTTACTTTGTAAATCGAGACTCTGCAACTAGAAACATATTTAGAGGAGGAATTTCGAAAAGATTTTTTTGACCAGACATAGTAAGGGGCTGTTCAAACTTTCAGTCCCCCAGCTTCATGGGATATATCCAGCATTTAGCGAGCAAGCAAGCCAGACCGACTAAGAAAATGAGGAAACCTATGCTGATAGTGTTGGTTACAGTTTTGGTTGATGGTTTCTGATGAAAAACGGAAATTATTATCATTATTAGCAATTTCACACCAGTTGCTTAATGGTTACTGCTGGAGGTTGAGTGATAGCAAGTCTCCTCAAATCTCTATCCCTCCTCTCCACACTCTCATAGTCCATCGCAGTACAGTGGTTTACAGTTTCACTCCAGTTGCCCGATGGCTATCGCTGAAGGCTGAGTGACAGTAAGTCTCCTCAGGTCTTCGTCCCTCCTCTCATGTCATTTCTCCCTCACCTATCACAGCAGTGCTGTGGTTCAATGCACAAAGCCTTGCACCCAAGAGGTGACACGGATAGACTGTACATGAAGAGAAAAGGAGACGGCAGAGGGCTCATCAGGATAGAGGACGGTGTCCAGAGGGCCAAAGCAGGTCTAGATAAAGTATGTGCAAACAAACAGTGAAGACAAAATAAAAAGTGCCCGAAGAAGCGCAACGAACAGCCAAAAGTAGAAAACTATGGAATGACAACTCAAGAATTGCTTTAACAAATGAGAGAAATTAAGATGAAAAAAGAAATATTACTCTAAAATTGATAAAAGATGATGTTTCAACAGAGAGAATGAAAGACTGGGTGTAAATCTAGAACAACTATTGTAATAAAAAGCGACAGAAATACGATGAACGAAATACTAATAAAAACTTATCCAACTATATAATGAGACTATATACAATTTTTTTTCTCTATTTTTTCATGTGCGCTCAAATGGGATAATCTCATTGGCTGATTTACCTCCCTATTATGACATAACAATGAAAATTACGCTCTAGAAATTCAGAAGATTTCATGTCTGATTACTGCACATTAAAACTGCTTGAGATGAGTTTAGACTTCAAAAAACTTAAAATTAGGATACTTGAATTATCGAAAATAAATTACTCAATAAAATAGCTTTAGGTTTTTTTGTACTGATCCATACAAAAATAACAGCATCATTTCTGACGATCATATTCTAGTTTGATTCGGTTTTGGTAAATGCCTGAATGATTTAGTAATTTTGGTAAGAATTTGGTTTCTGAGACAAGTCAACTCTAAGAAAGTGTCCATTCCAAAGATACATGTTTTAAAGGGACCATACTTTATGGTATGTGCAGCAGTCTGCCAAAACTACCATTTAAAATATCATCCGTATGTCGTACGGAATACGGCTTTGAAATATTCTTTTTTTCAGTGTTGCAAATTTAGATATTTTGTATCAAAATTTGGATAATTCTAAAGAGCAAAAATCAAAGGTGATAATTTGGAAAAATATAAGGAATATCCTATAAAATGTGATATTTTATTCACTTTGTTAGATTTCTCAAGAACCGATGATCCAAAAAACTCTAAACTCGACACTGCTGACTAATATATTTGGTGATTGTGTACAATTGCCTGTTGTTGAGTAATCACGGAGCGTACAGAGACAGAGGGAGTGAGAGAGAGAGAGGGAGTGAGAGAGAGAGGGAGTGAGGGAGAGAGGGGAGTGAGAGAGAGGGGGAGGGGGTGAAAGAGAGGGAGACAGAGGGAGTGAGAGAAAGAGAGGGAGTGAGAGAGAGAGAGGGGAGAGAGAGGGAGTGAGAGAGAGAGGGAGAGAGAGGGAGTGAGAGAGAGAGGGAGTGAGAGGGGGTGAGAGAGAGAGAGGGAATGAGAGAGAGGGAATGAGAGAGAGAGGGAGTGAGAGAGAGAGGGGGAGTGAGAGAGAGAGAGGGAGTGAGAGAGAGAGAGGGGGAGTGAGAGAGAGAGAGGGAGTGAGAGAGAGAGGGGGAGTGAGAGAGAGAGAGAGGGAGTGAGAGAGGTTCCTTCAATCGTAACTACATTACTTATTTACTTTAATCCAGAAAATACTGAATTTCATATGAAACAAAATTCAATTTCTTTTTCATTCCTGGATTAATCAATATAGAATATGCTCTTTGTGAATTTATTTCTTAGCATATTTGTTAGAAACTCATGGATTAAAGTAGATATTCTAATCGATATTTTTCAATATATAATTGGGGGGGGAGGGCTCATTAAAAATATAAAGGCATCAAAATAATATTTCAAGTATTAATTATCAGCTGTTCCGGTGGCGAATTATCTGCGACGAGTTTTCCGCGTCGAATCTTCCGGTCACGCAGTTGGAAGGAGAATACCCAGAGATTATGTGGAAATATTACGATGCATTTTGCAAGTACAACTACTGCGACAACAGCAACAAGTTGTAGTAGCATTAGTCATCAATGACTACTAATAAAAAAAATTGTGCTTTCCTACAAATGGGAATGGAACCGACTCCTGGAAACGATCTGCCCCAAAAGTGAAAAAAAAAACTGTCAAGATATAGATCCTTGTGATTATTTCTGCGTATATTCTGTTTGTAGTTTTGTAGATTATCTATGTTTCATGCATTTCTACGCTACGTGAGGGAATTACAGAAGAGGTCGAAGAAATGTAAGTGGATATTAAAGTGGGCTGTGGATGGAAGGAGGAAAAAAAAAGGAAAGGTGACAGAGGTTTATAAAGATAATCAGCTGAATAAAATACCGTCGATCTCAGCACGCAAAGTGCAAATTGATTCTGCTGCTTAAAAAATATTGGCAAATCACGCTGTACCTTACACCAATCAACGCGAAATTCGATTAGTGCGATTTGGAGAAGTGGGATCATTTCCTGTGTTACGCGTGTAATTATTCAGATACCGCGAGATCTGACTGGAAATTTCTGGAAAACTCGATTTCAGTTTACACGAGACCTTATTCACATATATAAAACGGTATGCATGTGTGTGCGTGAATAGAAAAATAGAATCCACTTGAAAGATTACCAACAAAGTGTTAAAAATGAGTCTGAAAATCACCAAGACATGAAACAAGCCTGTTGTGGCACCATCTATAATAATAATTTTTGAAAAAATGTTTATTCATCTATATTTTGATCCCAGACGGAGCGCACAAATAATCTGATCCTTGGTAGAAGTGCCGATCCATACATAAAATTAGCCCGCCATTTTTGACGGGTGCCACGTTAGTACAATTAAATAAATCGATTAGATAATTGCTATTGAAAGAAATATAGGATGTTCGACAATTGCTTGATTGGCGTGTTGATGATGATCATGATGATGATGATGATGATGATCATGATGATCATGATGATCATGATGATGATCATGATGATCATGATGATTGCCACTCGATAGGTTGGGTTATTGTCATGTGTCTTCCGGGAAGCATCGGGTGCGTGAGAAAGGATCGAAGGGCACAACGAGGCCCTAGCTTGGAAAGACGCTCTGTTAATCGGCCACTGAACTGAACATGGGCTGAGACAGCCACGGAGAGATCTTGTGGCTGCGAACGGCGCCTGGTATTCCCAGACGGTCACCCATCTGAGTACTCCGCCGGGTTCGACATCGCTCAATCGGTGATCGCACGGGAACCGATTTACCGAACGTGATTTGGTCGTTTTGAATAAGACGAAGACAAGGGGGTAAAAACCAAGGGGGGAAATGCAACTGAAGAAATCGCTATGTAAAATAAGTCTGGTTAGTCACTAAATAGAAACCATCACGTGACCAATCTCTTTCTGCAGCAGACTGATCAATTAAAAGTAGGATCAATAAAATAAGATACTCTCTGGCCTTTTGCTTGGCGTTGATCGCTAAAGGAAGTCTTAGATAATACAGCCAGTCGACCAGTGGGGCATTGTAAAAAATAGGTTTTTCTAGGCATAGTGAGGTTTTAGTTTTCATCCCTGTAGTTCCCGTATGCGTGATACATGTATAGATAGCCAGCCTGTCAGCCTATCCGACCCACTTAGAAACTGGAGAAACCTTTGTTGACAGTTTGGGTTGACGGTTCCTTATGAGAAGAAAATGGATTTGAACTTATTGAAGACGCCGGAAGTTCTTTTTATGAATATAATAAATAGGAATAAGGAGTGTTCAATGAAAGAATTACTTCTATCGCTCTTCGTAAGGCGGTGATCACTAAAAAAGACCTAATTGGAAAAAAAGTAGAGAAAATAAACAAGTGTGAAACCTGCTGGGTATAAGCTAAGGGACTAATTTAACAAATACTTACATTGTAAATTGAGCACTCCGCTATGAATCTTTTTTGTGGTAGGAAAAAAGTTTTTTTTGATAGACGTAATAAGGTTCAAATTTTCTGCCTTCTAGCTTCATTGGTGTAGCCTGTACGTGTGATACATACATGTGCAAATTGCAAGGCGACCAATCAGACTAACTTAAAAACTGGAGAAACCTAAGCTGACAGATTTTACGACAGTTTTGACCGACAGTTTTTGATAAATGAGGACGAGGGGGAGACACGTGAGGGGCAGTTGACAGAAAGTTGAAAAGGGGTCTAAACTCATTGGAGATGGCAAGATTTTTTATATCTATATGTTGACCCTAACATGGAAAGCAAAATTGAAATCTGCAGAAATGTAGGAACATGGATCGCTAGTTGTGAGCAACGAAAATATACCCGTCAAAAATGAAGCATAGAATCGATTTTCTCGAGATAAAAAAACGCAATTTTCAAGGAGGGAATTGTTTCAATCATTTAAGCCGATTTCTTATCGCTATAAGAAAAGAAAAATATAATAATCATTCTTATTAACCTTTAGAATTTGGGAATAAATAGGTCCAACTAAGTCAGTCAGGTCAAAGGAAAGAGATTTCGATCAATTTTTTCCTAAAAATAAAAACTATTTTCCCAATTTTTGTGAAAAAAAAAACCATATTCCCAATTTATTTTTTTGTGAAAAGAAAAATATTTTTAAAAAGCTCTGAACATCCTAACTCCCTAGTTTATAACTGATTTCGGCATTAAATAACCCATGAAAGGTTGATATGCCGTTTCACCAACCAACCAACAAAAGGACGTGGATTCATTGTAATTATTCCCATTGAATCTATCAATCGTTAACAGGAATTCCAGATAATCGTGTTTAGCCGGCTCGGCCCTTACTGTCTTAATTACACTCATCAGTCTTATTCAACTCCTATCCAATTCCATTTTCTTATGAACCAGCAAGGGGCTTGAAATTATGTACTAATCTAAGCTTAATCTGGCACAAATCAACAGGTATAAAACTCACAGTGAATATCGAAAAGCCACTCATTTCATAGACGAGAATTTCGATTTAGTTCAGGCAAACTAAGGATTAAAAAAAAAATCTCCACAATGCATTTCCATAAAGTTGTGGAGACACAAATAAAATGCATCGTAGAGAAAAAAATTATGTTTTTCCAATTTTGACCACTAATGCAGGTAGTTTGCCTGGACTAATTCGGCTAGAAAAGGTTTATTGGAGTTAGCTTAGTTAGGCATCAAGATAAAAGTGAAGCGTTCTCATTCTTCCATAGTATTGACTAAGCTTCTCTATATCTGGTGTATGGATACGAACGTGGGGCGCAGAGTGAGGATCGAATTCACGATATTAGTAACAACTGAACCTTGACAACAGGTCCAAAGTTATTGATAAGCTGACCTTAGTCTGACCCAAAGCAACAACTACGGAACAACGTCATAGGTAAGAGGCCTGAAATTGTATGGTAAGCTTAGCGTAGTTTGACCAAAGTAACTAGAATGAAACAGTCAGTGAGAATTGAAACTACACTCATATTCTGCTTAGTAGAAAACCTAATGAGATAACTTTATTTTAATCCTTGCACACAACTAAAAACCTTCGAACAATTCCTTCAAAAAGAACTTTCCCTATGGTCCTCTTGACTTTACAGAATTTTTTTTTTTTGTATTATGAGTGAACATGTACTTTTATCGTTAAAAGTTTACTTCAATCCCAAAGAATTTCCATTAACTTTCACTAATTTCTTTTATAAAAAGCAATTAAATCTAAAACATTTGCTCACACAAAAATTGCATGAGCTTTTTTTCATCGATATCAAGAAATGTAATGACATATATTTGAGTGATCCTTTTCTGACACGATCTCACAACGATGAAACTTGTTGAATTGTTTGCTTCAACAGGCTCTTGAATTTCATTACTCCTTTCCGCTTTTGATGTCTCATCGTTTCCGTCTTAATTAGCGGTCACTCAATCCAGCGTGTAAAGAAGGAGAGAAGTTTATTTCCACCTACATCAGCTGAAGTATTATATCTTACAGCAATAAAGTTGACTGGAACCTTGAAACTTAGTGGATGATTAATCATGAAGATTAATATCACACAACAACAATGGTGACTTTTTTTATAGCTGATATCGTTTGGGTCCTCTGTATTAATAGAGATCTGGTCTAGTTAGTCTCTCAATAGTAACCATCACGTAATCAACGTCATTTGGCAGCATGCTGTATATAAGGTGATCAATCATAATAACTGAGATATGGTGATCAATGAAAAAGTTAATCCTCGCGCATTTTGTTGTGCTGTGATCACTAAAAAGTTTAAATTTTTGAAGAAACGGACATAAACTAGGGATCAATTGAGTGTAAACTTGCATTGTATAATGACCCCCGACTTTAAAGCTATTCGGGGAAGGGGATTTATTCAACACATAATAAGGAGTGACTGTTTAAATTTTCTGCCCTCTAGCTCCATTGGTGCAGCCTGTCCGCATGATGCACACATAGCCGGCCAGCAAGCCGAGCTAACTTAAAAACTGAAGAAAGTTATGTTGACACCTTTTGTGACACAACAACAACAACAACAACAATAGCAACAGCAACAGCAACAACAACAACAACAACAACAACAACAACAACAACAACAACAGGTCTATCAGAATATTCTCTTTATAGAAAAAGGTCTTTGGACTAAAGAATTACAAGAAAGAAGTCGACTGAATCTTTGTAAGGAAACAATTATATTTGCGTGTTACCTTTGTGAAACAGCCGCTACTAATAATGTATAGTCAACAGAAAATATTTTTAAAAGTAATTTCTCTTTGTGGCTAAAAATGGCTAAAAGTGGTATTTCTTTTTTAAATAAAAATGATTGAAAAATTCAAAATTTTTCTTTTTTAAAGTTAATAATAAAAACAATGCTCATTCCCTTGCTAACTTCATAGCTAAAATGTTAAGTAAGCGCGAAAAATCATACAGAGGCTCCGAAAAGTATACTTATACAGCATATTGATTAGAAATCAATTCAATAATGTAAATAAATAAAGAGTATCATTATTATTATCTTTGAATAATATACTGAGAAAATCAAATTTTGGGGTGGATCCAGGATTTGTTTTTGTGTTTCTTTTTTCGTACATGTCTGTATTCGCTCTTTTCTGTCCATGCGATATCTCCAAAAGTTCTCAATGAATTTCAATGAAGCTCAGTGGAAGGGTGGGTTATGGAAGAAGTGATTGAATTTTAGGACGGATCCATGTTCAATGATTTAGTCAAAATTGGGAGAAACATACATTCACAGTCATCGATCTTGAATTTTAAAATGGCCGCCCTTGAAGTTCATAGAATAACTGTCAACAATTCTTCTTCTCGATCTGAATGTTTACTTTAGATATGATTTCGCCTAGTAGCCGGGATTCTATTCCCTCAAAAATGATAACCTCTACTTTCTGATAGATTAATAACAGAGTATACTGGAATACCTACCTTCACGTTTTTGGCAATAACTTTTGCACAAACTGACAAGATATCCTTTGGAAAGCTAAAAAATTCTTCCAAACAATATAACATGTCATCTGTACAAACATTGGGTTTTCTGGCCCCAAACATCTTAGGGATGTCAAATCGAAACATGGCTATAGTACAGTGTTTTGGAGACTTCATAGAAAGACATTGTGGTGAAGAAAAAAATTATGTTTTAATTTTTTCCAAGTAGATTCAAAGTTTCCTGGACTACTTTCTCATGTTTATTCATCTATTTATATCATTTCATTCATTCATTCATTTCCTCTTTTATTCTTCCGTTTTTCTTTATTTCTTCTTTTTGTTTCTGTCCTTTTTTTTTTTTGCTTTGTTTCTCTTTTTTCTTCTTGTATTTTTCTTCCATTTTTAAGTCAAGATATTTTTTTCCTTCCGTCTCTCTTTCTTTCTTGCCATTTTCAATTCTCTTCATTTTTCAGTTGCACTTTCCTTCCTTCCTCCTTTCTTTCTTTCTTTCTTTCTTTCCTATTCAATTCTATTAATTATTTTCTGCTTTTGCCTTTCTTCTTTCATTCTTGTTGATTTTCATTCACATCAATTAGTCTTCCTTGCACATCGTTTGAATCTTCGTTCGATTCATTTGATTCTAGCATTCTCGCCATTTTCCTTAATACGGTATATACTTGTGTATATGTCGAGTTTTGAAGACCAAATTTGTAGGCAAATCATTGGGGTTTGAGCAATAATTTTGTAAAGCTGATATTCAAACATATTGGGGAAAACTAGGAGCAACATTTTGCTTCAAAAGTAGACACTTGCAATCGCAGTCAGTAATTGAACAACCGTAGCGGCAAAATTTGAAGTCATGAAAAAAAGATTCCATTGAAGAATGAGCATAATCACAATAAATTCTATGTATGTCATCACTAGCGTTTTCTAATGGAAAACATATAAAATTGGATTTTAAAAGTATCTAGAAATATCTAGGTTCAAAAGATGTAGATGTTATTGATAAACCCGTCAAAATAAGGCTCCCAGAAGATCGAAAAGGCGTTTTTCACAAAGCTGGAAAAAAAATTAGAGGGGGTTTAGTGGAGTACTGGTACGAATTTTCAAGTCTGAAGACAAAACGATGTGGCCAGGAGTACTAGAACACAACAAAAGATACTCAAATGAATACACAAACTAACATGAAAACACGCACATTTTGAAAAAAAGGATAAAACTGATCGTCTTCTTGGCCAAATTGATGGTTCTTAGGAGGAAACAATGAAAAATATATAAATAATATTAACGTAAATCTTCCTTATGCAATTTCTTTTTTTCCTGATTTAGTGGGTGATTCATTAAGCTACAAGTGACTTATTTTTTATCGGTTGATTATGTACCACAGACTGAAGTTTATTGCTTATTACTAGAAGGTAATTTTTCGTTTGTGTTATGTATATTTATATTTATGTGTATAACAGGTTTTAAAGTAGAAATATTTGTTTCTACTTTCCTGATATTTTGAGGGAATTCGGGCGGAATGTAGCGAAATGCAGGTTTGCTCACCGAACAAACGAAAAAGAAACTATTGGTTTTAGCGGGAATTAGTTGTAGTATCAATCAGCCACATTCTCCCTTATGAAGAGTCTTTTTTACTCGCCTAGCCAACCACTATGCAACTTAAAAGAAGCTTTCTCTTCTCATTGGTTGATTTTTCAAGCAAAGACACCCTGGGCCACAGCGTCAGTGACAGGGAAATTTATATAGCACAATGGAAGTTGTCACGTCTCTCCCTCAGCAGCAGCCGGTTGGTGAAGGTGGGGAAACTAGATGAAGAAGCTAGCGGGTTAGTGTCCATATGGGGTTGAAGACTGAACGACCAACTATGAACGATAGTAGACTTTTTGGTGCACGATGCTAATCTTTGAAGTATGTTGTGAGAATTCTCCTTTCAACGTTTTCTACTCCTGTCTGGATTTGAACATATTTTTTCCTCTCACGCATTTTGTTTGCATCTTTATTTTCGGAGGCTGATTTTGTGACTTCACCAAACTGTTTAATTTACAAATGTTTTAATGAATGTTATTTTCTTAAATAAAGTCGATTTCTTCTGCGTCGTCCTCGTCTTGAAAAGGCGTGCTACGCCTCCAATAATTAAGCCCATGAACTTAAAATTGTATAGCTTCCCTTATTATATGGTTTCAACAGTCTAGACAGAAATTATTAACACAGGCTAGCTCATCATATAAAATATCATTATACCGTTAAATGTCGAAAAAATAATGAAACTCTATAGATACTTTTACAATTAACAATACAGTTTGGGTGCTGACGTTATACATACAGTAATTATCCCTGAAAACCCAGGATTGACCTACTCACAAAGCATACCACAAATTGATGATTTCGTGACCATAAATCAAGGGCTGAACTGTACACAATATCGATTTATACATGAATATGTACGAAATTTATTTCTTTTTATTCGTTTTTGTTTCGCAGTATTTTTCTTTACTTTTGGGCGATTTTTCATTCACTTTTGTAATGTTTCCCTTTTTTCTCTTTCTTTGTTTCTTTTTGTCTTTTTTCTTTTTTTTTTCATTTCTTTGTCTCTTTCTGGCTATTGTCTTCTGTTTCGTTTTTTTTTCTTTTTTGTTTCTGTCTTTTTGTTTCAATCTTTCTTTTTTTTCTCGTTATCTTTTGGTAATTTCCACTTCTATTTCAGAATTAAAGTCCTACTTTCTTTTGTTCTTTTCTTCTTTGAATCTCTCTATTCCGTCGTTGTTGTCTTCCTTTCCGACTTCTTTCCTTTATTTTTTCTTTCTTTATCCTTTTCTCCTTTCTGTACATCCGTCAACGGATTTGAAAAATAAGGTTCATGTTTTCGGTCACGTCTGTTCGTTCAACTGTCCATACGGTATCTCTGAAAGTATAACAAAGATTTAAATTAAATTGTGTGGGAGGGTGAGCAATGAGGTAAGAAAGGGGTGGTAAAATTCTTGAGCGGATCCTCAACCTATTTTTGATTGAAAGATATTTTTCCGTTTTTTTTTTCAGATGCATTTATATATACGCTCATGACTGTCCACACAATATCTCCAAAAGTTATCAATGTATCTTAATGACCGTTTGTGGTAGATTGGACAGTAGACTATGGAAGATCTGATCAAATTTTGGAGCAGATCCATGCACAATTATTCTCCCTGACTATGGTGTTGGCAGAGGTAGGCACTTTCTGAGTGCTTTGTATTTTCTTTCTGTTGCACTTCTTTATATAATTTTGAATTCTGCCTTTTTTCCCTTTTTCTTTCTTTCTAAGGAGTTTTCTCTCTTTTTCATTCTTTTCTCATTCTCTTGTCTTTAACTCTTTCTTCCTTTTATTTTTTCTCTCTCTCTTTCATCTTCATTCTTTTCCTTCATTCCTTCCTTCTCTTCTTTCCTTCCTTTCTTCCTTTTTATTCCTTCCTGTCTTAACCACCTCCCTCTTTGCTATCCTTTCGTTATCTTTCTATGCCCAAAATTATTGATCTAATTTATCTTACTTTACACAGCAATCTCTGTTGTGTAGGCTTGTAACCCATCACTTCCCGCCATTTCACCTCACCCCCTACACCGCCACCCCCTACCCTGCCACCCCTTTTCATTCAATCTCTCATCATTGCTCTTCCCAACTCACCATCTTTTCTCTCATCCTTGCTCTCCCCAACTCACCAGCTTTTTCTCTCATCCTTGCTCTCCCTCTGCCAATTCTTACCGACCGACCCCGTTGTTCACAGGAAACCGACTGAGTCAGTCAACTACACATAACGGTGACATCCACAGCAACTGTTTCCAGCGAAATCAATAAGCTGTTTTCAAAGCAGACGTTAAAGAGACAGGTCTGGTTAGTTGCTCAGTAGAAACCGTATAGTGATCAACGTCTTTTGGCAGCATGCCTTTTTGGGGGGTAATCAATCAAAATAATTAGAAAACGGGTGATCGATGAATAAGTTATTTTAATCACTCTCTGTTGAGTAGTGATTGCAAAAAAGTCTGAATTTTCATTAAGCAAGCGTATATACTGCATTGATACTAACTAAACGATCGATTTAGCTTAAACTTACATTGCAAATTAACCTCCACCCCTTTCAAAAACATACTTGGGGATATTTTTTTAAGTTTTTTTTCTTGTTCATTTTTTTTTACCACTCACAATAAGGAATGAATCTAGCTCTCTTCGTGCAGTCTGTACACGTGACATATACATACGTACATAACCAGTCAGACGGACAGACCAACTTGAAAACATGGTAGAAACCTATGTTGGTAGTTTGGGTGGCAGTGTTAGTTGACGTTTTCTAATACTCTCCACAGCAAGAGCACTCCTTCCTCTCCTTCAGGTTTCGCGAGCCTTGCTTGCCCTCCGTACTATACAGCATCGTGTTCCCACACACGCACCCTCTCACGCCCCCCATCAATAGTTTCAACTTCTCTTCCGCCGGGATGGATTGACATGACTGATCTATTGAAGACGCAAGATTTTGATCAGCTGTTTTCATCTTAATTAAAATATGACCATCTGCCCCGATGATTTCAGGGATGGTACATGAAATAGTATATTCATCTGACTGTAATATATATATATATATATATATATATATATATATATATATATATATATATATATATATATATATACACATATATATATGTATATATATATATATATAAATATATATATATATACAGATATATATATGTATATATACAGATATATATATATATATATATATATATATATATATATATATATATATATATAGACAGATGAATATAGTATTATATTTATTTATATATATATATATATATATATATATATGATTCCCGAAACAGATCCATGGAAAAACAGCAAATGATCCCCACAATAAAATCAAGCTAATAACATTATTTGAATGATAGTAACAAAATCAAATTCTGTATGAAACACTGAAAACTCTGAACACAGTGCATGAACAGTGATCAGAAAATAACTAAGATGATTTAGGACGAGATAGAATTTATTAAATTTCTAAAAAAATTGAATTCTCTTTCAGCATTAACGTACAAAGTTTCAAATAATATATATATATATATATATATATATATATATATATATATATATATATGTGTGTGTGTGTGTGTGTGTGTGTGTGTGTGTGTGTTGTAAAGTAATGTATATGTAATCTGATAGAATGATTATAAATGCCTTATTTTCATTTGAAATTCTCTATGAACCGACGTTTCGCCAGTTGACCAAGACAGTGTAAATAAATAACTGTCTAAAATAAACGAACTGGCATATTCATCGTGTGAAAAAAAGGATGTCGGGTTAGAGTTTAAAATGAAAATAATGCACTTATGATTATCCTGTCGGATTATATATCTTTTCTTTTATAATATATTTTGTCCTAGTTGGAAACTATGAAGAGCAGATATGGACAGGGATGAACAAGATGAGATTGGGGTATAAAGCAGTTACTCGGGCCTCCGACTTACCAGCTGATTGCTTAGCTCAGTATGTGAGAGTGGTGTCACGTTAAGACTGCCTCCTGTTGGATGTAGGTTCGATGGACAGCGGGCCATTTCTTCAGTTGCTCATTCCATTTACACTGTTTAGGTCAACTGGCATATTTACTGTATAGAAATGAGATGTCGTTTCAAATATATATATATATATTTTTATATATATATATATATATATATATATATATATATATATATAATAAATATAAATGCGTTACATTATGTGTATTTATAATAATTCTGTAGAATTTCATATCCATTTCTCAATAATACACAAATATATATGCGTTTGTGAGCGTGTGTGTGTATGTGTGTAACATACCTGAATAGGTATGTACAGGCTTCCACCGTTCATCTGAAGCGTTTCCACAAAAAATTCCGTCAACCGAAATGGCGTAATGCGGAAAAGCAATTTTCGTTATTTTTTCTCATATATATTTTACATTGTCATGCAACGTTTCATTCAGTTCATGTGGGACTCATTTTTTTAAGTTCTTAGTTTTTTCAGATTGACTTGAGTTGATATCATATGCTCGCTGTTAAAGTCCCAAAAGTCTTTAGAAAGTGCTTGAAGCGTTGTCCGTTGGTCCTTGTTCGGTGCCGCCGGTAATCTTTCCTCATTAAGACTAGATTTGGGTCTCTTCGAAATTTATCATTGGTCTAGATTTAGTTATGGAAATATGGATATATTTCCTGGGCTGAATCTCTTGAACCAACGCTAAGTAATAATTTTCATTCCAAACGATCTATTGACGTTATCAGTAGCTTGAGCAGCAATATGTCCTAATTTGAAACATATTTGAGAATTAGTTTTTAACATACTGGGTAAACACCGTTGCTCGAAAACTTTCAATGATAACGAATTATATCTCCATATGTCCTAATTTCATTCACTTGTAGAGTTATTCTCTGATACAATGGTTTCCAATCTCTTCCTTACCAAGGAAACCATTTATTTAAATGAATTTCGTCACGGACCACATGCTTTTGAAAGGTCTCTTTATGAAGGAGTTCACAGACCTTCAGTGATGCCTTTGTGGACACCCCCAACCCGGAATCCGAAGATCCCAAGTTGGGAACCGCTGCTCTATTGTAGAGACACCGTAATTCATGTGTTACAACGTAATAAAAAAAGTGTATGTGGTTAAATACTGATACTTGGGGGGGGGGGAGTCTACGTTTGTCGGAAATAGATAGATGAATGATGCAAAGGAATCGAGTAAAGGATGGAAGAAGGGGAGAAGGGAGGAAAGAGGGGAGACTAGATAGATAGATAAATCACGCGGAGGGGGAGAGAAAAGAGTGGATAGATATCGTACCTCGTATAAATGAATTATTGTGAACTGTGTACAAGAACTAATAATCTAAAAAAATGTACCAACTTCTTCTTCTAAATACATTTCATATCTAAAATCAGCTGAAAAAATACCAACTCAATATTTAGATACTGTTTGTCCCAAAATAACCATAGAAACCCCCAAAGAGACATTTTTTTAAATAATTTTTTTACAAATAGTCAAGGTTGTAGCCCAAAAAATGTGACCAGGAGATCCCAGAGACGCACAAACACACAAGTGAGAAATAAGCAAAGAGAATCTGTAATCCACTTCGCTGGTTGGTCAGGCGGGCCATTTATGGGACTTAGTGATTAAATTGATTGATAGATTGATAGATAGATTGATTGATAGATAGGTATAACGAGTTTATGTTCTCGTCTGTGTGAATCGGGGAAAACGGAAGAAACATGTTGCTGTCAAAAGGTTGGCAAGGAGATAAATTGAAGGGAGAAACGAAAAACACAAAAAAAGTGGAAGGACCGGTCAGGGTAGTCACCCACTAGAGACTGTCACATGACCAATGTCGTGTTGGGGGTTACTAATTTAAAATAATTAGAAAACGGGTCGGGTTAGTCACCCAACAGAAACTTTCACTGGACCAAAAATTAGAAAAAAAATGTGATCAATGAATTAATCACTTCTCTTACCATTTGTTGTGCGGTGTTCAAAAAAAGAAAAAAAGTCCGTATAAAAAAATCTAAAAGTGTGAAAAATGATGGACACAAACTAAGGGACCAATTTAGCATAAACTTACATTTTGAAGTCAAGTTCCCAGTGAAAACCTATTTTCCTGTACATAACAAGGAGTATATGGTGAAATTTCCAATCTGTTTTCTCCACTGGCGCAGCCTGTACGCGTGATACATACATACACAGCCAGCCGGACCGAAGTAGAAACTGAAGAAACCTATCTTGACAATTTTGGTTGACGGTTTCTAACAAGTCTGGTCAGTCACTTAATAGAAACCGTCACGTAAGCAAGGTCTTTTGGCAGTACGTCGTGTCGTGGGTGATCAGTTAAAAGATTTGAAAGAATGGTGATCAACTAATTATTTCTCACATCTTTTGTTGTGCCATGATCAGTATTTTTTTTAATTGTGTACGCAGCTGAACCCGTATACCTGTGATGTGCCTACCAGTATTTTCTAGTTCAGGGCTTCTCAAACTAGGGATCTTGACTCCCATAAGGGTCACCTTGAGATAATTGAGAGTTGCACAAATATTTGAATTTTTGTATATAATTATGCAAATAATGTTCTTTATTTGTTTTTGTTTTCTACTAGCTGAAAATCCACCCTATGCTAAGGATTTCCAGGTAGTTCCTGTGGAAGGCCTAAATAGGGCTTCGATCCTTATGAGAGATCAGCATTATCAGTTTAATGGGCTTAGGATAGAAGAGAGAGTGACGTTCGAAATTTAATTACAATATTCAAATGCCTGCATTACATGTGCCGCTATGAATTTCGTGCTCTTATTAACATCTGAGATTTAGATGATTTGACTTTAGAATTTGTCTTTATGAGCACAACTCTTGGGCACAGAAATTTCAGATATTCAGCACCTAGGATTTGAAAACAGTTACCCTTTGATATCTGATAACATTAGCAAGTTGTATATCAAAAGTAGAAACTTTCTTGGTTCGAGGCTTTCATAATTATATATCAGTTAATAAATACACTTCATAATTGTGGCTACTGTCTTTTGTTATGTAAGTTAAGTAACTTTCTTTTTACTCTTCCTTATTAGGCCTAATATTTTTACTGCAATAATTTCACATGTTTTCTGGAGGTTTTGTCTAGAAGGGATTTGAATACTGAGGTTCCCGGGCAAAAAAAGAAAAGCAAAATATGATATGATAGATATCATGAAAACAAAACTGAACATTTTAGATACATTGTATATCTTCCCCAGTCAAAGTTCAAACGTAAAGCAAATTTGAAAACGTTAATGGTACGTTCTGCAAGGAAAAACGAAATGAAATTCGAACGTCACACATTGAAGTTCCAATTTCGAAGTGCTTTTTTAGAATCACTCTGAAAAAAAGTTGAAAAGTTAAAATGAGTGTATTGTATTAATGTTACGAAATTTGTGGTTTATCTTTAAATCTTTGGTATTATCATAATTATCAGCAACAACCCTGTTACCAGCGAATAATGATACATTCTTTTTATAGGGGTGCGTCAAAGATGGGGTTACATAAAATAATTTTGCTACCCCATTATCCTTTATTGGCTATAAGGTTCCAACGCTCAAAGATCTGACCCAGGCCGGGAATACCCTGTTTGCCACCTTGTAGTCAATTTCGAAGATTGAGCGCTGCACATGATGGGGAAAAAGACCATTTTCAGGATATTATAACAAAAGTTATGTACTACAAACACGTTGAGGACAAAGGACGATCAAAATTGAAAACTGGAGAAAGAAGACCCCTACATCAACCTAGATCTGCAAATATCCATGAAATCCCCAAAAGAAGGAGAAACAAAGAATCACTCTAGGTCGACAAGCTATCGGAAGAGCAAGATCAACCTTCAAGAACAAAAAAAAATCCAATTAGTCCTAAAGAAAAGGGTATAAAGCTAATTTATGCTCCCGATAGTCGCCTATGGTGCTGAAACTAGGAACCTAACCGGGAGATTGACTCTCAAAATGAGTACCATTATCCGGAGAGAATCATACTCGACAATGTCAATGAATGGATCATGTTGTAAGAATGTCAAATAGCCACTGGGAATTAGGATTCACATCGTGGATCCCCAGAGATCATACGAGAAACTGCGGGCTACGAAAAATAAAATGTTGTGATGGGCTAGACAAGATTAGAAAGTATTGACTACGCGACGATAGAGAGGTCTGGTGAATCCTGGGGAAGTTCTATGTCCAACGAAGGACGCTAAAAGGCTGAGGATGACGAAGCCGGAAGGCTGTATAACAATACTTGTCCACACGTCCTACCGGAGTGCAGCTGTTGACACTACCAGAGATTTCCTTCCTTACGCTGAATTCTACCCCGTGTTGGCGCTTCCTTTCCTCCCAGACGACCATATCTTGTGTCCCTTGTCCGTAGAGGTTACACCCAAGCCAGTCTACCTGACCCAGCAGAGCCCTATGACTCCCTGCGATAGAGGTTTAGCCAAGGATCAGCTCATGAATTCGCCCAGAGGCATACAGAGTGCTTGACCCCTCTATTGGCAACTTTATGGTATTTGACACTCGAGTAGTTCACTTGTCACGTTCATCTTCGAGTGAGTCAATGGGACGTGGAGCCATTGTTGATCCGTGCTTCGACGTATCCACCATCTTGTATTGTTTCATTTCATTTCATTTCATACATACAAATATAATCAGGCCTCACTTCACCTTAAAATCCTATTGCGCAGGTCTTTGGGCTATTCCTGTACTGGCCCCGCTAACTGCGGACCCAAAAGCGCGAAAAGACCTCCCAGATCTTCGTTCGCGAAGCTAAATGATCATATATATATATATATATATATATATATATATATGCATGTGTTGTGCAGATGTAAGGTTGTCTGACATGATGGTGGTTATGATATGACAATGTGGAAATGAAAGATGTGAGAATAAGTGTGTTACAACTCAAATATCTCTATCATGAAGATAAGGCTTATAAGGCTCAATGCATTTCTCCGTATTCCATTGGCGTCTTCAGACGCTTATCTTTTTAATGTTAAAAAATTTGTAATAAAACACACTTTTCCTCAAATCTTTCACTTCCGCTTTGTCTAATTAATACCAACATATAATATCCTTAATCCAGAAGTCAGTGACAAAAGACTGTTTGCTTTATAAATAACGTCCTGTTTATACTTTGAATTTGAAATCTATGTTCGTTAAAATTTTACTTCATTATTCTTTCATATAAATTCAGAAATGGCTTCTGTTATTTACATGCAAAAGTTCACAAGCGTTATCACGGAATTCTATCGAATATTCAAATTAATGCATTTCCACAAAATTCTCAATGAATAAATCAATCATTGATATATATTTATATATTCTTGTATGATCCAAATGTATGCGTGAGCGTGTGTGCATGTGTGTGTTCATTTTGATTGCGATTTTCCGTATCATACATGCTTTCTTAAAGACGATAGACAATGATGTTTTTTAGTATTATATATATACATATATATTTATATATATACGGGTCTGAAGCGAAGGTTTCAATCCTGCCTCGTGGTACTAGATGGGATAATGGTTTGTCTATAGCCACACTGAAGAGTTGTAATACAACGAAACAGCTGTCTGTGGATGACACTATATATATATATATATATATATATATATATATATATATATATATATATATATATATATACTTATTTTAGATATTTGCTGTGTCACTATGTGATCATTAGAGTTGATAAGAATTTTGATATCTTTATTTTCTAACTATATATATATGTGTGTGTGCATATGTGTGTGTATTAGAGTGTATTTGAGTGCGTGTGTAACTACGGGTGTATAGAGTTAGGCTGTGCGAACATAGCAAATTTTACGGGTATACGACGGTAAAGTGCTGGCCATTCATTCAGTCTCTGTGTTCCTTGAAAATCAGATTTTGGGAACTTCAGATTTTTGCCGGTACTCGAACCCCGACAAAAAAAAAAAAAAAAAAGAAAAAAATTGCTTGTAAACCCGATACTATTAGCGCTACTGATTAAGATGGATAGACATTCGATTCCACGTGCCATTTTTGCCACCGGTGCTCATATCAGTGAATGTGACAAGTAACTGTCACAATCGCGATGCAACGAGTGATGCATTCAAGTAACATTACCAGATCTGTCACGTGCGCTCTCGTTCACACTCGTCCACTGACGCGTCTACTTTCAGTTTCATTTTACCCCCTTCCCCCCCCCCAAACACACAGACACACACACATACTCTCTCTCTGTCTCTGTCTCTGTCTCTGTCTCTCTCTCTCTCTCTCTCTCTCTCTCTGTGACTCTCCCCCTCCCTGTTCCACTCTCCCTCTCTCTTACTTAGCGGCAAGAACTTTTTTTCGCATCCATTGAATCCTACCTTTTTTTTTTTTTTGCACATGCGCACACACAAACACAATCAATGTCTCCCACATAACGCTAACTGGGACAATAAAGAAAATATCACTGAATAAGATTGAAAAGCTCATTTAACTACAATTGGAGAAGTCTGTGTACGTGTGTGTGTGTATGTGTGTGTGTATGTGTGTGTGTGTGTGTGTGAGCATCGCGATTACTCGACAGCAGACCATTGTACGAAGTTGACATTTGCCAGATATATTAGTCAGCACACAGGGCGTAGTTGCAGGTTTTAAGTTTATGGATCAGCAGTTCATGAGCAAAGTGATAGAAAAAATTTCTAATTAGAATTATAGATCTTTCGTCATAGTCTCTATAAATTATGTACATTGACTTCTGCTCTTTAGAATTATCTACTGGTAGACATAGACTATTAACATATGCAACTCTGAAGAGAAGTGACCGAAATACTTAGTAGTTTTGTAAGACGGGCGGAATATTATTTTACACGATAATTATGAGTATTCCACACTTGCAAACTCTGACTCTTACTAAACATGCACCTTTTGAACGGGCAATACCTTGGTATTAATTATTTTAGAGAGCTTCTTATTATCTTAATTTTATATCCTACAGTATTTTCGTTTTTAAAAGAAAGTGTTTGTAATTAAATACAGACGGCGCCCCCGACAGTGGTTTTATAAAGAGGTTCAAAACTGTAAACTTGCGTGGACACATGCTGGGGCGTTCATCTAGGACAGGGATCAGCAAGTTTTTGTTTTTTAATTTTGCCCGTAGTCAACTTATATATTATTGTATTGTATCTCTTATCTTACATATATGAATTTATAGGCCCCAAGTGCAAACTCTGCAATTAGAAAGTAGTATAAATATCTGTATCAAATCTATCTATTCATTTCATATAAAAATTAATAGTAAATAAATACTGAAAACTGTCCCGAGTTCTGCTGATTAGTTAATTTTTGGCAGAATTTTGAAATTTGAGTGTATTGACACGTGTCGTGATCAGTCAAAGTCCGTGGATATGCCTATAAGTGAACAAATTATACAATGCAATGCTTGTATAAGCAAAAAGTAAACAAATCGTGACACAAAAGACCATGCATAAGCCATCAAGTGCTCAATGGCCTACAAATAACACCTCAATAGCCCGCTTGAGGGTGGCAGCACACCTGTTGCCGACCCCTAACTTAGGGAAAGGGTGTTTCAAAGGATTATAGTTCAGAACAATGTATGTATTTATGTAACCCCAGCCTAATGTTCTCAAAAAAAGACGATATTATTTATTGTTCGCTGGTATGAAGATTGCCACTGAAATATATCCCGTATATCCTCCCCCACGCCAGGAAAATCCTTCCTCCTCTGGAAAAGTGACAGCGGACCCCCATATCCACACACTGCACAAATAGTGGCATCCTTTAGCCATCCTTTTTCATCTGCTATAACCCTTCTAGAACGCTATGCTATATTCGATTGACGGTAAACGATCTATTCTATTAATGGAGAAATCGCATCGACTTAAAGGTTTCGATACGCAGCTCCAACCAAGTCACTCTCGGGCCCCGCCTGGTCCAATGGGCCCCGGTGCAATGCTCCTGTTGCACTCACTCTCAGAAACCCTAGGTATTGATACTGTGAACAGAATTTATGATTAACAGAAATCTCATAAATTTGTTGAAGTACTTTATGACAGTAGATTCTATGTGCTTATAATGTGTGTGTGTGTTTGTGTGTGTGTGTGTGTGTATTAAGAAATGGACATATTTGGTGCCCGATAGAATGGATTATGAATTGTGTTATATCACTAAATAAACTTATTTGAGGTGATCTCCCGTCGTTACACGGTTAATGTATCACTCGCCCTAGACAGAATAAATAGAATAAACAATTAAAGAGAATAGGGCTGCACCAGGAAATTGTTTATTCTATAGATAAATAGATGGGAAAGATTAGACACATAAGATAGTAGGGTGAGAGAAATATAAATGATAAACTTTTTTATTAATTGTATGGATTGTGTTTCTACGTTGGTAAAATCATGTATAAATCCATGAGTAGTAAAGTAGCACATGACAGAAGGGTCAACGTGCTTTGGTAGAGTAAACAGAGGTCTTAAATTTTATATATGAATCCTGAAAGTATCACACAGGTGGGTATGAATAATTAATGAATCCCTGGATAGTAAGGTAACGTGACAGTAGTTCCAGTGTGTTTCAGCAGATAGATAGATAGATAGATTGATAGATAGATAGATAGATTGATAGATACAGGAATGGATAGATAATTGATAGATTGATAGATATAGGGACAAACATAGATAGATGGATAGATAGATAGATAGATAGATTGAAAGATAGATAGATAGATAGATAGATAGATAGATAGATAGATAGATAGATAGATAAAGACAGGAATGGATAGATAATTAATAGATTGATAGATAGATATAGGGACAAACAGAGATAGATAGATCGATCGATCGATAGATAGATAGATAGATAGATAGATAGATAGATAGATAGATAAAGACAGGAATGGATAGATAATTAATAGATTGATAGATAGATATAGGGACAAACAGAGATAGATAGATAGATAGATAGATAGATAGATAGATAGATAGATAGATAGTGGTGCATTAACGTTACATTAAAACATCTGTCACGTGCGCGCTCATCCACATCCTTCAATGTCGCTTCAACTTTCTCTTTTCCCTCTCCCCGTTTTCTTGCGATCTCTCTCTCTCTCTCTCTCTCTCTCTCTCTCTCTCTCTCTGTCTTTGTCCTTCTCTCCCCCTCTCTAGCCCCCTCACTCTTTTTTCTCTCTGCCCCCCTCTCTCTCTCTCTTTGCGACAACAACTTACTATACATCCACCGCATCCTCTTCGTTTTTTTTTGCTCATGCGCACACACAAACACACCAAGGTCTTCTACATAACGTTAAATGGGGCGGTGAAAATTTGAATAATATTGCCGCCTTAATGTAGCATTTTTCTCCTCATTTTTTTTCCCTTATTTTACTTCGTTGTTCCTTTATTTATT
Organism: Thysanoteuthis rhombus; assembly: GCA_963457665.1. Taxonomy (NCBI): domain Eukaryota; kingdom Metazoa; phylum Mollusca; class Cephalopoda; order Oegopsida; family Thysanoteuthidae; genus Thysanoteuthis; species Thysanoteuthis major. The sequence goes on from OY735223.1 coordinate 30,880,705, forward strand.
TACAAATTTGAGCATCCGTAAATTTATTGAATAGAAACGAGACTTTTCCTATTCAGCATCTTCATAGCGCTTGCTGGGAAAAAATACAATACTTGAATTCTTCTGCATCGTGAGTAATTCTTTAAAAACCCGGGTCTGGTTAGTCAATCAATAGAAACTGACACGTGGCCGACCTCTTCTCGCACCGTGAATTGCTGGGGGTGATCAATAAAAAAAATGGAAAACAAGGGGTGATCAGTGAATACGTTGCGGACGCAAACTAAGAAATCAATTTAATGTTAAGGTGCATTGCGAATCGACCCCTCCCCTCCATGAAAAACTCATTAAGGGCATTTAGAAATACAAACAAAAAAAATTTTTTTTTTCGAGACATAAGGAATTAATGTTTTCAATGGTGCAGCCTGTACGCGATATATATATATATATATATATATATATATATATATATATATATATATATATATATATATATATATATAATTGCCTTTGTGGACTCGAAAAGTATCATTATACTCGTGTATGCATCGAGCGTGTGTACAGGTCGACCCTTGGTCAAAGAATTATTAACTTATGAAATCCTTCGTGTATAGGTCGACCCCGTTTTTTGAGGGTTGACAATCGCATGCAGGTCATATTATTTCATGTGAGAAACAGCAGAATTTCAAGTTAATGAACTTATTTATCGAAAGTATTGCATCTCTTTTCCTTTGTAATTCGTACATATTCTATAAGTCCATTATTTGATGTCAGTAACCATTAAACATGCTTCATCTTCAAGCCAAGGTTTCTCTCAGTCCTTCCCGATATGTCTAAATTTCAACTTTACAAAATTATTATTACTCAAGCATTGGTCGACCACCAATATTTCGCCTGAAAATCTGGTCTTCAAAACTCGACTTATACACGAGTATATACTGTGTACAGATATACAATTTTGCAACGCACAACGAAATCATCCAAGCCGTGAAAAAAAAAAAAATCTTTAAGGATAACTCTGTCCACGGAGGATCAGATCCATTCTGACTCTTTCCCTCCTCTCCCCGCCAAATCATAAACCAATTTCGTCGTAGAGCAAAATCTTTAACCCTCTCAAGTCTTGCAAAACGATTTCGTTGTCATGTCTGACTCGATAAAATGACGATACGAATGCTCGGCGCGGGGAAAAGCGAACGAACACACGTACACAGGCGATCGGAGGTTGTATGATACGATGAACGAGTCCGGATCAGTCCTCTCTGGGGTTGCCATTTGGTACTTTTTAAAAACAAATATGAGCAAAATTTGGTACTGAATAAAGCTATTTTATTCTGAACAAAGCTATTTGGTTCCAAAAATAAAGATTAAGCACTGAAAGAAAATTTATGAAAGATAAGAATCCCTTACACACAAATGATAGGATGCAACATGGATAGACACAGACAACAGAAAAAAAAATATTTATTTAGATCCATCTCTGTGTAAGCTTAGTCTGATGATTGATTTTTAGTTATAGTAATGCGTTGTATAGTGAGGTTTTGATCAGTGCAGATTTTACACGGTTATAGATATTGCAGTACAAATTAATGTATCTGCGTATGAGCTGGGGTAAAAAAAAATCACATTTAATTATAATGACACTTTGAACAAAGCAGAATAGTACAGAAAATTCAGAAACGAATCACCCACTCTAATCAAGGTTTACCCCTGCATTTTAGTATATCGGTGATTGAAGCTACACAATCTGATCCCGAGACCCATTACGTGTTTGGTCTTGTGCCGCGAAAGACGTCTGGCAACCCCTGAAACGAACGCGCAGTTTGGGGAAAACGTGAACGAACACACGCGCACAGGCGATAAGAGACGAGCGATGTGACGCGGGCACCCGGCTCATCTCTCTCCGGTGGCAAGTCGGTTTAACACAAGTCACATGGTCACTCGACGCCAGTGTCCGTGGCGATACAGCGTTCAGCTCGCTGATCTCCGTATCTTCGTCGCGCTTGAACAGGCGCCTTTACCATCCGACACACGGACACAAGCATACACGCGCGCGCGTGCACACACACACACACATATGCGCACACGTCTGTGCGCGCACGAGAGTTGTTGGAAACAGTCAACTAAGACTGTCACCAAAACTATCAAAATAGATTTCAATTTTTTAGTTGGGCTGGCTGGCTGGCTGGCTGGCTGGCTGGTTGATTGACTGGCTACGTATGTATGTATGTATGTATGTATGTAAGTAAATAATTATGTGAGTGTGTGCTTGCATGTATGTACGCATGGGCGTCCGCTGCTACCTTCCAGGGAGGGGCAAAAAAATATATATCCGGATGTTGGTTGTCAGGTGAGGAACTAGAGAGTGCTCAAACTGTGACTCGTTCTAAGCTCTCATTGTTCATAGTAATCCCTTGATCCTCGGCTTCTATAAGGTTCAAATTGAATCGCCGTCGACGAGAAGGCCCTTTCGCACCCCCAGCGTATTTGAATTTTTTTTAATTCGTTGGGATTCTGTTTTTGTAATATTCATGCCAAATTGATCTCTTAGTTTGTGCCCAGCACCATTCACGTTTGTTTTCAGTAATCACTACCAAACAGAAGACGAGAGAAGTGACTTCTCCATTGATCATGCCTTTCTCTAATTTTTTGATTGATCATCCCCAACACAGGAAGCTGGGAAAAGACGCCATGTGATGCTTCCTAATGAGTGACTCGCCAGGCCCGCTGATATTTATTTATAGTTTAGCTCATTGCGGAACAGGGTCAATCACAGGCGTTGCTTTTTGCCTACTCGCTCTCTACGTATTGCCATTGTTAGTTTTTTCTTTTATCTACGTATCTCAATACTTGCCTGTCAAACACAAAGGGGCACGTTCCCTCTTTCTATCTCTCTTACGCCCAAGTCTTTAGTACCCCCTACAACCCCAGCCTCCGGCGACTCAGCCTAACATACTATCATCACTATGTCCTCTTTGCATAGGTATGCTCGAAATTTTTTTCACATAAAAATCAATGGTTATTACTGCTTCGCTTTGAAACATTTCGGATTACAATAAGTTATTTTGAAAGGAAAACCCTTTTGTCAGATAATGAGGGAACCTGCATACATACGTTGACTGAAAGATTTTCAGCTCTCAACTCTAAAGGTGTAAAATGATTTTCAATTATACGTCATTTAGGTCGATTATTTTCAAATATCTGTTATTGCTATTCATGTAAACTTTTCATACATATAATTAAATAAACATTTGAATAATTATAATGTTATATAAATATATAAATAACATATATGTGTGTGTGTGTGTGTGTGTGTGTGTGTGTGTGTGTGTGTGTAATTAAATAAATAAAGTATGATTATGTTCCACATAACAAATTTATTTGTTCTTTATTGTACGGGAAAGATTTGTTTTGTGGAATTATATTACATTAATTATGTACTATAGAGCAAAATACTAAAAACCTGGGAGAGAAACTACCCAATCCCCCCCTCTCTCTTTCCCTCTTTCTGTATATATATATATATATATATATATACATATATATATATATATATATATATATATATATATATATATATATTTCTATGGTACATATTAAGCAGAAATACCTACACGCACACGCACTCACACGCACTCACACACACACACACACACACACACACACACACACACACACACATATATATATATATATATATATATATATATATATATATATACGATGACACTAAATGAAATAGTCGCTGAAAAGCTTTCTTCAGAGGATGAAACTAAGTATCATAAAATATTTTTTATGTATACACGTGTGTGAGCCTATTCAATAAAATAATGTGTTCACTCTCTCCTGTCTGAACTGCCACAATGATACAAACTAACACACAGACACAGACACAGACACAGACGGATATTTGTTGTCGATAATCGGCGCCAAGATACTACTACTACTACTACTACTACTACTACTACTAATAATAATAATAATAATAATAATAATAATAATAATAATAATAATAATGATGATGATGATGATAATAATAATAATAATAATAATAATAATAATAATAATAATAATAATAATAATAATAATAATAATAATAACGCTGAGGGAGAGACTGGAGGAGATCGGGATTAGGGGGAGGATAGAGACCGTACAGACCACAGCACTACTGGGAACTGCACGGATACTGAGGAAGGTGCTAGAGATATAAGTACTGCAACGAATAGTAGCTTTGTCATGATATGCGAAAGAGGGAGGAGACGTTAGCTGAAGACCTGAGGAGACTTATTGTCACTCAGCCTTCAGCGATAACCACTGGGCAACCGGTGTGAAACTGTAAATCGCAGAATTACTGCGACCTATGAGTACTAGGAGAGGAGGGCTGGAGACTTGAGGAGACTTGCTGTCACTCAAACTCCAGCGGTTACCACCAGGCAACTGGCGTGAGATTCCAAATAATAATAATAATAATAATAATAATAATAATAATAATAATAATAATAATAATAATAATAAAAAATATTGAATGTAGAATTGTATCGTTCACCCGGCATTTGACGCCGTACATTCTCACATATTGACATGCCTACTGCAAGACGGACAACAAAAATAAGATGAAAGAAAAACTAATCAGGAGTTAATAATAATGATAATACATTACCTGAGAAATTCAGTCAATTTGAAACTATTATGTCTACTATTATCAGTACTACTAGTAGTGGCATTCCTATGGTTGGTGTCACCCGGGGCGTTAAATCAGGGTGTAACTTCCAGTGTTGCCTTATCAAAAGATTTTTGGCACTAAATTGACCTCAAGCAAACGTCAAAAAAACGCTGAAAAAAATACAAACACTGTTAACCTTTACATGGCCATTTTCAATACTCCAATATAGCTGAATTAGTCTAAAATTGCTAGAAAACAGCTGAAAATTGGCTAAATTTGCTGAAAAATACCGCTAACAGTAGTGGTTTTTGTTGAATTTTCTTCCGAAATATCATGGTGTCACCCCTCCGATGGTGTCACCCAGGTCAACCCCAACCAACTACTAGCTGAAAACAAGGGACAAAAATAAGCTGTAAAAAATACCAGTCAATATTGATCAGATTTGCCTGTACGGAAACTATGCTACCAGCGTAGGGCCCCAGACAGGGGGTTCAATTATAGATAAAATAAGTACTCGATCCATATAGCACGTGAATGAAAAACATTAGTTTATAGGTACGATATCTCTTTTCTATTTTGTATTATGAGACACCTTATTTAACATTCATACACAACTGTTATTAATATCTATTCATGTATAATTCATAGATAATTCAACGCATATTTCTTATATTTTTCATATTGTCTCATCGTGAACTTATGAATTTCTAAAACATTTTGGAGTTGTTTTTCTTTTCATTTTCTATTACATTTTCTTTCTTTTTTTTTTTTCTTAAGTCTGCGTTTTTTTTTTCAACAATTGAACTCCCGTCGCCATCAAGGACTTTTTATATATGCATGTCGTCATGTGTTTGTTTGTTTGTTTGTTTGTTCCTACGCTCCAGGTCACACTGTCTTGTCTACAGACTCAAAAATTTGTATCACTACTACTCTCCTCTAAAAACGATTTTATTTTTCCAAAAAAGACATTTTAGGGGCCTTCTTTGACGAGTTTATTGATAGAATCTAGATTCTCCAGAATCTAGATGTTTCTAGATGTATTTTTAAAAATCTATTTCAGATGTTTTCCAGAGATTTCATAAATAGAATCCATTTTGGTCGTATTTATTTTCCGATGGAATCTTTTTACCTGACTTCAAATTTTGACGCTATGGTTATTCAATTAAACTAATATCGACAGTTTTAGTTGACAGTTTTGGTTGACGGTTTCTACTTCAGACGGAACAAATGAAAATTAATAATCTTGATGAGAAATTTGGTCAACTTTGGACCACTACTAGTATTGCTACTAGGCGTAAATAAACAACCTAAGACTATTACGCATATTTTTATTACTAGTTATAAATAAGTAACAACAAGTATAGGTGAGAAACAGGTGTAAAAACACGCTCAATTCGGTCATTCAAACCTATACGAACTTTAATTCCAGACTCAAGTACCTTTATATAAAATATGTCGTCCTTCATTCAAAATATATTAGCCTTTATTCAAAACATGTTCTCTTATCTAAATTTATAAATACTTTTATTCAAGACATATGCGCCATTATTATGTGATCGTTTTTGGCATTGGTGTTGAATATTACATGAAATGACAAGAAAATAAACTTAATGCTGAAAATATCATATATCTACTCATATCTGAAGTGTCCCTCTGCTGTTTTGGATTGGTGGGTATTAGGGTTAGGGTTAGTTTGAGATTTCAGGGTTAGGGTATATGATATAATATTAGGGAGTAGGGTAGGGTATAAGCTCAAGGTATACAGTTTGAGCCGGAGTATAGAGTGTAGGGTAACGGGTTTGGGGTTAAAGTATAGGTTATAGGGTGTATGTTGGAATATAGGGTTAGGGTAACAGTACGGGGTCAGGGCTTAGGCATAGAGTTGAGGAATAGGGTAGATAGTTATAGAGATACAGAGAGGGATATATATATATGTATATATATATATATATATATATATATATGTGTGTGTGTGTGTGTGTGTGTGTGTGTGTGTGTGTGTGTGTGTGTGTGTGTAAATATATATGGGAAGGGAGAGAGATCGATAGACAAATAGATAGATATGAGCAGACAGACATATATGAATAAGATAGATGAATACATACGTACATACGTATATACATATGGACAAAATACTCAAACACACACACATAGATAGATAGATAGATAGATAGATAGATAGATAGATATGATCAGACTGAGATAGATCGATAGACAGATAGATAAAGAGAGAGAGAGAGAGAGGAGAGAGAGAGATTAACAGATAGATTGGGGCCAAATGAAACAGACACATAAATTGCAATCGGAAAAAGAAATCTGAAAGAAAGAAACAAAACTATGTAAGTGTTATTGAGTAGATTGAATGAAAGAATGAAGCAATAGAAAAAAGGAAAGAAGAGAGGAAAAAATTGATAAAGGGAGGAAATAAATGAAAAAAGGGAGAAGGGGGAAAGAAAGAACGATAGAACGAAAGAAGGGAAAATAGAAAAGAATAGAAAGAAAGAAAGAATGGAAGAATGAAAACAACAAAAGTAAGCAAGGAAGAAAGAAAGCAAAAAATAAAGGAAGAAAGAAAGAAATGAAGAAAGAAAGAAATGAAAAGAGACAGAAAACAACAAACGAAAGAAAGAAAGAAAGAAAGAAAGACAGAAAGCATCTAGAGAAAGAGAGAAATGAAGAGAGAAAGAAAACGACAAAAGAAAGAAAGAAAGAAATTCGAAGATGGAACGAAGAAAATAAAAACGAGGCAGACGACAAAAGAGATGAAAGATTCTGCACGCTTCGTTCATGCAAACATCCGCATATATTTGAGTCCAAACGCTGATTCACTGTTACGCGTTTTCCATACGATATTGCAATGATAAGTTGAAAGGCATGCACGTACGGACCTCTGAAATCGGTGGATGGCACAGCTTTGCCAAATATGGTTTGTTATTAACACCTAAAATTATTTTCAAAATGGCTGAAATCGCTCAAAGTATTCGAACAAGCACTAAATCTATTTTGTATTGCATAAGATAGCAGGGGCCATTATAGATTTTGAGTAGGGTTGAGGTCTTTATTAACTTACTGGTTTGGCAACCCTTCAAATTATCACTGTCAGTTTTCAATTTCTTTGATCAATTCTTAAATTTTTAGAGGGATGAAGAAAAAACTTTTTTTTTCTATGTAACAATCTAATTTTATCAAAAAATTTAGCATTCAGAACCACAAAACATGACTAAATGCATTCTTTGTTATGCTGATTGCCAAAGATTTGCTTCTTCTTGCGTAATGTTCCTGTTTTCAACTGTTTCGATGTATTACATCTCTTCAGTGTGGCTATAGACTTTCCATTATCCCATCTAGTACCACGAGGCAGGATTGAAAACCTTAGCTTCAGACCCGGAGGCCGATATCCTACCGCTGAGCTACGGAACTGGGCGGGCAGTAAGGCTGAATTTAAGCGATATATTCAATTACAGATAAATTCCCCATCCACCAAAGTGCTCTATTCCTATGGAATAGCGATGCATACGCTTACTAATAGAGGAGCCATAATAGAGGAGCATTTATATACGCCATAATAGAGGAGCATTTATATATATATATATAGAGCATTTATATATATATAGAGGAGCATTTATATATATATATATATATATATATATATATATATATATATATATATATATATATATATATATATATATATATTCTCTTTGCAATCCTCTTGGAATCATACATGTTCAAAATGAATTTTCCTTTCTAAATCTATTTATAAACCTTGTTAAACAGTCCATGATTGCATAGACATATCTGCAACTAGAAGTTGTATTATTATGACAAATTACAATTCTATTTATGCACCTCATAAAAATATACATAAATGGGAATTGTACTTAAGATATAATCTGAGTTTATTTATAAACCGTAGAGAATTTTGCTTGAATCTTGTTAAATAATACTTATTAACATATTAATAACAGTTACAGGAGGGAAAAGTTTACTTCACATCAAATTAAAATTCTATTTACGCTCCTTACAAACGTAAATTACAATCCTATTTATGAACCTCATGTAAATAGATATAAATGGGAATTTTACTTTAAATCTAATTCTATTCGTAAATCACATAAAATAATACGTTTTCCTTAAACCTAGTCAAACGGTGCATGCTCAGATACACAGAACAGTAAAAGGAGAAAAGGTTTGCTTTACAGCAAATTAAAATTATAAGGTAGTTATATTTAACTTAACATATGTGAATATAATGGAAAGTACCATAGCCATAAACTTGTCCTGCTTTTTGATACTCCTGAATCAGGACTATAGTAAAACAGCTGATGAACCCATACTAAAAAATAAAATCACAAATATAGATAAAAGAGATATATGACTACAGTTCATGCACCATGATCGTAAAATTAAATAAAACGTCTAAAATGGAGTAGAAATAAAATCATCTAGAAACATCTAGATTCTCATCTTTATCACCATCAGTCTTTTAGCGTCCGTCGTTGGACATAGACCTTCCCTATCATGGGCGTCACGGAGCCAGTACTTCCTGAACTTGTCTAGCTCGTCCCTCCATCTAACATTTTGCCGGCCTCGGTTGCACATGTGGTCTCGGAGGATCCATGTTGTGAGTCACGATGTCCATCGATTGTCTGCCATTCTTGCAACATGGCCAGCCCACCGCCATTTGAGATTAATAATGGATTCTATGATGTCCCTAAGTCTTGTCTGTTCTCGAATGTATTGTACTGTCTTGTGGTCTCTCCATGTGAGGCCCAGCATTATTCTTTCATGTGCACGTTGCATGGTTCTCAATTTACGGGTCTGTCTCTTGGTTAGGTTCCATGTTTCGGCTCCATTAGTGACTATTGGGAGGATGCATTGGTTATACACCCTTCTCTTTAGGATTAATGGGATCTTATTATTTTTGAAGGTTGAGCCATCCTAGTGTGATTCTTCGCTTGATTTCCTCTTCTTTTGAGGGTCTCATGGAGATTCGTTGTCCTAGGTAAATGTAGTGGTCTACTTCTTCCAGTTGTGTGTCCTCGATTTTGATCTCAGTGTTTTTATCTCCGATGTGGTTATCGCACATGATCTTCGTCTTGCTGAAGTTCATGTGTAGGCCGACTTTCTTGCTCTCTTCATTTAGTTCATCTATCAGTAGTTGGAGGTCGTGTAGGTTCTCTGCGAAAAGGGCTATGTCGTCTGCAAATTTAATCTAGATGTCATTAATAAACTCGCCAAAATAAGGCCCCAAAAGAGTAATAAAAAAAGTTCCCCCACAAAAAAAAGAAAACAGTTTCAGAATGGGTCTAGGGAGTACTGATGCCAATGCTATATATATATATATATATATATATATATATATATATATATAGAAAGATAGATAGATAGATAGAGAGAGAGAGAGAGAGAGAGAGAGAGAGAGAGAGAGGGAGATTGGGTAGTTTCTCTTCTGGTTTTTTCTGCAGGCTAAACGGTATGCCCAGAAGCGCTAGAACACAAAAACACATACACAAACGCACATATAATAGGGGATAAAACTGTTCGCCATCTTTGGTGGCTATAGCCGTTCAATGTAAAATCAATCATATGTTAAAACGTTAAAATAACACTGATCAGAATAAGGACTTGCATGGTACTTGGTCATGGATACTTTGGGGCGATATAAAATTTTACCAATTAAGTTTTCTTTTTCAGTGGAAAAAAATGGAAAGTTCTCATCTCTATACGTGAAACTCTTATTTGAAATGGTCTCCCGTTATTGACACGGTGGATGTATCATTCAGACTAGACAACGTGATTAGAATAAACAATTCAAGAAGATGTGGCTGCTGTAAGAATCGAAGTTGCGACCATTAGTGTAGCCGCTTCAACGTAGCATTGTCCTTACCATTGAGCTTAACAGTCGCCGGTAATGCAAAGGCTCAACTTACTGTTTCAACTCCAAATTCTCCTTTTTGTTTATTCTCGGTCTATATATGTTCTATTTGTTTCATTTAACGTGACTATTATGTTACAAAGGTTAGAGGTTCGATTCTTTTTCTTTAATTGTTTTTTCTATTTACGTGGTCTATGCCAAATGATACATTCATCGTGTAAGAACGGGAGAAGATTTCAAATAAGTGTTCCAATATAATACGATGCAATTTATAATCATTCTGTCGGATCATATATCCATACTTTGACAACAAGTCCATATACTCATCTGAATCTCACTTGTTGAATAAAATAGCTACAATCTAACACTCGAGAACAAATTATTGATAAAGATTGTACATCCCTTTTCATTAAACTTACCAGATTTAATCATCTGAATATTGGATATCATCAGCAAATGTCAATGCTGGGTTACAGGGGGTCATCTTTGCACAAATTCAACAGAAAATAGTGGGGTTTTTTTAGCATTAGTTCAACTCTATTTCTGAATTTCGATTCATGTTCAACTTACTGAATATTCTTTCAATATCTAGCCATTTTCATAAATTTTCATCGGTTACGTTGGAGAAAAATCAGCTAGATCTGATAAAAAAAAATGGATAATTTGACTACCCTTTATCTTTCATAATATAATGGGAAGGTGCAGACGGATCCCTGGGAACTAGACCCTACCTTTTTATTCCAAGAATCACCGTAGGATATCGCATTATATTTACAAAATATTCAGAGATAACTCTACGAGGGTACATCAATAAGACCGGAGCCTATTGATGAATGAAAATGATAAGTATTTATTTTATACAATAAGTATTCATTTTTCAACATAATCTCCTTCTTTATCTGTGGTTAATATCATTCTCGTAAATTGAGCATTATAAAATGGAAATGTTAGATCAAAATTCAGCTAATAGCAACGTGTCAGACGACAGATTTATTGATCAACTATAATATGTACGTATCCCTCTCTCTCTACACACACAGATAAAGACACACACACACATACACACACACATATATATAAAGAGAGAGAGGGGGTGAGAGAGGAGGAGTAGGAAGAGAAAGAGAGATATTTATTTAATTCGATTAACCATGAATTTTGATCGTCCGTAAATTAATGCGTATTATGCTGGCTGATAGGGTTTAAACAGATTGTGCTACACCATTATTCAGAAAAGCAGCCCTTTACTTGAAAAATCAGCATTTCAATATTCGGGGGAGGGGGTCTTTCTTCGCTTATATTCTCATCGGAGGTGTTGAGGGGTTAGGTACATGACGGTGATTGTTTGTAAGACCCATTCCTGGCTTGCCAGGCCTGTTGAAGCTTCGTTCTGCTTACGGCACCTGGTGTTTCCTAACGGTCATCAATCTAGGCCAGAGATTTCCAAACTTTTTGAAATTGCTGACACGCTTTTTAAAAATGAAATTGTTCGCGATACATTACTTGTGTCAATTGTTAGTAACATCCACTTCCGGCTAGCCAGACCTGTCGAAGCTTCATTCAAAATTGAAGTGTTGCGACACATTACTCTGATATAGGTACTGACCAAGCTCGACATTGCTTAACTTTGATTTGGCCGTATCCCTTTCGTCTAGGGAATTGGTTTCTCAAACCTAGTCCTTGTGCTTAGTGCTCAGCTGAAAGTCATTGAGTGCTATTAGAAACCATCAACCAAAACTGTCACAAAAACTGTCAACATAGATTTCTCAAGTTTTCCATCTCGCTGTCTGGCTATGTGTGTATGTACCACGCGTACAGGCTGCATCAAGGGAGCTACAGGGCTGAAAATTTTAACATGTTCAATTTATCTAGATTTTCTTTTTAAATACCCCCACCCTGAACAGGTTTTTGTGTTGAGTTCAATTTGCTAAGTGAGTCAAAATAATCTCTTACTCTGTGTCCAGCAACATTCACTCTGATTTTTGTTTTTTTGTTCTTTAAATTCCGATTATTTTAGAGATCACTGACCAACAAAAGTCTCATATTCATTGATAATCCCTTTTTCCGATTTATCATCAACAACTTGATATGCTGCCAAAAGACGTTGGTCACGTGACGGTTTCCACTAAGTGACTAACCAGAACTATTTGTTAGAGCCTTTGGTGACGACTCGGCAAGAGGATTGAACCACGGCCTACAAAACTGTTACCAAGCACTTTTTACCACCGGGCCACCGGTGATCTGTGTTGAAAAATCAATACACAAAACGTATCTCCCGGATGACTGATTTGAACTGAGTGATATTTAAAAACCTGTTGCAAAAACACACGTACACACACACACATATGTACACGCCGGTATGTGTTGATATTTACACACACCAACACACCCACGTTATCTATAAAAAAAGAATTGATTGAAGCAGCTGCCCCATTCATGTTGTCAATTACAAAATTAGAATTATGATATAAAAATAATTGCTTGAAATAAAAACGGACACCGCAGAAAAAAAAAAAAAAAAAAAAAACGTACAAGGGTTGGGGGTGATTAACGTTATGCTGAATCAGTGAAATTGCCCAATTGGCGAAGTTATACGCTTTTTTTACCAAAGAAAATGCGTTGTTTCATTCTGATCAAAAGTTTATCTAATCAAACCAAGGATATAAAACATTATTTTTTTAAACATTTTTTTGAAACACTTTCACAAAAATTAAGTAAATACGTAGTCATAACTCTTTTTTTACGATAAATGAATACATAATTTTGATTTGATGAAAAGTATTTTTTAATCAAAACGAGTATATAAAACAACTATTTTTTTACAATGAAAAGTTGATGTAATCAAAGTGAAATTGAACTCGTTATACAAAAATAAGTATGTTTCGCCAATAAGGCAATTTCATCGATTCGGCGTAATAGACACACAAACTTAACCATCTATTCGTCTCTCTGTCTACCTGACAACCTTTTCATTAACTACCTATCTATGCATTTTATTTCAGTTGGGCATTCTCCTTTCTTCCCTTTTCATGTTTGTTCGAGTTGTCCTCTACCATTTCGATCCGTCAATGCATTAAGGCTTACTTATATATATATATATATATATATATATATATATATATATATATATATATAAGCCTTAATGCATTGATATATATATGTATATGTATATATATATATATATATATATATATATATATATATATATATATATATATATATATATATATATGTGTGTGTGTGTGTGTGTGTATGCGCACGCACGCACGTGCACGTAGGATTATAAATTGCGTTATATTATATGGAAACTCTTATTTGAAATGATCTCCCGTTATTACATGGTGAAAGTTATATTTGACCTAGACAACAGAAATAGAAAAAACAATTTCAGAAAAAATGGGGGTGCCGGAAGAAATCTTTGATTGTTTATTCCTTTTACGTTGGTACATTCTGTGAGTAATAACAGGAGATCATTTCAAATAAAAGTTTCTATATAATATAACGCAATTTATAATCATTCTGTCGGATCATATATTCATTTCTTGATTATATATATATATATATATATATATATATATATATATATAATTCAACCAATAAAAGTGCCATCCACTGACAGTATTACGACACTTAAGTGGGGCTTTAGATTTCCAATCCAGTACTGCTAGGCAGGATTGAAACTTTCGCTCCAAACTTGGAGTACGGTGTTTTACCCCTGCCTACAGAGAACTGGACGGCCAGTAGGACGCATTATTCACCATCTACCAGTGTGTCCCATTCGAGAGTTAGAAGAGCGTTGCTTAATTACTTTTGGCAAGTGTGTGCTCTACCTAAGAGAGCTCTACACTAAAGGGAGGATCGTCAATATGAAGGTGTTTAATATGTATCTGCTAATCACGGGATTATATATAAATCACGGAAATATATATATATATATATATATATATATATATATATATATATATATATATATATATATATATATATGTATGTGTGTGTGTGTGTGTGTGTATTCCCGTGATTTACAGACGTATCAAACAGTAATATCTTCATATGCATAAATATATATATATATATATATATATATATATATATATATATATATATATATATATATATATATATATATATGTATATATATGTATGTATGTATATATACAACATTCGTATTATAACGCTTATGTTGTAAATATATGTCGGTGTATGAAGTTGTTTCTGTTTAATTGTATCCGCTAATCACAGGAATTTCTAAGATTTGTACTAAAAAACAATTTGAACGTGATACAAGCAAGACATTCAACTATACTTATACGATGGTGGGCTGAACATCTAGCGAGAAAAGATGACGGCAGATGGAGCAAAAGACAAAATGATCTAGGAACAGACAAGACACAAATTAGAGGGATGAGATGGAAAGGTTTGTTGGCAAGACATGGCAAAGGCTAGTGCAAACACGGTCATCATGGTAGGACATGGAAAAGTCCTTTTCACAGCGGTGGACTTAGAATGGCTGATGATATATATATATATATATATATATATATATATATATATATATATATATATATATATATATATATATATATATGATAAAAAGTGACATACATTAAAATTATACGTTATGAGGAGGTGTTCTTTTATCAACAATGCTGAGGAGCTATCTTAATATAACTGTTTTGTTAGTAAACACCCACGAACAATTACATCGTAAACAAACAATAAAAATTTACACATGGTGCCATAATATCAAATTATTTATCAAAAAAAAATCACATAAAATACAGTTACAGATATTGGGAATCAAGTGACTGAAATAACGTAATCTTTTGAAAAATCTTTTCTTTATATGTTTAGTGCTTGAAACTGGGAAGCTTACTAGATTATATATATATATATATTTATATATATATATATATATATATACATATATATATATATATATATAGAGAGAGAGAGAGAGAGAGATAGATAGATAGATAGATAGATAGATAGAGAGAGAGAGAGAGAGGGAGAAAGAAAGTCTAGATTATGTATATATATATATATATATATATAGAGAGAGAGAGAGAGAGAGAGAGAGAGAGAGGGTGAACTACAATTCTGACCTTGTGGTAGATTAAACTAAGCTTATTATTCATCACTTAGTACACGCAACTTCATTCATACAGATCTATTTAACCTGCGATTTAACTAACCATGGCCACATACACATTTCTCTCTCTCTCAATGTATATATATATATATATATATATATATATATATATATATATATATATATATATATATATATATCATTAAATATGACAGACAAGGAGCATCTTTTTAATCTTTCAGTCATCTTTTCTTGTTTTGGTACAAGTGAACGGATCTTAGGTTTCAATGAATATAAATATTTCCAAAAAGATCGAGCACTTTCTGACAGCGCTCTCCGCTATTTTCAGCACATGGTTGGAGCTATACAGTTTATTACCATGGTAGGATTGTATTCTCTTTGATATTTTTACTATTTAATTTTCACCGTTGAATTCAACGTTTGCTGTTCGCTATTCTCCCGATAGTCACTTTGAGAGCTGAAACCTGTAACCTAACCAAGAGACAGGCCTGCAAACCGAGAAGTATGCAACGTGTGCATGAGAGAATCACGCTCAACTTACATGGAGAGATCACAAAACAGCACAGTAAATAAGGAAGAAAACAGATGTTCGTGACATCATAGAAACTATTAAAAAAACTCAAATGGCAATGGGCAGGCCATGTTGCAAGAATGAAAGACAACCGATGGACATCACGTCTCACAACATGGATCCCCAGAGATCATGTAAGAAACCGAGGCCGACAGAACACAAGATGGAGAGATGGACTTGACAGATTCAGGGAATACTGGCTCCGCAATGTCCATGATAGGGAAGCGTGGCGAATCCTGGGGAAGGTCTATGTCCAACGACGGACGTTAAAAGAATGGTGATGATGATGATGATGATGATGATGATGATGATGATTTGCCATCTGTTTTTGTCAGGTGCTATGTGTCTCAAGTGACGTCATTTCGTGGTGAGTGAGCATTAGAGTTGTGTCTCTCAACTATCAAATGTACTCAAGTAATTAATTAATTATACAATTGATTAATAATCAATCAAATAACTGATCATCAAGTACATTCAATATACCAAATCCTCGATTGAAGAGTATATTTTTAAGTCATCTTCTTGACAACATTTATTTTCATTAAAACCAAATATAGGTTCACACGTACAAAAACAGGAAAAGATTACTAAAAGATGAAAAAGATGTTCTTCGTTTGGCTTTCGCGACGCCCATGATAGAGAAATGTGGCAGATCCAGGGGAAGGTTTATATCCAACGACGGACGTTAAGAGAATGATGATGATGATGATGATGATGATGATGTATTACAGAATATTTGTTTAAAAAGTACACGCACACACATACCCTATCGGTCGCTGGTTCGATTCCTGCAACTGTCCCATTTTTTTAAAAATAATTTATTCTATTGACGTTGTCTTGGGCAAATGATGTATTCAGCGTGTAATGCCGGGAGATCGTTTCAAATAGATTTCCACTATAAAATAACGGAATTAACAATCATTCTGTCGGATCAAAAAAACATTTTTTAATAACATATACGTACATATATATGTACTTACGTATACATAAAGATAGATAGATAGATTTTTATTAATCTCAGCTAACTTTGGCGCAAGGACACAGTTTTAGGACACCTGATGTATCTCAGACGAGCTTGCTAACGATTGTTCGGTAGTAGGCACCCTAACTATAAACGTGTATGAGTGTATGTTAGTGCGTGAGAGGGAGAGAGACAGAGACACAGAGAGAGATAGAGACAGAGACAGAGAGAACGTCTGTGTGCGCGTGCGTCTGTGTATTTGTGTGAGTGTGTGTCGTCTCGCGCATCCTGCTCTCCCTCACTTCTTTGTCCCGATCATACTGTCTTTATTCCCTCCTCACCTTTTCTCCTTTTTTTTTTATTTCTTTTTCGTCACTATCAATTACTTAGTCAACTTATCAACTCCATTTCTGATTATTTGTCATTTCAATTTCATCAAAGGCGCCACTATTTGTCACCAGCAGGGTGAGGAGGAGGAGGCAGACAGGCGTCAAGAGAATCGAAAATGGCGACTGCGTTTACGCGCCAATTTCACGGCGCATGCGCTCGGCTGCCTTTGATTTGCGTCGGTGTTGCCATTTTGGCTATCTTTACGGCCAAAATGACAAATCTGGCCTTTTTGAAAAGTATTTTTTAGTTTGGCTATTTTTTTTCCTCAAACTAACACGAAACGAAGCAATATCTAAAAACTGCACGTCTTCGTTATTAGTATCACCATTATCATTTTTGCACTGGTCTGGGGTCACTGAGATATCAAAGGTTGCATGTAGGGATTGAGGGACTGGAAAGGTTGTAGACCCTTCCTTTGAGACTTTGAAATATCAGGTCGATTGAGGTGAGTACATTTTGTTGGATCAGTATTTTTTATTTTTTATTTTTGGTGTGCTGTGCGGTATTACAATGATTTGTATGTAATTTTTGGCTTGTGTTTTGCGGGGCCTGAACTCCAACTATCTGGCAACATTTATTTACGCCATTAAACATACAAGTGCGAACGTCATTCGTAGATAATACCTAACCCGGAAGAATAGAGTAAATACAATCAGGGACTCCCAAGGCTGCAGGACATTGAAGCACGTGAACGGAAGTGAGCATGCATTTCCTGATCACATTCCTGGGCGTTATTCTATTTATTTTATTCTCTAGTTTTTAGTCACGATGCACGCTGAGTTAGTCATGGGTTGCATTTTTCGAATTTTTACAAACAGTAGACTGACAATAGCTAAGAAAATGCCCCACCCAGCAATTATTGTATTAGGTGGGTGCAAGAAATAATCGAGGATTTTCGCCATCAACTTTGGAGCAGCGTATCTCAGCTTAGAATAAATGTTTTTGTTTTTTTTTTTCTTTTCAATATAGAAATAAGAATAAGAATTCAGATTCTACACATTTTTTGTCAACTAGTTCATTAGTCGCGGAAGCATGTGGGTTCTGTGACCCTGGAATCAATAAAGTCTTCGAGGGCGTTTTGAGCTGCTGTCTGGTTATTGGAGACTTTTCCTTGCAGGAAGTGGTTGAAAGGGGGTAGTCGGTAGGGGAGAGATCCGGTGAGTAATCAGGGTGAGGTACAGTTTCGTAACCTAGTTCGTTCAATTTCTGCTAAGTCATTTGTGCGATGTGTTTTGCTTTTCATTTAAGGTAATTTTGCTTTCTGAATTTGGTACAAATGTGTATCAAATGTTGAATGCCGGACGTCTATTTTCTCTGCAAGCTTCTGTGTGGGTCCGCCTCGATAGTGGCCCTCAATTGGATGTCGTCAATCATTGAAGGAAATCCTCGTCTTCAAGGCTTTCGTCTCCGTCTTAAATGTTTTAGAACCAATGTTGAATCATACGTTCGTTGACGGTTCCTTGCCAAACACTTGGTTGATATTGTAAGCAGTTGATTTAGGCTCCATTTTGAACTCACTCAACAAAATCGCTCGAATTTGCTTTTTTCCATCTTCGATTTTACTGCCTCTAATAAACAAGAATAAATAGAGAAAAGAAAACGTTCAGAATATATAAATAGGGCAAAATTCACACTTGAAAATGGTAAGACTCATTCCAAAATAAGCAACACTCTTTGAAAAAGCAAAAACCGCAATTGTTTTGGCACCAATCGAATAGATAGATAGATAGATAGATAGATAGATAGATAGATATGAAAAGACTCAGATATATAAATACACCTAGAGAGAGAGGAGAAAAGAGAGGGAGAGAGGAGTGAACAGACTGATAGAATGATATAAGCAGACTAAGAGACAGATAGACAGATAGATAGATACGAAGAGACAATGAGATAGATAGATAGATTGATAGATAGATAGATAAATAGATATGAATGGTCAGATATAGACAATGAAGTACTAGAAGAGATAGATAGATATGAATGGACTGAAATAGATAATGAACTTACTGGGATAGATAGATAGATAGATAGATAGATAGATAGATAGATAGATAGATAGATAGATAGATATGAACAGACTGAGATAGATAGATAAATATGAACAGACTGAGATAGATAGATAGATAGATAGATAGATAGATAGATAGATAGAAAGATAGATAGATAGATAGATAATGAACGTGCTGAGATAGATAGATAGATAGATAGATAGATAGATAGATATAAGGTCTGTTCAGAAAGTATCCAGTCATTCAATATAAACGTAAAGGCCTTTTATGGCAATTACTCCTTCAAATTACATCCCTTGGACATCAAAGTGACTAATCTGAAAAAAAGTAGATCGAAATTATATTTGGCACTTGATTTAGATATTCTCAACATTTTGGCTTTATCCCACTTCATATATCATTGATTTATTTTTCAATTTGGGATTATTTTATTGTCACAATACGGCGAAAAGCGAGCCTTTTGATTGTAGTTAGAACCAAACGCTCCTAATGCCACTAATGTAAAAAAATTTTAAAAAAACAACAAAAAAAGCGAACGAACTTTGTGGCCAACCAAATATCAAATGAAATCATTCCAATAAGTAATTTTTGTCAAATTCTAATCCAGACCTAGAGCTGAATTTGATTTTCTTGTGACAAAACCAACGAGAACATTCCTCATCAAATATTACCATTCCCCAACACGGTTCGAAATCAAGACGAACTGATGTCCATTACCGACTGAGCTATCAAATACATAAAGGCTCATGCCATTCTAATAAATGGATACATCTATGAAATAACCATTTCCCCTTGGTGGTTTGAAATCAGACCAACTGATTGGTAGGTTGGTGTCTTACCGATTGAGCTAAACTGACATGCCCTACATATCTGCAAAATGTATCTTACCGATATGCAAGGGTTTATTTCATTTTGATAAATAAATATATTTGCATTGAAATTTTTTCCTCAATGATCTCTTATTCATTTTATTAGAGTGTTTGGAATGCAATAAGGAATTTTCGCGTTTGGTAAATAATTATGCATTTCACTCCTATAAATCATAGGCCAACCAAGTGAGACAAGACCAGGATTAAATGATACGATACTACGTCTGGACTTAGTTCATCATCTCTTCTATCCAGTAGCGTGTCCTTTATAGTCTATAGTGAAGTTAACCTCCACCGGGGATAGAGAATTAAAAGAGCTAAATATTTGCCATTGTTTATTGTTGGGAATTCGAAAAACTAGTGCTACTACGCAGACTATGGAAAACGTTTGTGTCGTGTATCCTGAATTCGGTGGAGGCTCATAATTGCCACCTGTGGTTTAAAAGGTTTTAAAACGATGACTGTGATTTGAAAATACGTAATTACTTTCCGAACATCTTAATATCATCATTATCAGCAGCAGTCTGTTATTGTCCGTCGTTGGACATAGACCTTACCCAAGATTAGTCACGCCATCTTACTTTCTGTCGGCCACAGTTTTGCATATGATCTCTGAGGATCCATGTTGTGAGTCGTGATGCCCATCGGTTGCCTGTCATTCTTGCAACATGTCCACCCCATTACCATTTGAGTTTTTTAACAGTTTCTATGACGTCTCGGATTCCTGTTTTTTCTCTGATATACTGTGCTACCTTAAGATCTCTCCATGTGAGGTTGAGCATGATTCTCTCAAGTGCACGTTGCATGGTTCTCAGTTTGAGGGACAATCTTTTCGTTAGGATCCATGCTTTAGTACCATGGGTGACTTTCGATACATTGGTTATACACCCTTCTTTTTAAAACTAGAGGGGTTTTCTTGCTCTTGAAAGTCGAGCTTGCCTTACCGGAAGCTTGCCGATCTAGTGTGTTTTTTCCTCTTATTTTTTTTATGACTTCATGGAGATTCGTTGTCCTAGGTAGATGTAGTGGTCTACTTTCTACAGCTCTGCATTTTCGATTTCGATCGTTGTCTTTTTGTTCCCAACATTTTGTTGAACATAACATTTATTTTGCCAAAGTTAATGCGGAGGCCAACTTTCTTGCTTGCTTTATTTAGTTCGTCTAACATTTTTGGAGATCATGACGGTTCTTAGCAAAGAAGACGATGTTGTCAGCAAATCTGAGGTTACTTGGGTATTCACCTTCTAACCTGATTCCTTTGTTTTCCCATTCTAAGTTCCGGAAGATCATCTCAAGGAAAACTGTAAAGAGTTTAGTTGAACTGGAATCACCTTGTCTCACTCACTCTTTACACAACGCAAAATTTGCAGAAATCATCTTCAGTCGGAATAGAAGTTGTTGTGGAGTTTGACCCAGTAGCTGCTGGACTTTTGTTTTTGATATATTCTCAAAGATTTCTATTCAATGCACTGTAATATTTTATCATTTGTTATAATTCAATATTTATTCGAGCAATATCGTTTTTCCTTGATTGTTTTGTATGACTAATTAACGCTTATTGTTTTAATTTTCTAGTATATTCATTTACTAATCTATGTTTTGTTTTGTTGGGTTTTTTTTCATCAGTCTACAAATTATAATTAACATCTCCAACATGAGGTCACGCAAGCAAGCAATTATAACAAAAATAACTTCACACATAATTGTGACCTATTCATCTGTTTCCTAAGGTTGAATGTACGTGTAGAAGAAGGAAAATGTTGATCTTTTTTTCTCTCAAAAAGTTCGTACACTTTTCTAAAAGAAAAGTAAGTCGTTATTGAAATTTTTTTGCTACTATTCACCTTCATCTCAATGTTCGTTGCTTTTTTAAACTGAGGCTGATATCCCTTCGACAGCGAGTGAATGAATTAACTGCGCGGATCGGGATGAAAATCAACTTCACGGTGAGAATCAAACCCACGACCCTCTCATGGCACAGATGTGATCAGGATTGGGCTTGAGATTAAGAGTTCGATTCCTTAATTGCCACCGATTCCTGTAGCTTAGTGGTAAGAGTGGTCATGCTTTTACCGATCCATCCTCCGACATAGAGGGCCGTAAGTTCGATCCTCACTCGGAACTTGTTCTTTTTTTCCGATTCACGTCAATTCATTCACTCACTGCTCTAACCAAGGTATACTCACGAGGTCTACCCGGAACATATCCTGCCATTCGATATCAACAAAATTTCAACCATGACTAAAGCACCCAGTCTGCCCTTCAATTTACTAAAAGCCAGGGAAAGAAGATATGGATTCATGCCTTTCTTAGGGTATTAATGCGAAATGAACACAAGGTATCCCAGCCGGGGTTTGAACTTGGTTCGCCGATTGCCACTATCTCAATTAACCATTTGGCCACCTGCACCTTCTCTGCGATAAAGTGTTGTCATTATTCAATGAATTAATCGAATTAGCACCCTCACCTTTATCATTTTGGTCGATACATTCAAGCCGGTTGATTCTCCAACCTTCTTGAGATATGTTTTGCGTCCGGTACTTTTCCTCTCCTGTCTCCACTCCTCAAAGGCAGAAGAATAACTCTACCCGTTGCTTTCATCATCAGTCTTTTAGCGTCCGTAGTTGGACATAGACCGTCCCCAGGATTTACCACACTTCCCTATCATGGGCGTCACGGAGACAGTACTTCCCTGAACTTGTCTAGTTCGTCTCTCCATCCAACACTTTGTCGGCCTCGGTTGCGTATGTGGTCTCGGAGGATCCATGTTGTGAGTCGCGATGTCCATCGATTGTCTGCCATTCTTGCAATATGGCCAGCCCACCGCCATTTGAGATTTTTAATGGATTCTATGATGTCACTAAGTCTTGTCTTTTCTCGGATGTACTGTGCTGTCTTGTGGTCTCTCCATGTGAGGCCCAGCATTATTCTTTCATGTGCACGTTGCATGGTTCTCAATTTACGGGTCTGTCTCTTGGTTAGGTTCCATGTTTCAGCTCCATGAGTGACTATTGGGAGGATGCATTGGTTATACACCCTTCTCTTTAGGATTAATGGGATCTTATTATTTTTGAAGGTTGAGCTAGCTCTGCCAAAGGCTTGCCATCCTAGTGTGATTCTTCGCTTGATTTCTTCTTCCTTTGAGGGTCTCATGGAGATTCGTTGTCCTAGGTAAATGTAGTGGTCTACTTCTTCCAGTTGTGTGTCCTCGATTTTGATCTTAGTGTTTTTATCCCCGATGTGGTTGTTGCACATGATCTTCGTCTTGCTGAAGTTCATGTGTAGGCCAACGTTGCTTTACTAGTGGATAATTGCAGAGTGGGAAGAAAAGAGAAGCATTCAGATATACACAGCAATACCTTGAATAGTACAGTTTTGATTTGTGCGGGTTTCAATGTAGTACGGTATTGTAACTTGGTATGAACTTTGAAAAGCACATTAGATTATGTGACCTCAAACAGTGCGGTTTTGAACAGTACGGAAAATTAGAACGAAATAACAACACCAATCAAGGTTTACCTGTACAACACACGAGGTCAGTCTGGAAAGTGTCGAGCCATTCGATATCAACAGAAAAAAAGCCTAACTTGGACAATGGTGCATTAGTCCCGTCAAAGTATACTCCCATTGAGACCTCTCACATTTATCTCAGTCCCCATTCCTCTTTTTAGAATTGAAAAGTCCTATATCAGGATTGCCATCAGCTGCTTTGTCACGCTTTTTCTTAGTATTATCCACAGTCTGAAATCCCCTCCCTATCAACGGCTATTTTAGTCTGGAGAAAGGCCAGCAGTTGCAGCCAATGCATCCTCCCGATAGTCACTTATGGAGCTGAAACATGGAACCTAACCAAGAGACAGACGTACATATTGAGAACCATGCAACGTGCACATGAAAAAATTATGCTAAACTCCAATGGAGAGATCACAATACATCCAGAAGAAGATAGGGGTCAGGACATCATGTAATCCATTAAAAATCTCATATGGCGGTGGGCTGGCCATGTTACAAGAATGGCAGACGACCGATAGACATCGCGACATGGATCCTCGGAGATCACATGCGTAACTGAAACCGGCAGATTATTAGATGGAGAAACGACCTGGGCAAATTCAGAAGGTACTGGCTCTGCAACGCCCACGATAGAGAAGGTCTATTTCCAACGACAGACGTTGAAAGAATGATGATGATGATGATGATGATGATGATGATGATGATGATAAAATCTGGACTGTCGGGGGAGGGGACTGACAAACTGGGTGATGCGACAGTGCAAGTAATTATAACATCCATATCTCCCGATCCAGCAAGCGAACGTTCCACGGGAAAGCGATACGTGACGAGAAAAAGCTTTCAAAACTTATATAAGAATTATGGTTACAGTACGAAGTATTTATTCCATTCATGAGAAGAATGAATGGAAAATTTTCCAATTTGAAAGAAACTTCTTTCCTTTTTTTGAAACCGGAGATTTGGGGGGGGGGGGAACAAAAAAAAAACAGCTCTTATATTTTCTGAAAAAAAAAATTTTCTGGAAAATAAGAAAAAAAAAAAGAAAAAATACTCATGCAAAAATATTTTTCTTTTTGATGAAGCATCTGAAGATCGCTGGCGGGATCAGTTGAAATGGCACATGACTGGTATATAAAACAGAACCTCATGAGAGAGTGTCTTTCCAAGTCCCTTCTTATAGCTTACCAAGCAAACGGTTCTTGAGATACTCAAAATGGATAAACCTCGTACACTTGAGGAAAGCCAGAGAGCGAAGTGACTGAAGTGTAATAATAATAATAAAAACAACAACAAAGGTGAAGAAATTACTCCAAGCAATTTATCGGATAAGAAGTGCACATTGCTACATTACTTCAGGCAACATAAAGTATCTTCATTCTTCGTGTTTCACGATTTCAACAGCGAAAACAGCGACACTTAGAAAATCTTGTCTATTAGACAGATCAAATGTACAATCAGAACTCCAAAATTGATTCAATTCTATCAGATTGCAATCAAAATGTAATCTAATATTAAATTACAAAACAAGAATGAAAAGAAGAATTCAGACCCCTTCAAATGCATTAGAAAGAGAGAATATTGTGAATAAAATGGTATCATAAAATTCCTTGCTTTGATTAAATCAGATTGAATTTTTGATTATGATGTAATCTGACAATTTGTGCTTCTGATTTGAATCAATTGGGGGTCCAGATTCAACATTTGATCCTATCAGACAAATTCAAAATAAGAAAGAAAAATGAAGCATCTCTTGGAAATACACTTATGGTGGGCTGATGAAAGCTTGATAGGAATCACGATTATTTTTAAATGGAAAGAGACGGAAAGAAAAATGCAAACTTGAGGAAGTCGACAAGCGCAGTACCATACATCTTGGTAAGCTGGTAAAATTCCTTGCTAAGTGGCCTGCCCATCCACATTTTTGTTGCTTGATTAATTGAACGATATCCTCCATCCAGGTCCTCTTTTGAGCCATGTTGATCTTATTCTATCGTTAAGAGTTATTCCTTGCATTGATCTTTCCATTGTCCTCTGTTCGGTTCTAAAACAGAACTCTCAGTGGAGGTATAGTCCCTAACAGCACCTAATCTCACCATGAGACAAAATTGGCCTGGAGGTAGTGGGAGAATGGACAGATCAAAAGTGTTGAGGAAAATCCATGAAGATGGGGATTCTTGAAAAATTTCATTTATATTAAGAAGGAAACGGTTATCAATATTTTTCATATTTCAATGTTTATTCACATCATGATATTGATGTACACCAGCTATTGATTATCGGTCAGAATGTTTCCCTACTTTGCGTTAGTATATTGATGGGCAGGGCCTCTCAGAGAAATTTCAAAAGATTATGCAAAGCTGTTTCCACCTCCAACTGTACGCACACAAAGCACCAAAACCCTCGTCCTTTAGCCATCTTGTTTTTCTGTTTACCAAACCTTTTATATTCGCTCACCGGCAAACAATAGGCGACCTATTTCATTGGTTGACATAGCGTATCAACTTAGAATCTTAACCAACGTACTCCTTAAACTCTTTTTTAATAGCGCCCTCTGAAGCCCCCTTTTGGTCCCCTGGACCCCGTTGCAATGCAACAGTTGCACCGACCTCTTAGGGACCCTATTGATGTATCCTTAAATGTCTTTCTAAATCTTCGTGTGTCTCCGTCTGTGAATGAGATATGTTCGATTGTAAATACGAGAACATAAGTTATTCAAACATATAGATAGATAGATTGAGAAAGAAAGAGAGAGAGAGAGAGAGAGAGAGAAAAGGAAATATATAAGAAATGGATATATAATCTGGCTGAATATCCATGAATGCGTAATATTATTTGAAACTCCGTCGGGCTGTTTATCTCAATGGAGAGAACGACACCTCATTGAGGCAGCTACCCTACCAGTCGCACATTCGATCCCTGCAGTTGTCCCATTTTCTTTAATTGTTTATCCTATTCATGCTGTCAAGGCCAAGCGACTCATTACCCATGTAATAACAGGAGGTCATTTCAAATAGAGTTTCCACTAATATGACACATATGCCTGTGTGCATAATAGTTATCAAATTTGTGATGCCGACCATTACTCTTTTGATATGTTCGATCCTTAAACGGTGCCTTACGACTGTGACCTCTTGTCAAACTAGGTAAATATATACTAAAGCAGAATATACTTGATGTTTACCGAGTCCTTTTTTTTTTTTTTGACACATAGCAACAGTAGGGGGGGGCACCCAGTGAGGATCGAACATATTGATGTGCTCTTAAAAGCGTTCCTATAACTTCGTGTGTCTTCCGACAGTGAATAGCATCCGCGTATGCTCGATTGGAAATATGAGAACATAGGGCCATTTGTCAAGCCGGACCTATACCTGGTCCCGCCACACAGACCTTCATCTTATGCTGAACAAAATCAATATTAGCTATAGGCATGTGATCGTGGCGCGGGTAGCGCATTTAGAACGACGCAGAAAGGAGGGGAGGGGAGGGGGCGAGGAGAAGGGGCAGTGCAGTGCTGGAGAAGGAGGGTAGGGGAAGATATAAATAGGTTATTCGAACGGGTATGTGTACAGAACTTCTCATAAGTATTTGAACAAACGGCCATCTTGATTCAAATCGCTCCGAGTTGAAAACAGGAACCTGGCGTAAGAAAAAAAAATGTTCTTGCAATCAACAAAATAAAGCATGGAATTAGTCCTGTTTCGTTGTTCGGAACGCTAAATATCTGTAAAATAGATTTTATCATCATCAGCATCATCATCATCATTATTATCATTATTATTATTATCATTATTATTTGCAATCTTACACCAGTTGCCTGGTGGTAACCGCTGGAGTTTGAGTGACAG
The DNA here is from genome assembly GCA_963457665.1 of Thysanoteuthis rhombus. Lineage (NCBI taxonomy): Eukaryota > Metazoa > Mollusca > Cephalopoda > Oegopsida > Thysanoteuthidae > Thysanoteuthis > Thysanoteuthis major. Next base: position 30,908,487 of record OY735223.1, read on the forward strand.
CAAATCTTCTCAAGTCTCCTGCCCTTCTCTCCTAGTACTCATAGGCCGCAGTAATACTGCGATTTACAGTTTCACACAGTGGTCATCGCTGAAGGCTGAGTGACAATGTCTCCTCAGGTCTTCAGCCAGTTATTATTATTATTATTATTATTATTATTATTATTATTATTATTATCATTATTATTATTATTATTATTATTATTATTATTATTATTATTGAGCATAATCTACTTTATATGTGCATATTTTTGTTTGTGTTTTCTAGCGCCCCTGGCCACTCGGTTTTGTCTACAGACTTGAAAACTGGTATCAGTACTCCACTAAACCCTGTCTAAGATTATCCATATTTTTTGAAAAAAAAAAATTTTCGGTATGTTTTGGACCTTATTCTGACGGCTTTAAAAATAACATTTAAATTATCCTAAATCTTGATGTTTCTAGATATTTGTTTTGTCTCTATTTTTGGTGTTTTCCCGTGGAAAACGCCAGTGATGTCCTAAACAGAATTTATTCTGACCGTATTTATGCTTCGATGGAATATTTTCACATAACTTCAAATTTTGACGCTACGGTTGTTCAATTATTGACTGTGATGGCAAGTGGTTCTGATATTATGAAACGTAGCAAAAATTTTTCACAAGCTCATCAATACACTGAAGCATTTACTTATTTTATTTATCTTATTTCCCTAAATACCTCTATATATTTCAGCTGATAACTCCAAAAATTGCTATAATAGTATATTTTCTATCTCAAATACTCAAAACATATTGAAGTTATTCTTGAAATTATTCATACCTTTACTAATTTTTACATAAGATGGTAAACTATTCCAGTATTATAAATTTCTTTGGGAGAAAAAAAATTAATTTGATTTTGTAACTTCATTTTTGTAATTGATCTAGCTTGTAAATTTCCCGTCCTATCTGACTTAATAAACCAAAAGAATTCCATTATGTGTAAAGCCATTTTATAAATTTAAATTTTTAGATGAGAAAAACGGGGTTTTTTTTTTTCGTCCTTCTAAAACCTTATTCAGAATCGATCAAAGAATTTGAAAGGACGACCTCACGTTGCCATTCGGAAGAGATACCAACTAAATTACATGCACCAAGGACTTAGATTTATATGATAAAATAGCTTTAAGACGATACGTTGGAATAACACTGATCAGATTAGAAGAGGCTTCAGTGTCACTTGGTCGGGGAAACCTTTGGGACTATATATAAGAATTGACTAAAGAAATGTTTTCTTTTTTCAGCATTGCAAGATGAGTTTACATGATTATTTATGTGTGTGTGTGTGTGTGTGTGTGTGTGTGTGTGTGTGTGTGTGTGAAAGAGCAAGGAAGAGGATGGATACGTGCGTGTTTAGAGTATATAAGACGAAAATAATACCCATATGCAAACACACACAAACGCACACACTCATACACACATACACATATATACATACACATACACACATATATACATGTGTGTGTGTGTGTGTGTGTGTGTGCATATGTGTGTGTGTGCGTGTGTGTGTGTGTGTGAACATGCAAACGATTATGGGTGGGTGGTCTTTATTCGTGAATAAAGCGGTGTTTGTGTCAAATAAGCCTAACATATCCTTTATGTATGACGTGCCCCCTCGCTTCGCTATGTGTGGAAAGTTGAAACGATCAGTTTTCCGTTTTTAGGAATCAGGGTTTACCAAGTACTTGAATATCTTTGGTTATTTGGAAATCCCCCCCCCCTGACAGTCTATACATGCAGAGAGAGAGAGAGAGAGAGAGAGAGAGAGAGAGAGAGAGAGAGTGAGAGACTGTGGTACAGGAGACTGAGGTGTAGGAGAGAGATAGAGTGAAATAAAGAAGAAAGATGTGAAACGATCAATCTATTGCAAGGGTAATCTTTGGCTATCTGGTCCTAAAATACGATCGCATAAAGATTAACAAAATTTATCCCCCTTGATGGCTAAAAAATGGTTAGATCTTTAATTTTTCTATTTGCAGCTTATTTTATTGTTGAAAATCTTATGAACACTCCAAAATTCAGACAAAGGTTAAGGCTGGTGTTAGGGTTAGGGTTTAGGGTTAGAGTTAGGGTTTCGAGAACGATATCTAAAATTTGGAGAACGGTACCTTGGAGCGAGAACAACAGCGTTATATGAAGCTTACATGAATATTTAGCTATAAAGTTGGATGAAAATTAAAAATCTAGCCATTTTTAGCCATCAAGGGGAGAAATATCACATTGAGTCGTCGGCAGTACAGGAGATTGGGGGTAGGAAAGAGCAGAAGAGTGTGCACGCTGTCTATATAACAGCTAGCTACAAAACGAACCTTTTTAGCTCTTTTTTCGTAAAAGTGGAAAAGTGGTGTAAAGCGAATGTTCCACACAGTAGAGGATACTTGCATATAGACGTCACAGGGTCAGAACTGTTAAATCGGTTCCACTCCCTTGACTCTTTAATTCATAACAAAAAAAATCATATTTTAGCTGTTAGAACGGAATTACGCTTTAGAACTTCGGATTGCGTCCTTAGAGCCTGGTCGGTGACTCTAGCTACCCTGAGAGCGAGAGGATTGATTTCAAATCAAAGCAAAAGATTCCCATCGCATCTCACTTTGAAAATAATTTTGTGATTGAAACAAGACGTGACGAGCACCTGAAGTGGTGTTACTTCATCATGCCCTATTTAGAACTACTGGGCGAGAGATGGATGAACCCTATTCCCGGGGTCGTTATTGCAAATTGAATAGAAATTGTCTCAGCTGGAGATGAACTCAGCTCGCTGAGTCCATTCTTTGAGCCTTTACCCGCTTGGCAAACCCGCGTCTCATTGTCAGGCGATGTGTCAGTGATAGATTCCACAGTATCGAGAATAATAGGGATATTATGGACGCGTGAACACACTTTTCAACGTGCACTGATTACACTGTGCGTCTTTTTTCGTTCCTAGATAAAATCTTCCGAAAACTAGATAGGAAAACTAAAGAAATCAGAATAGACGGCGAATACTTGAGTAACCTTAGATTAGCAGACAACATTGTCCTGTTTGCAGAGAACCATCATGATCTCCAACAAATGCTAAATGAACAGAATGTAGAAAGCAAGAAAACTGGCCTCCCCATGAACTTCAGTACAACAAAGATCATGCGCAACAAACGTGTCGGAGATGAACAAACAACGATCAAAATCGAAACTGCAGAACTGAAGAAAGTAGACCACTACATCTACCTAGGCCTACTAATCTCCCAGAAAACCTTAAAAGAAGAAGAAATCAAGCAAAGAATCACTCTTGGATGGCAAGCCCTCTGTAAAAAAAAGTTCAACCTTCAAGAACAAGAAAGTTCCATTAGTTCTAAGAAAGAAGGGTATACAACATCCTCCCGATAGTCACCTATGGAGCTGAAACATGGAACCTGACCAAGAGACTGACCCTCAAATTGAGAACCCTGCAACGAGCGCATGAAAGAATCATGCTCGACCTCACGTGGAGAGATCGCAAGACAGCAGAGTATATTAGAGGAAACACAAGAATCTGAGACATCAAAGTATCTATTAGAAAAACCAAATGGCAATGGGCTGCTCATGTTGCAAGAAACGTAGACAACCGCTGGACATCCCGACTCATAACTTGGATCTCCAGAGATCACATGCGAAATCGTGGCTGGTAGAATATTAGATGGAGAGACGAACTAGACAAATTCTAAAAAATATTGGATCTGCGACGCCCATGATAGAAAGGTCAATGATAAAATGCTGCTGTTGATGGTGATGAAAAAGAGTTATTAGAAACTGTCAACTAATTCTGTCACCAGAACAGTCTAAATAGGTTTCTTCTGTCTTCAAGTGAGTTGGGATGGTTGTCTATCTATGTGTGTATGTGACTTGCGTACAGGGTGCGCCATTGGAGCTAGATGGCGGGAAAATGTCAAGGAAAAAAATCATTTTTGTTTCTTCAAATTTCCCCTCTAATATAGGTTTTTAGTTGGGGGTCAATGTGCAGTCTAAGTTTATGCTAAATCGGCCCTTTATTTTGTGTCTGGTGACATTCACGCTTGTTTTTTTTTTTTTGTTCGTTTTTTTCAAATTCGTTGCATAGATCACTGATCGACAAAAGGCGAAAGAAATAACTCCCCCCTTTTTTCCAATTTATCCACTGATCACCCCAACACGGCATACAGACAAAAGATATTGGTCACATGATAGTTTCTATTGACTGACTAACCAAACCTTTTTTTCTACATTTTTTGTTCATGAGAAGTTAATGTTATTTTCTGATTCATTATGACTAAAAAGTATAGAGAATGTCTATCAATCCCTTCAAACTTTGCTTTTGTGACCAGGACGGTTATAATTAGAAATGTTTTTTTTTTCTCCTGTTTCGACGACGGGTGAATCTGCACATTTTTAATCACGTAAGAAAAACTATTTACAATTGAATATCACTGCACTGGTCACAAGAGCAAAGGTTGAAGTTAATATAGCCATTTTCTATACATTTCACGCATAATGATTAAGAAAACAACACTGACTACCCAGAACAAAAATCCTGATGCATGATGCAATGCTTCCGTTAAATGGTTAAATGCTGAATGTCGATCTTTATCGATTTGTAAAAGCAATGAATCAATCTGATAATCAATCGCACGTGATTTTTTAGATATGTCCACGCATCTCAATGAGACGCTTTTCGGTCGGTCAGTCGGTCTCTCAGTCAGTTCCAATTACGTTATCCATCAGAAAAAGGAAGGAAGTATGACGCATGATGTCATTAAAAGGGGTGACGTCAATTAAAGAACATCTATTCCGATCAATTTTTTTACCAGCTGCTATGATGTCACAATAGATTGTACAAGTATTTTCGTATTTTAAAAAAAGATAGTCAAAAATGGTCATAAATGGTCAAAAATGACAAAAAGTCTATTTACGATATTTATTGAAAATTACAATCGCAGAATATTTCCACATCGCAATCCCTTACAAGTATGTGAATCGATCTACACAAAGAAAAACTATTTGCTATTCTTCCTCCTCCTCCTGCTACTGCTACCACGAACGGTGGACGCATAGTTGAACTTATGGTTCTTGTTTTTGAAAAAAAATGCAAATGAAAATACGCCCGTTGTACATAGGTAATAGGTAAATTTCAAAACATCGCGCTGTGCGATGTAATAGCCAGGATATCATGAACGCGTGGAAACACAACGTGCTTGGATTATAGACTCATTTGCATCCAGATTCACAGCAAGATGGATAGAAAAGTGTGTAATTCGTAATAAAGGCGCGTAGCCCGCGGCTTACTGCGGAGAATACGATCGATATCATATGGCCTGAGCGAGTTATCATCTCGTATCCGTTCCTGCCTTTACAACACCATGTCATTTGGAAGGTTTCGGTTAGTTACTCCTGATTCACGTTTACGGCTTCTTGATTTTTCTGTAAAGCCTTCGTTCGCCCAACTTCCCCCCCTGAGGATGAAACAGTGCGCACCGAAACATTCTTTTGCTCATACTCTCTCTCTCTCCCTCTCTCTCTCTCTCTCTCTCTCTCTCTCTCTCTATTTACCTACCTACCTACCTACCTACCTACCTACCTACGTCCTTTTCTCTCAAGCGGAATTTATCTTTTGTTCATATTACTTCTTCCTCATCTATCAATGTGTTTATATTTTACTCAACTGTTCCATAAGTATCTATCTATCTGTCCATCTATCTATCTATTTATCTATCTATCTTAGTCTGCTTATATCTATATGTATATATATCTATCCATCTTATTTTGTTTCTATCTATCTATCTATCTATCTATCTATCTATCTTTCTCGGCTTCTATCTATCTATCTGTCTATCTATCTATCATTGTATCTGTTTATTTTTCAATTGATCACCAACACAGCTTGCTGCCAAAAGATGCAAGCCACGTGACAATTTCTATTGAGGGACTTACCAGCTTCGCTTGGTTTAAAATCCATAGTAAAGATTTACGAATTCGGTCTGTCTGTTCGTAAGTCAATCACGACCATTCGAAAATTAACGCTTGAATTTCCGAAGTGGTGAAAATGAAGTACAAAGCGTTCAGTGCCCCAGATAGAAGAAAGAAAAAAAAATCATGTTTACCTACTTTCAGCCTCATATTTTCAGAAATGCCTGTCTGTGCTAATTTCTTATCAATCTCTCTCGTCTACTTAACTGTCAACAACTAGTTTGCTTATTTCCATGCCTATACACCTGTCTATCAAATTATCCGTCTACCTCTTGTTTGTCTAATCTACTTGTCGACATAACAGAGTTTCTGTCTGTTTAATTGTCTATTCATATCACCCACCTAAGTGCCTGACTGTCTTTTTTTTCCTTCTTTTTTTTTTTTCTTGTTCACTTCTTGCCTTGTCTACACATCTTTTTCATCAAATTATCTCTCCACATGTTGTCCGAACTGCTTGCTTGTCAACACACTACTACCTTCCTACCTGTCTCTCCATCCTGACTGTCACCTTCATTGGGCCGACGTCCTCTTCTTCCAGGGTTGCTATTATGGCCAGTTTCTAGCCGAATTCGTTAATTCCGGCCTTTTTTTTTAAGTGTTTAGCTATGAACTTTTTCGTTAGGCCGTACTTAAATTTTTGGCGTTTTGACTTTGTTGCAAAAGTATTTATTTTTTAAATTCTTATATTGGTGTGTACTTTGCAATGTTTTATGAACAATCGTTATTATTCATTATTTTAATATTAATATTCAGCATTATTTTTTTAGTTGCTTTAATACTCATGCTGTCACCGTTAAGTTGCTATGAAAGAGCAACTTGAAAATCATGAGCAAGGTAAATGATAGCATTAATCTTTTTTCTAAATTAATACTAATGATTTAGAATAATTAATCTAATAAAATAGATAATGAAATATCCTTACCTCACGAATGAAATCTCTGTAGTCCGCTTGTGTACCAGAAATAATAATCTAAAAAAAATATCTAAAAATACCAGATCAAAATTTGGACATTGTTGGTCCAAAATGATCATAATGACCCAAGAGGGCAATTTTGAGGGAAACAAAAACAATAAAGGGTTTATTTGGTGCCTACTGTTTTATTCATGTACATTTTCAAAGTCGTAGCCCACCAAATGCACCCAGAAACACGTGTACATAAACACACACACATACAGATCGACACAGACTAGCAAAGAGAGAAGAATCTGTAGCCCACTTGCCTGGTGGGTCGGATGGTCCGATTGTAGTGTTACGGTGGTTAAGAAATTAGTTACATAAATAATTTTGGCATTTGGCCACATTTGACTATTTTTGAAGTGTTGTTGGCCAAAAACATCTCCAACTATCTGGCAACCCTGTCTCCTCCCATTCACGTCGTCGTTGTCCATTAATAATTCACATATTGATTGCAAGCTGTACAGCCATTCTCGGAGGGCAATCGAGGACATCATCACTCAACATAACGTCTCTTGCTTTTATTCGTCTCCATTATTAGTAACCGTCAACCAAAACTGTCAACACAGGCTTCTTCAGTTTTTGAGTGATTCTGGTTGGCTATGTATGTATCTTATGCACAGGCCACAGAAATGAAGATAGAGGGTAAAAAAATTCGAACAATTACTACTTCCTATTGCGTCAAGAAGAAATGTTTTGTTTTGTTTTTGTTTTTTTGTTTTTGTTTTTTTCGAAGATCCCTCTACTTCTGGGTAGGGTTCAATTTACAATGCTACTTTATGCTAAATCGGTCTCTCGGTTTGTTTCCAGCAGCGTTCACGATTGTTTTGATGTTTTTATATTCAAACTTTATTTTAGTGATCTGCACCCAAGATAAAGCCAGAGAAATGATTTATTCATTCATCACCCCTTTTCCCGATTAACCCTGTCCCTTAAATAGGGTTCTATTGGGACGATTTCAATTTGCAATGTAGTTTTATGTTAAATTGATCCTTTAGTTTGTGTCTGGCAGCATTTTTGAAAATTGTGAAAATTTTTTGGATCACCCCTTTTTTTTCCACTTTTTTAATTGATCACCCCTGAAACGACATGCTGCCAAAAGACGGGGGTCATATGATGGTTTCTATTGAGTGACTAACCAGACATTTTTGTTTTGTTGTTTTTTTTGTTTTGTTTTTTGTGTTTTGTTTTGTTTTTGTTTTGCTTCATTTTTGCTGCGTCTTTCTTGTGATTTTATTTATTTGCCCGGATTTTTTTTTATTCTTTTAATTCTGTCGCACTTGTTTGCTCGTCTCGATGTTTTCAATTAAAATCAAGAAATCGGCTGTAACCAATGTCGTGTTTTTGAAAGCGTTGCCGGCTAATTGCGTGTGTTTAACATGAGCGCGTCTCTAGAAGCAGACGACTTGCAGACAAGAACCTTATATAGTCACATTAAAGCTAATAATGATAACAGCAACAATAGCCATGATAGTAATGCAAACAATAACAATCATACTATAATTCAAGAAATGTCTGTCTGTGATGGGGTAACTCAGGACCCACCCAACATATCCCCATGAATTTTTCTGTGTGAACAAATGGTACCGCAGGATATGATTTTAGCTATATGGTTGGGTCTTTTTTTTTTCAACCTACACCAAATCAAGAATCTCACTCGCCTTCCGTCTCTATCGGCCGGACAAAGCTGAAAGTGTTCCAAGACAAGAAGCATTACATCTTTCGACCCCAGACCGGGCAGATAGATAACCAACAGACAGCAGAGGCAAACCAAACCTTCAGTAGACAATGCAAATATGTCTGGGGTAAAAGGAACTTCGGGAAATACACAAAAAGGAGAGTCTACAAAGACATCGTGCTGCCCATCCTTGGGTCTTATACCAGCGTCACTTGCACCAACTAGAGCACTTCGATCAACGCTATCCCTGCCCAATTTAATATGCACTGGATTTCATCACAAACTTCAAGATCCTCATGTCATTCATTTTCATCTGCATATATATATATATATATATATATTTAAAGTCGTTGGGAGAAAATCTGACAAATCCGCCCTTTTTAAGAGGCAGTTGAACAAGAACTTATTGGTTTGGCCTTATTTAGATTCTGAGTTATTTTGGCAATTTTGTTTTTAATGAATTATTTGTGTGTGTGTGTGTGGGTTGAGATTATTATGATGCCTTTCCTGTCATTTAGGGCCATTTTCGCTAGTTTTTGGCCAGAAACGTATCAATATATCAAGCAACTTCCTCATCGTCTGCGACGAGATTTTGAAGTTGGCTACAACTAAAGAAAAGAAAAGAAAAAAAGATAGAAGAAAGGGGAAGAAGTAAAGAGTGATTCAGTGAGTCTCTTTTCCCTTTAACCCAATGTTACTGTGATCTTGTCTATCGTCATGGCAACGAGTAGTCACATTTAAAAACCCTTTAATCATTTTAGGGTTCAGTTAATTTATTTCACATGGACCAATCCATTATAACCTTTAGGTTATAACAGGACTCGGACATGTCAAACGATCATCCAAATCAGTATACTAATTTATACACATGGCTTTTATTTATAATCATATCTCTATATCTATATCTATATATTTATATGAATATATGTATTGATCCGTGATATATCATTTTAGACGTCAAATATGCATCTATTTGATAACTTTTCAATTTGCTGATGTTTGTTGTCGATTCGTTTGATATCTTTTTTTATTGTTTGAAAATGTTATGTCTAACAGTAGTACTGGTAGTTGATATTAACGAGAGTCAGCTGAAAGTTACCCCGGTATCCAACGAGTGGGGAGGGAGACGTGGTCTATCAAGTAAAATAGCTTAAATGCTAGAGAGGTGTGTTTTGGGTCAACTGTGGTGTTGGGGAGAGCGAGAAACAGATGTTGTTAGAAAGTATTATGCCCTAATCAGTGATGCTTTTTTTCCCCCCTTTTTTTTCTTTTTGGGATAAAATTAGATTGTTGAATAAAGAAAGGGTTTTTAACTCTTGAATCCCATCTATTAGAAGAAATGTCTGTTCGTTCAAAAACTTATGATAAGTGATGTATATTCGGGCCCGACACACCTGGATTGATTGATCAAGTGACAAATAACTGAACGGGAGTTTAAAAATGCACAGGTTAACAGGTCAGAGTGGCAGTAAACAGATAATTTTCAAACTTTTTCTACCGATTTTATCTTTTATAGTCACACTATATTTGGGAAACCAAAAGTGATTCTCTGCTTGATTTCTTCTCTTTTATGAAGAATTAATGGAGAATCAAATGTCCTAGGTAAATGTAATGGTCAACTTTCTTTGCAAAATTGTTGCCAGCGGAAAATAAGATAGCGTAACAAACTAGGCAAACCCAGGAAATACTGGCTCCTTGACGCCCCTGATAGAGAGGCCTGGCTGATCTTAGGAGAGTTCTATGCCCAACGACGGATGCTAAAAGGATGATGATGATAATTCTGATTCTGATTCTGATGATGATGATGATGATGATGATAGGAGAGTTCTATGCCCAAAGACAGATGCTAAAATAATGATGATGATGATGATGATGATGATGATGATGATGATGATGATGTTAGAAGAGTTCTATGCCCAAAGACGGATGCTAAAAGGATGATGATTCTGATGATGACGATGATGATGATTCTGATGATGATGATGATTCTGATGATGATGATGATGATGATGATATTTTGGATTAAGTACAAAAATATCGGTTTCTCCCGGTGCGCTGCATCACGTGATTGGTTACAGGTGTTCCTTAAAATTCTCAACAACGGTTTATTTTTTTGATCACGTTTCACACAGCCAGGCAACACTGTGTTGAAAATGTAAATGTAGCTTCTTTTTTTCTGAATAGATGTTTATACACATGATGAAGACACATAAAAAAATATATATCAGAAACTGCAGAGGATGAGCAAAACATGTTGAGCGTTCTAAACAGAGAAAAACAAAAATGCAACAACGAAAAAACAAACAAACATGTTAACTGATAAAGTCCCGAAAAAGACCATAACTTAGGAGAGTGCACATAACTGAGCAACAAAAATGGAGATAAGCAAGGTACATAGCAAGAAGAAGACATAACGATTGGGGCAAAGGGCTAATCGAATCTTGCCCGTGGGACAGTGTACACAGTAAGAAAAGACCACAGGATGGAGAGACGAGATAGAAAAGTTTACAAATAAGATATGACAGTCATGCACATCATGGAAGGAGACAGGCCTTTGTTGGTCAGAGGTCTTATAATGATAGTTGGTGACAGAATATGAGCCAAAGATTTTGGTACATAACTTCTCAATTTGTAAATCCTGTCTCGAAGCCTTTTTGGTGTTTGGATTTGTTGAATTATGTTCCAAATTTCGACAATTTTGAAGCTATGTGAGGATAACAACATGAACCTTTTTAAATATATCGGGTATTCTTTATACTCACTACAAGCAAATCCTCAAAAATGAACTCTTAACGAGCAATACTACAAACCTATAAGATTCTTTAGCGATAATAATTTCCGGACAGATATACCTCAACACTTATGTGTGTTGGGGGAATGAAATAACCATTATCGTCTTTCAATGTAGGAATAACCAATACGAGTATAATTAAATCAATCTCTCAGAACATGCTAACAGAACAATTCTGTAAGGCCAAAATGGATTTTCTGGAGATTCTTGGACAATTAAAATCCAACTGTAAATGGTAACATTATTACCTTCAGTAAATACCCATTCTTACAATTTTTACCAAAACAAAACAAACAAAACATTGTTACTGTTAATACTAATTCTTTCCTCACGACTGTTTTGCTGTCAATGCTTTTGGGGGTATATTTCATATTGTTTAACAGGCTCAAGATTTAGGTTGACTGACCTCTTAGATACTGTATTATTTCATTCAAACCCTCATCAAAATACAAAACAAGCAAATCCTCTTTTGAATTCCCCAGAACTTGATAACCAGACCACAAAGTAAAAGTGCTTGAAAGGAGAGTGGGCTATGATTAGTTTAAAAAAGGTTGGCAAGGAGATGAAGTTGGGATTTAGTCGAGTTGAAACTTGATAAGTAGTCTTCCCACTTTTTTTAGTTTCAAGGTTGTTACTCGGACCTGGGCTCCAGTTTGCTACACTGTCGAGTCTGAAGGGGTAGCAGACCTCTATGGTCAGCGCATATCTGCTTTGTTTGTGGGTCTGGGATATATGCTTAAAAATTGCAGGTTGCCTATCCAGAGTTCCTGCGCTCAAAGTGACAGGCAGAGCTGTCCTGATTCTCCTACAGAGGGATGGTAGATCTCTATGGCCAGCTTGACATTTGCTAACTGTGAGTTGCCCAGGTCCTATAGTCTAACCACAAGTCGGAACACTCCGCAAAGGGGCGGTAGACCCCCATAGCTATCTCGTATCTGTCAGAAAGACACCCCTATCAAACCTACCACCTCAGGGCTCTGCTCCTATCAGTGCCACCAAAGTGGACCATAGAATGCAAACCCTAGTTTGAAGGATGGGGTCAGCTCAACACACTTTGATGTTACCTTAAAACTCCATTGCACTGACGGAGGGCGCTTGTTCCGCATACATAGCACGGTCGCCAAGCAAAGCCATTCATATATATATATATATATATATATATATATATATATATATATATATATAACGAAATAAAGAATTTGCTACACAAACATCCTTATGTTTCTGCCCTGTTTGGGCTTCTTTAGCCGAATAACTCGATCTATTTTAGATCCCTGTTTAGGACATTTTTAGCGGGTTGTCTATTTTTCTATGGTGTTCGTGTCGCAAATCCTTTATTTATATTCAAGCTCTATTCTAACGCAACTTGATGTTTGATGTATCGAGCACTTTATGAAATTAACCCATCATATATCGGATTTTGCATTATATTATATCATAGTATATTCCTGATATATATATATATATATATATATATATATATATATATATTGTAGGAAGCTCTACAGCTGTGTTTTTCCCTTGTTTTACGTATACTTTGTTATCATGTATTATTTTTCTTTTGTCATGATCATCATTTGTTTACCAAGTAACCGTTGGACTTTGAAATGTTATTCTAACTTGGATCAGTGTTGATCAAGCAGCAACTCCTTTCCAGCTATGATTTTTATATATACACTATGTCATACATGTAGTTCGTTATTTTATATACGATATTATCATAATGTATTTTATACGGATATTATTTTATACCACACATCATACAATTTTTTGAAACAGGGCTTACTTACGTAGATTACCCCAAAACGTATATAATGATGAGGGATCAGTAAGTATTATAGCAGACATGACTCGCTGTTCGTGTCAGCTCTTTGTCTTTCGCTCTCTCATTCTCTCTCTCTCTCTCTCTCTCTCTCTATATATATATATATATATATATATATATATATATATATATATATATATATATATATATAGTCCAGAAAGCTTTACAGCTTCATACACTATGCATGAAAACTTTTTCGAAAACAAGTTTTTGGAGTAACTCCAGTACTTGTATGTTTTTGTGTGTATATGTGTGTATGTGTGTGTGTGTATGTGTGTGTGTGTGTGTGTGTGCGTGTGTGTGTGTGTGTGCATTATTTTGATGCAAAAGTTTTCAGCATTTTTCATATCATTATTATTCAATCAATAAATTATTTCAATAGGTTTCTGTGACATTATGTCATCTTCCACGGAAGTTTTTGTTCGAGAGTGGGAAGGGAAACATTCACAAATATACATAGATATACGTTGGTACATGTTTGTGATTCCTCGTCAATGCACTTAATCCAGTCAATAATAATCATCATACAGATCGAATATTATACAAAGAAAATTTCAAATCAAAATTCTGATAACAACGACTTGTCAGGCTTCAGATTCATAGATGTACCTTTGTGGCATCCACTACACACACACACATATATAAGCACTCTCTAAGTGAGGTAACTCGTTCATTGTGAGCTTATGTAATGCTCTTCCATAGGAATAGAGCACTCTGGTGGATGGGTAATATATTCTAAATGAATATGACGCTTATATTCAAGCTTACTGACCGTCCAGTTCCATGGTGCAGAGGGAGGATACCGGGTCTGAAGCAAAGGTTTCAATCCTACCATGTGGTATTGGATGAGATAATGGATAGTGTATAGTCACACTGAAGAGTTGTAATACAACAAAACAGCTGTCTGTGGATCACACAATATATATTTATATATATTTATATATATATATATATATATATATATATATATATATATATATATATATATATATATATATATATATCCTTTATAAATCCACTGTTGGATTTCCCCATCATTTTCAATGAAAACTACTACATAATTTGCCTCGAAAAAATCATAGATAGATAGATAGATAGATAGATTGATAGATAGATAGATAGATAGATAGATAGATAGATAGATAGATAGATAGATGTGAATAGGCTGAGCAAGCAAGAGGGGAAGAAAGAAGAAAGAAAAAAAGATGGAGAAGAAAAAGAAAGAAAGACCTGAAGATAGAAAGGAAGAGAGATGGGGAAAAGAAAGAAAAGAAGAATGAAAGAAAGAATGAAAGAAAGATGAAAAGGGGAAAAAACGAGACAGAAAGAAAAAAAATGAAAGAGACAAATAAAGGGGAAAAAAGAAAGAAAGTAATGGAGAAAGACAGATAGAAGAATGGAGAATATAGAAAAAAAGGAAGAATAAGAGAAAGAAAGAAAAATAGATAAAAGAAAAGAAGAAAAAAAGAAAGAGTATGATAAAAATAAGAATGAAAATTAATGAAATTCGATCAACACCCGTTTTTCCTTCTTCTTTATCCCATCCTTCAAAGACCCCTTTTTTTTTTTGCCTTCCAGATCATTTTCAGTATCATACGACCTGTATCATCCCCAGTGACCTTGTAGCTGTTACCATGGTCGCCGTTAGGGGGCAATGTCCTCACGATTATTGCATAGTCTGAAAGCGACAGTAGTGTATTGTCATGGTTGTCACAGCGTCCATATTAAGCGTTATAATGTTTATAATGGCAGACATTCAGCGTGATCAGGACTTCTGTTCAATTATCGTAATTGACAGTGTTTTTCTGTCTGGCTCAAACAAATGGTTGGGAAGTCGGCTCCAAGAACATCTTCATAATTCCTCTCAGAACAAAAGACTCATGAAGATACTCCGGTGAGTGTTTTCATTTCAGGAATAAAACAGCGAGTAATTCATATATATCAACTTGTGTTAACTTGACAATAGTCTTATTTAAATTGAATTTATTCTAGTAGCATGTTTCGCCTTGGGGTAAAGTGACAATTTCAAATGAACAATATTGAAATTTTGTCTATTTCATGTAACAACGTCTCACGTGAGTGGCAAATGCCAAGTATTTTTGAAATAGCGTTGGAAATGCAATTAACAAATGGATCCATATAATTGAAAAATCAAAATCAGGGGACATGAGCAGAGGATTTGATGAAGCTGAAAGGCGAAACTTGTTATAAGAATGAATTCAGTTTGAATACAACTATTTTTCTAATGTATACGTTATGCATATTGTTAGATAAATCGTATACACAAGCGTATGATATTTTAACTTGCTGTTTTTGTAACCTTTCACATAGAATCATAAAGGATGGCTGTCCTATTCCGTGGCTGACTCATTGGTGAATCAACGGATCGTACATGTCGTATTTGGAGCCGCTAATAGGTTGGGAATACTTTTCCAAAAAGATGAACCTGGCCAGTAGCTAGGTAATTCACTTGATATCAATCCAGCAGAGGATCTTGGGATTTGGTGTTGCTCACAAGAAAAAAAGAAGTCGTTGCAAATCCATTGAATGGTCTCGGTTCTGTCCTTACAGACAACGGAACGTCCCCCCAGGGCAGAAAAAAAGTCTTTCGGAAATTATCTGATTTTTTGTAAATCTTACCTCTATGAGCGGGCTTTTGCTGTGTTAGTGTGTATGAGAAAATAAACAAAGAAACCGACTGAATTTTGAGCCTGACTTGAGATTTAACATATCAAATGTTGAACCTGACATAACAAATCTTATGGCAGAGAAAGTACATCATTGATTGCTCCACCAAATTATGTAATCTATTTGAAATAAAAACGGTTTTCAAGAGTCAAAAAGTTGCTTATTATTGTAGTTTATCAATTACTGTCTAAGAGCTGAATGCTAAAAATAAGAGTCTGCCATTATTTCTTATTTGTAGAAGCGGTCCTTGAGTTTTCAAAGATTCGAAACCACTAATCTAATAGGTATCCCTGTTATCCCTTGAAATGTACTGCAGTGTAATCTATACATGATATGTTAAGCTTGACCCTCTTGAACATTGATGGTTAAATTTAGTTTATAAATTATGTCACCTTAAAATCGGAAACAGTCAACCAAAACTGTCAACATAGGTTTCTCCGGTTTTCAAATTGTCCGGCTGTCTGGCTCCGTATTTATGTTTGTATCATGTGTACAGGCCGCACCAATAGAGCTAGAGGGCTGAAATTTAAAATTTACTACTCATGTCTAGAAAAAGAAAATTTTTTTTTAAATTCCTCCCTAAGTATGTTTTTAAAGGAGGTTTCAATTGTGAGTTCATGCTAAATAGGTCCCTGTTTTGTGCCCATTTTTTCTTTTTTTTTTTTTTTTTTGAAAATTCAGACTTTTCAGGGATCACTACTCAGAAAAAGTCGAGAGTGATAACTTATTCATTGGTCAGCCCTTCTTCAAATTTTTAATTGATTACTCCCAACACAGTATGCTACCAAAAGACGTTGGTTACATGACAGTTTCTGTTGGGTGACTAACTGCCTCTCCTCGTCATTCTCTGCACACCTCTGATTATTTCAGACTTATAGAAATAGAAGTTTGATAAATCGAGAGAATTTATTTTTCTAAGCAACAATTGAATTGTGAAGTTTATTGTTTTTATAAAGATTAGATAATAAATGTTTTTATAATTCAAGATGTTATTTTGGCACAAAATATTCGGGAACTAATAGTAAACTTCGATATCTTCTGATATACTTAGAAGCCTTCTACCAAAAGCTGTCAACATAGGTTTCTTTTGTTTTCTAATCGGTCTGGCTTGCTTGCAGACTGGCTGGTTGGCTGGCTATGTATGTATCATTAGAGAGATAAAAATTTAAACAATCACTTATTATTTCCAAGAAAACTTTGTGTCCCCCCCCCATATTGGATTTTAGTGTGGGGGGCCTCAATTTGCAATGTGGGTTTATGCTAAATTGATCCCTTAGCTTGCGCCCGGCAGCATTTTTGAAAATTCTGCCTTTTTTTGAAGATCACCACTTTTTAACTGATCACCCCCAACACAGCATGCTGTCAAAATACGTTGGCCACGTGGCTGTTTCTATTGGGTGACTAACCTGACCTGTTTACATATAAATTGAAAATCGATTGCAAAGAGTCCGTACATTGAAAATGACTAATTCGTGTACTATTTATATATTCGCCAAGACACGTCAAAGAAGGAAATTCGTAAGCTTTTTGCCATAATCATTTGAAAATATCCACATGTATTGAACGCAACGTGTATTCTCACATATAAACACACATACACACGTACACACTTATTTGTATAAGTATACTCTTCAATGAGCACACCGATACTACACTCTGAACCACGACAGAAGTGTCGATGCTTACGCAAATGATCGAGTCAATTTTGAATTGACAATGCCATGGAATTTATGCAAGCATTACTAGCAGAGTAAATAAGGCTATGAATAATACAGATTGAATATTTACTCAAATAAGACAGAAATTTGGAGAATTTACCGAGTGCACTCTGCCGTGGCTTAACTGGCTGCATGCGAACAAAATCAATGGGGGTATCTTGTGAAGATAATGGACTGCCTTCATTACTTTCTGGCATAATCTGATAAATGAATGTGTAGGTTGAATAAAATAAAATTTCCTTGCAATGTATTTATTATTCATATTCTTATTCATTCGGAGTTAGATTTCTCATTGTATCAAATCTTTTGGTAAGGAGTCAGAGGTAGTTTATTATTATTGTTATTATTATTATTATTGAATCTCACACCAGTTGCCTG
Organism: Thysanoteuthis rhombus; assembly: GCA_963457665.1. Classification (NCBI taxonomy): domain Eukaryota; kingdom Metazoa; phylum Mollusca; class Cephalopoda; order Oegopsida; family Thysanoteuthidae; genus Thysanoteuthis; species Thysanoteuthis major. The sequence goes on from OY735223.1 coordinate 30,926,495, forward strand.
GTGGTAACCGCTGGAGTTTGAGTGACAGCAAGTCTCCTCAAGTCTCCAGCCCTCCTCTCCTAGTACTCATAGGTCGCAGTAATTCTACGATTTACAGTTTCACACCGGTTGCCCAGTGGTTATCGCTGAAGGCTGAGTGACAATAAGTCTTCTCAGGTCCTCAGCTAACGTCTCCTCCCTCTTTCGCATATCATGACAGAGCTACTATTCGTTGCAGTACTTATATCTCTAGCACCTTCCTCAGTATCCGTGCAGTTCCAAGTAGCGCTGTGGTCTGTACGGTCTCTATCCTCCCCCTAATCCCGATCTCCTCCAGTCTCTCCCTCAGCGTTTTGGGGACAGTTCCTAGTGCGCCCACTATGACCGGTACTACCCTGGTTTTCATGTTCCACATTTTCCTTAACTCCCTTGCTAGGTCCTGGTATTTTTCCCTTTTTTCCCCCTCCTTCTTTTTTACTCTATGGTCTGCAGGTACAGCAACGTCTACTATTTGGCAGGCCTTCCTTTTTTTGTCTACTATTACTAAGTCCGGCCTTCTTGCCTGGATGAGGTGGTCAGTTTGGATGTCAAAGTCCCACAGTAGTTTGTGGTTGTCATTCTCCAAAACTGCCTCTGGCTTGTGCTGATACCACTTTTCCCCATGGTCGAATCCCATTTGTTTACTTAGTTCCCAGTGTATCATCGTTGCTACTCTATCGTGTCTATGCTTATACTCCTTCTGGGCGAGTTGGCTACATTCACTAGTTATGTGGTTTACTGTCTCATCTCTCTCACCGCACATGCGGCATTTGCTGTTTGTCTGTGTTCTGTCGATTTTTGCTTTTATGTAGTTTGTCCTTATGCTTTTGTTTTGGGCTGCCATGATGAGCGATTCTGTTTCTCTCTTAAGGTTTCCCTTTCGTAACCACGTCCATGATTTCTCGTCTGCTATATCTTTTATCTGTCTTTTAAACTCGCCGTACAATTTTTTCCCTTCCCACTTTTCTTTTCTAGTTTGCTGTACTGTTCCATTGTTTTCTACTTTATTGTTTGTCGCACTATCCCTCGCGCTCTTTATGATTTCTTCACTATTTGTTTGCACATATCTATCTAGGACTACTTTAGCTCTCTGGACACAATCTTCTATGCTGATGAGCCCCCTACCACCTTCTTTTCTCTTAACGTATAGCCTATCTGTATCATCCCTAGGATGTAATGCTTTATGCATCGTCATAAGTTTCCTTGTTCGCCTATCCATTGATTGGAGCTCTTCCTTTGTCCATCCTAGGAATGGTCCTGTATACCTAATTACTGACACAGCCCAGGTGTTCATTCCTTTTATTAGATTTCTGCTATTTAATTTGGTTTCTAATATTTTCCTTATCCTTCTGAGGTATTCTCTCTTAATTTTCTCCTTCATCTCTTCCCGTTTTATCGTGTCACATTCAAGGACACCTAGGTACTTGTATCGGTCTTGTGCAGTCAATGCCCTAATCTTGTTGTTGTCCGGAAGTTCAATTCCCTCAGTCATTGAAAGCCTTCCTTTATGCATCACCATGATTGCGCATTTTTCTATCCCAAACTCCATTCCTATGTCCTCACTATATTCCCTTACTTCGTTGAACAGAGTCTCAAGCTCTCCCCTGTTTTTTGCAAACAATTTAATATCGTCCATGTACATTAAGTGGTTGACCTTACCTTTTGTTTTAGAGAAGTGGTATCCTTTGCTGTTTCTCAGGATTCTGTTAAGCGGTATCATTGTTAGAACAAATAATAGTGGGGACAACGAGTCTCCTTGGAAGATTCCCCTTTTTATCCCTACCTCGGCTAGTTTGTCCCCTGCGGCTGTCAAATCTACTTTCCAGTTTTTCATTGAATTACCAATGAATTTAACCACCGGTTCGCTAATTTTGAACATTCTAAGGCATTCGAGTATCCAGCTATGTGGAATCATATCGTATGCCTTTTTGTAATCTATCCATCCCATTGCGATATTCTTTCTCCTTTTCCTTACTTCTTTTAAGATCATCTGGTCTATGTAGAGTAAATCGTTTGCCCCTTTGGTTCCTATCCTACACCCTTTCTGTTCTTCTGGTAGTAGCCCCCTTCTATCCATTGACATGTATATTCTCTCTGCTATTTGCCCGGTCAGGATTTTCCACATAAGTGGTAGGCAAGTGATTGGTCTATAGTTGCTTGCTATGTTCCCCTTCCCCAGGTCTTTTTGGATGAGGGTGGTTCTGCCTTTAGTCATCCATTCTGGTGCTTTGCCTTCATTTAGACAATTTTGGAGTAGGTGGGTGAGTCTACCGTGTAACGTGGTGAACTTTTTGAACCAATACCCATGGATCCCGTCGGGCCCCGGTGCTTTCCAGTTGGCTACTTTCCTAAGAGTATGTTTCAATGTGGTCTCATTCAGTACTATTGGTTCTCCCTTGTCTATATCTTCTAGTTCTTTTCTCATGTTTCCTAGCCATTGCGGTGTTACATTGTGTCTTTTTGGGTGCCCCCATATGCTATTCCAATAGTTCTTGGCCTCTGTGGCATCTGGTTTTATGTCCTGCCTTCTTTCCCCATTTAAATCTTGGTAAAACTTTTTCTCATTGTTTTGGAATGTGCGGTTTTGTGTGTATTGGGCCGATCTTAGTCTGTATCTTTTTAGTCTTGCCTCTTTAGCTAGTCTTTTCTGGTGTAACTCTTCGACTACAGTTGCGATGCCTTTTTGCGCTACCTTATATTTGTTATAAAGTCTTACTCGTGGTCTGTCTGTGTGTGGTGTATTTCTAAGCAGTACTTCGTCTCTCTGTAGTTGGGAGATCTGCCTTTGTAACCTTCTCTCCCAGTTGGGTTTCCCTTCCCTATTATTGCCCAGGTTCCTATCTTGTGTTGTGAAGCTTTGTGCTACCATTTTCGCCCCTGCATAAATTAGGTTGTTGAGTTCTAGGAGGGTGTCTGTTTCTATGTGCTGTAAGAGGCAGTTGACCTGTTCGGTCACTTCTCCGACTTTCTTTCTGTCTTTGTCTCTTAGGGAGGGGAGTGTTGTTTTCTCTCCTCGCATGATCTCTTTCAAAGCTTGTATTTTGCTTTTCTCTTCTTCCGTTGGTGCCTCGTCATCACCCTCTGGTGCATAGCTTACTGGGGGGGTCTCATGGGGGATTATTCTAGTTTTGTTATTGGTACTAGTTGTGCTGGGGGGGCATTTTTCAGATGTGTCACCTGAATCTCTCTCTACATTAATGCGAATCTCTAGTAGTTCAGTCTCAGACAACCATTTCTTCTTTTGAATTTGCTTTACTTGGTCAGCAAGGCGTTGGTTCGATACTTCCACAGCAGATTTTTCCCTCCATATTTGGAGCATACGCTCTCTATAAGATCGCACTGAAGGCTTGCTTTTATAGTAACAGTACATAACTAGTCTATTCTCTTCCCTTGTCCATCTCTTTCTCTTTATAGCAGTCGCCCCCTGAGGACTGCACTTCCCCTGGATATCGCTAGTGGTATACGAGTTTTGGCCAACAGTAGCTGTGTGACGACTGTGTCCCTCCTGAAGGCCATTAAGGGTACACGAGCCGAGATTTTGGCCAGCAGTCACAGGATGACGACCGGGTCCCTCCTGGTGGCTAACAAGGGAACACCTGCCGGTTACGACACACAGGTCTTGGATCTGTGCCCCGTTTTTTGCGGTAAAATGGTTTGGTTGTACTGTCATGATTGGGGTTTTTGGTTCTTTGGAGGTAGTACCAGACCTTGGTGGGTTGGTTAAGACCGATGTGAGTCGGAAATAGCCCAAGAGCCCCACCGGCCCTTTTGGTTCTTTTAAGGTAGCGCCATACCTTGGTGGATTCATTGAGACCTATGTGCACAGTGGTAATCAAAGAGCCCCACCAGCTCCTACCACCCAGGGTATGGCCTCACAAGGACAAGCCATTCAGGCTTGCAGAGATATCTATCTAGTGATATGACATTTGCCTGATTGTTGAACTAAAGAGATAACACTAAGCCTTTTTCTTGGGGAGGGGGGTTACATACATTAGAGATCATATGTCTCCCTTAAATGTTATAAGTCTTGACTTAGTATAAGTTTCGATATTCGTTGTTTTTTTCTTCTTCTTCTTCCAATGCCCGCTGGGTACATGGCCAAGCGACCACCGCCAATTTATACTATACTAATCTCGGGGGCGGGGGGGAGGAGGTTGCAAGTGGAAAAGTTCATTCACACACACATATATATATATATGCTCGCCCCTCGCTTTTCTATACTTCTATGGGACAACTCATTTTGAATTATAAATTATAAATATAATAATTTTAAATTTAATTTTAATTCCACTTACCCACGTGCAGGTCTAAAAAAACAACTTTTTTCTTCAACTCGGCAGTGGCCTTCTCATTGCAAGAGAAAATTCCTCAGACTCACAAAGAAAACCATCTCAGAGGTACAAAGATACCATCAAAATATCAAGAATAATCAACCAAAGTAAAATATCATTAAAATGTTCGAAGATAATCAGAGTTCATCTCAAAGCCAAACGTTAAGTATCATTAGAATCTAAAGAAAACTTCTTTAACTAAGCCCAGAACAAAATCATCAGGGGCAGCCTGTAGTCAAAATAGCATTATTATTAATAAGACATTCAATAAGAACCATTAAAATATCAGGAATAATCAACCAAAGTAAAATATCATTAAAATGTTCGAAGATAATCAGAGTTCATCTCAAAGCCAAACGTTAAGTATCATTAGAATCTAAAGAAAACTTCTTTAACTAAGCCCAGAACAAAATCATCAGGGGCAGCCTTTAGTCAAAATAGCATTGTTATTATTAATATCATTATTATTATTATTATTATTGTTAATAATAAGACATTCAATCACAGAGTAAATTTTAAAATCTAGCCTGAGTTAGTTAGGTCTTCAAAGTAAGTCACCAGAATTCATCTTGAAAAAGGAGGCCTTTTGTCGAAAAGTGGGGGAGGCCGTCTTCGATATTCGTTGTTTTTTTCTTCTTCTTCTTCCAATGCCCGCTGGGTACATGGCCAAGCGACCACCGCCAATTTATACTATACTAATCTCGGGGGCGGGGGGGAGGAGGTTGCAAGTGGAAAAGTTCATTCACACACACATATATATATATATATGCTCGCCCCTCGCTTTTCTATACTTCTCACAGTAGTTTGTGGTTGTCATTCTCCAAAACTGCCTCTGGCTTGTGCTCATACCACTTTTCCCCATGGTCGAATCCCATTTGTTTGCTTAGTTCCCAGTGTATCATCGTTGCTACTCTATCGGGTCTATGCTTATACTCCTTCTCGGCGAGTTGGCTACATTCACTAGTTATGTGGTTTACTGTCTCATCTCTTTCACCGCACATACAGCATTTGCTGTTTGTCTGTGTTCTGTCGATTTTTGCTTTTATGTAGTTTGTCCTTATGCTTTTGTTTTGGGCTGCCATGATGAGCGATTCTGTTTCTCTCTTAAGGTTTCCCTTTCGTAACCACGTCCATGATTTCTCGTCTGCTATATCTTTTATCTGTCTTTTAAACTCGCCGTACAATTTTTTCCCTTCCCACTTTTCTTTTCTAGTTTGCTGTACTGTTCCATTGTTTTCTACTTTATTGTTTGTCGCACTATCCCTCGCGCTCTTTATGATTTCTTCACTATTTGTTTGCACATATCTATCTAGGACTACTTTAGCTCTCTGGACACAATCTTCTATGCTGATGAGCCCCCTACCACCTTCTTTTCTCTTAACGTATAGCCTATCTGTATCATCCCTAGGATGTAATGCTTTATGCATCGTCATAAGTTTCCTTGTTCGCCTATCCATTGATTGGAGCTCTTCCTTTGTCCATCCTAGGAATGGTCCTGTATACCTAACTACTGACACAGCCCAGGTGTTCATTCCTTTTATTAGATTTCTGCTATTTAATTTGGTTTCTAATATTTTCCTTATCCTTCTGAGGTATTCTCTCTTAATTTTCTCCTTCATCTCTTCCCGTTTTATCGTGTCACATTCAAGGACACCTAGGTACTTGTATCGGTCTTGTGCAGTTAATGCCCTAATCTTGTTGTTGTCCGGAAGTTCAATTCCCTCAGTCATTGAAAGCCTTCCTTTATGCATCACCATGATTGCGCATTTTTCTATCCCAAACTCCATTCCTATGTCCTCACTATATTCCCTTACTTCGTTGAACAGAGTCTCAAGCTCTCCCCTGTTTTTTGCAAACAATTTAATATCGTCCATTTGGAATCTCACACCAGTTGCCTGGTGGTAACCGCTGGAGTTTGAGTGACAGCAAGTCTCCTCAAGTCTCCAGCCCTCCTCTCCTAGTACTCATAGGTCGCAGTAATTCTACGATTTACAGTTTCACACCGGTTGCCCAGTGGTTATCGCTGAAGGCTGAGTGACAATAAGTCTCCTCAGGTCCTCAGCTAACGTCTCCTCCCTCTTTCGAATATCATGACAGAGCTACTATTCGTTGCAGTACTTATATCTCTAGCACCTTCCTCAGTATCCGTGCAGTTCCAAGTAGCGCTGTGGTCTGTACGGTCTCTATCCTCCCCCTAATCCCGATCTCCTCCAGTCTCTCCCTCAGCGTTTTGGGGACAGTTCCTAGTGCGCCCACTATGACCGGTACTACCCTGGTTTTCATGTTCCACATTTTCCTTAACTCCCTTGCTAGGTCCTGGTATTTTTCCCTTTTTTCCCCCTCCTTCTTTTTTACTCTATGGTCTGCAGGTACAGCAACGTCTACTATTTGGCAGGCCTTCCTTTTTTTGTCTACTATTACTAAGTCCGGCCTTCTTGCCTGGATGAGGTGGTCAGTTTGGATGTCAAAGTCCCACAGTAGTTTGTGGTTGTCATGTGGTGGTCACAGCTGGAGATTGACTGACATCAAGTCTCCTCGGGTTTCCAGCCCCCCTCTCCACACTCTCACAGTCCACAGCAGTGCTGTGGTTTACAGTTTCACACCGGTTGCCAGTTGGTTATCGCTAAAGGCTTAGTGACAGTAAGTCTCCTCGGGTCTTCAGCCGTCCTTTCATCTCATCTCATTTCTCCTTCACCTATAACAGCAGTGCTGTGGTTCGTATCTCCACTACCATTTTAGTGTTTTTCTCTCTCCTCCTCTGTTAGGCATCTGCTAATAGCTGGGTTCATAGATCTTATATTTCTAACACTTTCCTCAATATTTGTGCAGTTCCTAGCAGTGCTGTGGTCTACACAGTCTCAATCCTTCCTCTTTTCCCGAGTTCCTCCTATCTCGCCTTCAGTATCTTGGGTACGATTCCAAGTGCACCTATTATTACTGGTACTACCCTGACTTTCATGTTCCACACCTTCTTCAGTTCTCTTGCCAGATCCTGGTATATTTCCAGTTTTTTCACTCTCTTTCCTCTTTACTCTATGGTCTGCAGGTACGACCACGTGTATTATTTAGCAGGTTTTCCTTTTCTTGTCTACGATTAATAGGTCTTGTATTCTCGCTTGGATGGGGTGGTCCGTTCGGATGTCAAAGTCCCAAAGTAATTTGTGGTTTTCCATTCTCCAAGGCTATCTCCATTATTATTATTATCATTATTATTATTATTATTATTATTATTATTATTATTATTAACCTTTTCACACCAGTTGTCTGGTGGTCACTGCTGGAGACTAGATGACAGCAAGTCTCCTCAAGTCTCCAGCCCTCTCCTTCACACTCTCGCAGCCCAGAGCAGTGCTATGGATTACTGTTTCAGACCAGTTGCCTGGTGGTTATGGCTGGAGGCTGTGTGACAGAAAGTCTCTTCAGGTCTCCAGCCCACCTCTCAAATCGTCCTTACCTATCACAGTAGCTGTGTGGTCTGTACCGCCTCCACCATGCCTATTCCTTTGCTATTAGGCTATTGCTACGATCTGGGGGTCGTCGGTCTCATATTTCCAGTACTTTTCCCAATATCCGCACAGTCCCCAGTAAAGCTGAGGTCTGTACCATATAAAGGAAGGTTTTTCCGGGAAAGCGATTTGTGACAAACAAAAAAATAATGTAAATATCTTCTTTGAAGTTTTAATTTTGGATTTAAATACAAGAAATAACCTCAAATCAGGGTGTAAAAAATGTGTTTTAGATCATTCCTAAAAACAGAATTTTTCGACCAAAAATAAGAGGTGTTTATTTCTTCAAAGACAAAAATCTTTAGTCCTCAAAAAAGAAAACAAACAATTCTTAGATTGGAAATTCTTATGAATGGGACAAATACTTCTTTCAACAAAACAAACTAAATTTTTATATAAGTTTTGAACTGTTTTGTTTTTGTTTTTTTCTCGTCACATATTGCTTTTTCGTCTAAAGTTCGCTGGTAGAAATGGCAGATGTAATTCGTATAAAAAGTGATGCTGTCATAATCCATTTATATGATTCGTCGCTTGCTGTTAAGTGATTCACTTTATATTTCTTAGTCTCATCCCTATCATCTTCTTAGTTTCCTGATGTTTTTGCTTTGTTTTTTTTGCAGTCGGTTCCACAATCACACCTTCACAGTCTTCATTCACAATATGGCTCGGTGGAGGATGCACATTCTTCGTACATTTCCCAAGGGCTGTACATCTAAATGGCTTCACAGTGCATCAGGCTTCTCCAGAAAGATTAGAATCACGGTGTGCACATCAGTTCTTAGAGGCGTCCTCACTTCTCTATAAGAAGCTCTGTCCGTCCTTCTGTCGATCATTCGGCCAGTCTGTCTCCATGTTGTTTCTCAGCTGTTTTAAGTCTGATTTACCTGCAACTTAGTAAAATGAGATGCTCCCATTTGGGGTCACATGATCTAGCACTAATGGTGTTTAAATTCTCAGCTGTCTCAGGATGGATTTACTTTAATCTTGATAAAGATGTGCCCCTTGATAAGGTGCTTCTTACTTACAAAAAAATCTCCCTCCCCGGGTCACGTGATCTGACAATAATGGCGTTTGAAAAATCGATTTTTTCTACTGTTTGGGGTCGGATCTACCGGAAACTTGATAGAAATGCGTTTCTTGATAAGATGCGTCTTACTTAAAATTTCACTCAGGGTCATGTGATCTAGCAATAATGGCGTTTAGACTGTGAGTGTACGCATCACTGAACTTTTGGTTCATGTTTTCAACATAATACCCTTCCTTGTCGATGCTCTTAATTCAATGGTAAATATGAATCATATGAATCGAACAATTAATCAAACAATTCATTCTAAATGCTTCAGCAAAATTCAGCTAATAACTACGTGTCAGGTTGTGGAATTATTGATGCATCCTCGTGAGTGTCTCTCTCTCTCTCTCTCTCTCTCTCTCTCTCTCTCTCTCTCTCTCTTTATACATAAATCTGTACAGACACGTATTTGTGTATTGTCTTTGTGCTTATTTTCCGTTAACTTTTAGCATTCTGCCGCCGCAGGATACTGGGTTTAATGCTGGTGATAGTCCGACGTAAAATAAAGTGTTAACAGTTCCACACGAAGTCAGTTTCGCTGGTTAACACACAGTCGATTGAGTTCACCAGTTCACGCCTCAAAGGAACAGTCTGCTTGCTAGGATTTGGAATAAAAATCTCACACTCATTGTTTTATGCTGGTAATTTATAGCCCGCGTCGTTACGTTACCTATCAACTGATCTATTCCGAGAGTACCCAACACTTGTTTTTATTTTTTGTTTCAGAGCAGCCATTTTATTAGGAAGTGAAAAATCTTTCTGTGGAATCATGTCCTTCGGAAGTGTGGAATTTTATGAGCTAAATGACGCAAAGTGCAGGTATTCTCCAAAAGAGTCATTCAGAATGGGAAACCATATGCCCATCGTGGGGACCCTGGCGTTTTTGGAGGGGCCATAGACTAAGATAATAAAAATTAATGAATGTGTCTACCAGCTCATATTGTCTCCCTGTTTGACAGGGGGCACTGGAATCTGATTAGCTGTTGAATGGATTGTGGCTTAAATGTTTGAGAATGGCTGCTCTCAAAGGCTATTAACAGCAGATCTTCATCTTGATGGTGGACCATCGATGACCAACCAAAACGTCACTTTGGTTTGTTCACGCTGGCCCACTTAAACGACTTGGTGTATAATATTGGCGAGGGGGGATTATTAGAAGACGCTTGATTTGTTCCGTTTTTCAAAAGCTTGGCTCAAATAAACGGATGCCCCAGTTGACCAGTGACTCAGTTAACCGAAACCAACTGAATTAGTAAATAGTGCCCTGTTTTTCTCTCAATATTAAGTAAGTTTAGCTTAGTATGACACAAGGCCAGATGAAGAGAAATGGCAGGTAGAGAGATTCTACTACACCTGTCTTCGTCTTCCAAGCAGAGAAGACCTAAAAATGAGCTTTCCAAATACTGGCTCGAACACTGACTTCAGACATCGCAAGTAGATACCGAAAGATTTCAGCCACGAGGCTGACCGTTTTCTCTCTCTCTCTCTCTCTCTCTCTCTCTCTCTCTCTCTCTCTCTCTCTCTCTCTCTCTCTCTCTCTCCTGTTCATCTTCATTTCTTAGACTCTTTTTCTCCTTCTTTCACCCTCATAAATTATTTACTCAATCCTGATCTATAGTTAGAGTCTCTCTCTCTCTCTCTCTCTCTCTCTCTCTCTCTCTCTCTCTCTCTCTTCCTTCAATTTTGAGACGATGTAGTGGATCTATGATCCGGTTTTAGGTGTACTAAATTGGCTAAAAAGCACAAAGAACATGCTATGGAATTTAAAAAAACAAACAACGAGTTTGAAGTTCAAAATTGAGCCGACCATTACAATCGTAGCGAGCCAATCAACTGAATTGCCTACTCATTTGATGTAACCTTGATCTGACTTGTTCCCACCAAACATACCCTGTCACTTGAGATCAATATAATTCCGTGTTTACGCATGCGCAGCTCATTCTGTTTAAATTAAATGCAATATATTTCTGAACGCCTCCTCTTTGCTCGTCTATTTTGAGCTGTTCAACGTCATTGGCTCAGCTGAGATCAACATCCACCAACCTCAAATATGTACCCAATTTATACGGGTACGGCGGGGTGGTAGAGTATACGACTGGGGGTCATGGCGTCTATAGTTATATCACAAATTTAACAAGGAGACGGAAAAATTTCGAAACCAAATAATGTTTCCGTAGCTGTTTCAGCTATTTCTGACGTAAACAAGAACGGAAATTTCAAGGGAATTTGATTGTCTTTGAATAGTTATTGAGACAATTTAAAAAGTCTTTCATTAATATTCTCAATGTAAGATTTTGAACGATGCATCGGTATATTGAAACATTTCCGATGAGAATATTTATTTTTTTATTTATTTGAATACACACACAAATTACATACACTTATACATAATACGTACATATGTACAACACACACGCACACATACACACACACACACACATATATATATATATATCGAGAGAGAGAGTCCCTATAAAGTATTCGTTCAGTTTTTATTTTACATAACTCAAGTTCTATGCATCATAAAAAACTGACTATATAGAACTTTAAGAAGTGTTCGGTGATGTCATATATATATGTATATATATATATATATATATATATATATATATATATATATATATATATATATATATATATATATGTGTGTGTGTGTGTATATATATATATATGTGTGTGTGTGTATATATATATATATATACACATATATATATATGTACACACACACACACACATATATATATATATATATATATATATATATATATATATATATATATATATATATATATATATATATACATATATATATGAGAACAAAAAGACGAGAAAAAATTTCAGTATTGTATTTCGATGAACTTATGTGTCGTCAGGAGTAACAGAGTTAACTCTCTTCGTTTTGAAGTAAGGTTAAAATGTAAGCCGTCACCTGGAACGAGGAGATACATTAAATCAATGTCTATTTTATATTCCTGAAAGCTTTAGTTTAATGTTTAGGTAGAATTGAATAATCGTAAGTTGTACTAAAAAGATCAATAGTTATCCAAGTTTCATTTATTTGTTCATATAATGGTCATTGATACAGAATACAGATTTTGTATTTGGTGTGTTGACGAATGGGTATTTCGTCAAAGAGTGTTATTTATGTTTGTAGTAAAAGGTGGAATTGCAAGAAACGAAAAGAAACACGTGACGAAGTATTTCGTAAGACCGTATTTAGTAAATTAGAAATTTGATTGAAAGAGTCAGAAGACGAAAAACGAAAAAAAAATTACAATAAACGTCAATATACTCTAAGAATCACTATTATGAGTATACATAGTTTTGCATTTTGTTCAAATCTAATTCTGATCAATTCATCTTCGGAGTATATTTTAGTATAACCTCAAGTGTAGTTTCACGAGATTAGATGTGAATTGTATGATTTATTCAACACCTCGGTGAAACTGAACTAATGTTATTAACTCTTGTGCTTCTAACCGAATGGGATAGCGTTGATGTATAAATGTTTATACACACATTCATATGTCGAAGGATATCCATCTATATGTGTACATTTGGGAAGCAATCCTTAATCTACACGTCTGATTGAATAAGACGGACAAGGTACGTTTTGAGAATTCTTATTGTTTTCGTACAAGAGAACGTATGTTTAGATCCGTTGAGTGTAACAGTTGTCTGAAAGTGATATCATACCGAGCGCTTTCGGCTTAACAACTAGTCATTTTCAAGGTCTTTGACAATTTCACGGCATGCGCTCTCTTGTGCTGAAACAAGAAAAAAAAAGAATGTTCCTTGTCCTTCGCATTTAACCACACATATATGTATGATTATAAATTGTGTTATATCTTATAGAGACTTCTATTTGAAATGATCTCCCGTCATCACACAGTTAATGTATCACCAGCCAACATGAATAGGATAAACAATTAAAGAAAAGGATCGAACTTGCCACCGATAGGATAACAGCTTCAAATCAGCGTGAGTCTTACCATTGAGCTAAACAAAGCGGAAATGGCTGCTTTAGCTCAATGGTAACATTTATATATTTACCGGTTTTCATTAAGTAGTTCAATTATGTCTCAACTAATGTGAAGTTAACGGAACGGCTGAGAATTCCCGTTGATAAAGCCTATCATAAGTATAACCAATAACAGTATGTATTTAGTCACATATTATTTTTATAACTTTTATATTTCTATTGAATGGATTTATAAATGAATTTTTTTGTGTCAATTCAGACATGTGGGAATTTGTGGTCTTTTTGTTAATTGTATTTTTTAAATTTCAGTGTTGTGAAAATGTATTGTTAATCATGTTTCATTTTGAATTTATTTTGTCTAATGACGTTTGAGGATAGGACTGACAAATTCCAGAAACATGTAAAGGATACAACTATAAATGATTTTCCTAATTTCAAGTTTCCATATTGTCTATCAAATTCAGTATATATATATATATATGATAATCAGATATGTGCGTGTTAGTGCATATATATATATATATATATATATATATATATATATATATATATATATATATATATATATATATAAAGAGAGAGGGGGATAGATAGTAAGAGTCTAGAAAGCTTTACAGCTTCACACACTAAATATGTATGGAAAAAAAACATTTTTCTATACATTTATATAATTTCAATCAATCATTTCCCAAAATCACCAAATGTAATTTGTGTAATCTTTTTCGGTGTTTTCTTTATGTTTTACATAGAATTTGATATCATGGTACTACGTATGAATTACTCTTGTTGGGAGCATCAGTTGCTTACCGATTTCGGGGATTTAAAAACAAAAGAGTTGGGGGGGTTCTGTGAGATGAAAAATACACCTATAAACATGACCTTCTTACTAAATATCCAACTTATTAGATATAAAATAATCTCCGACCAGTGTGTCTCTTCCTGGCTTCTTACTTATCATACACACACACGCACACACACACATATAAGAAACTTGAGCTAGTTTGTGTAGCGAATCCACATTCTACTATTTATTTCCAGCTCTTCTCTAAAACATCTTAACTTCATGAGTAAAAAGTTGTATGTATCAAGCACTCTATGAAATAAATTCATTACATTTCAGAAGTGGCTTTATATTATTGATATATTATTATATTATGTTACTGCTAGCCTGATTTGTACCACATATACTATATATATATATATATATATATATATATATATATATATATATATATATATATATATATATATATACATATATATATATATATACATATATATATATATATATATATATGTATATATACATATATATATATATACATATATATATTGAGAGAGAGGGGTGACAGAGATACATAAATAAATGAGAAAGACGGAAAGATAGACTGTCTGACAGACTACTGGAAGGTGTGCAGTTGGCATTGTCGCAACGGAGCGGAAAAATGGAACTTGCGAACCGTGTTCAAACTCACCGAGGTGTAAATAGCGAGGCTGATTGGGATTTCTAGCCTCAAGAGTCTTTGGGGAGACGAACAACCCTGATTCCAAACTAGAGATTGGAGCCCTCTTAAGGCGGTTTTATGCCCAATTTGATGACCGTCCGGTGGATCCTGCAACCAAGCCGATGCAAGACGCATCATCCTCTGCTTTTGTCTGGATTACATCAGAGAGAAGGGATTCTAACGACTGGTAATCCCAGGATCTCCACACGCTTTCCCCGAGCATGTGCCCTGGATGGAACATTCCACTGTTTGTAGATACAGAACGGGGCCATTCAAGTGAAAGAAATTTATGGATATACACATTTTCCTCGCTATCCGAAAGTATAACGTCCCTTTAAAGGCCTTTCGTAAGCTGGAATGGTCTTAAGGAAAGGATCTATTACCATTAATCTATATGAACACATTTTTAGAGTGTTCCCAGACCTCCAAATGGTTTGGATGATATGTCAGGCTGAGTCATCTGACGTTGTTGTGACAGCAGGCATGAGAGTGTCTGCAAGTATTTGTGAACTAGCTGTATATTCGAATTCTGATGGATGATCCTTTTTTTCAGAAAAGAAACTAAAAAAAGACTTGTTACAACGGGAGAGGATCGAACTCACTACACTAGTGTAACTAGCAGACCTACCATACTACCATATTTCATACAGATGTGTGCAGATGTGCATCAGTGTGCGTGATCATGTCTAGACAATGCTGTCGAAAGGAAATAAGAATCTTGATATCTTTTCTTGGACCTTCAATATTTTCAAGCCAGCAAGTATTCGTCAAGTATCATCTACGTGACGGGCATAGTCGCAAGAACCTGGGGGCAGGAAGGCTCTCTCAAATCCGGGAAAAAACAGAAGGGGAAAGTCGGACAGAGCAAAAATGTTGTCCGAAGAACTGATATTTTTGCAACTAAGAAAGGCGAAAAACAATATATCTTCTAAGTTGCATGCTCTGCGATTTCCCAGCTATCGGTCAAATTGCAAGGGAGCCTTGTCTCCCTAGCTTTGGGAAGGTAACCAATCTAGGAGAGAGACAAGTTTGATTTCCAAGGGAGTCCCTTGCAACCAAGCTGATGCAAGATGCATCTTTCTCCGCTTTCCTCTGCGCTTCTGCAGCGAGACCGGAAGGTGGACTCTGTCAGTAGGACACCCCGGGATCTCCATGAGCCTTACCGAGGTATACACACAGACCGGGACACGGCAATATCGTTCCATTGACTGTAGATACAGAACGGAGGCTATTCTGTATGATTTGTACGAACTGCGTATCGTCGATTGATAATACGCCTTTCCATTTGAAATTAGAACTCGAGTTTTAATCTGTTTAAAACTTCGGGCAAATCAAGCCCTCTGCTCCCTCAACGAAAGAGTTATCATACGCCTACAGGGACAAGCGACGATGTCTGCCCTTCAAGACTGCGTACATCTGCTTCAGTCATTTATTGTCTGTCTTCGGTGATTGTCGTCGATGCTGTTAATCCAGGATTATCTTGGCAATGCACTGTTAAGAAGACTTGACCCAAGCTCTTATCCGTAATCCGCTTTGAGCTTAAAAGATAAAGAATCACACAAAAAGCAATTGCTTAGAAACAAAATCAATGTGGTTCTTTCATGGTATGTCTGCCTTTTTACAAGAGAACTCTTTCTGCGGTTACATCATTTTGTTATTTTCGGCTGATTTCCTTTAACAGTTCATCTGACAGTATTTTTTTCTATTCAATGTTTATTTGTTTATGGTGACAGGTTGATTGCGTCCAGGACAACTACGTCCCAGTCATTGGCGTCCCAAGACAATTGCGTCTCATTTTTTTACGAGGGAATGTCTAAAATGGGAATGCAGTCTAAGTTTGGACTTACGGACTAGATAGGATAACTTTTTTTTTAAATTACGTATTTTTTTTTATATTTGTTATTTTCGCAACAAATATAAATAAAAATGTATTTACGAAAAATGAATACTGAATAGCTATATAATAGATTATAAAAATGTATTTTCGTTCACTTTTAGCAAAAAATTAAATAAAAAGGTGATTATGATTCAATCAAGAGATGTAAAAAAATATTCTTATAGTTAGTTTTAATTCAGTCTCCCTTGTGTTGATTAAATCATGATCACCTTTTCATTCATTTTCGTACCAAAAACAAAGAAAATAAAAAGATTCTATTTGGTTACCTAGAAAGTTGATTTTTTCTTACCTAAAATGTGTGTGACTTAGCGTGAGTAATCCTCGTAAGAAAAATGGGACGCAAACGACCGTGATGCAAAATATCGGACGCAGATGCCCAGGGGTAAATTGATAGATCAATAGATATTTCCAGTTTTGTTGCTACTGATCAGTTTAATGCCCTTACGATCGACGGAACCATCAATCACCATGGCGCGAAACTTTAAGTGTCTATCTATTTACGCTCCATTTTAAATTTCAAAATATTGTGCACTATCACCATCGATAAAGCAACCACTAAAACAGTATATATATATATATATATATATATATATATATATATATATATATATATATATATATATATATATATATATATATATATATATATATATATATATATATATATATATATATATATATATTAATCTCAGATTAATTTTTCCTTCTGTAAAGTTGTTTATATCAATAAAATCAATTAGATAATGAATTCATGACAATGAATGTACATTGTTCCCATTTTTATATCCTTTACTTAATTCGATTATGGTTTTATTTTTTGTTTGTGATGCATAGTTATCGAGTTATAAGCGAACATACATGCATACATTACATACAACTTTATATATAAGCATTTTGAGGAGCAGACATATTTTTGTGCATTGTGCCTTAGTTTCCTAGGTAGATTGAAGTTGTGTTTCAGGAAAACTGTATTTCATTCTCTCTTTTTGTTTTCTTGTATTATTTACATGGACACAAAGAAAGAAAGAAAAAAAGTAAGAAAGAAAGAAAGAAAGAA
This sequence comes from Thysanoteuthis rhombus, assembly GCA_963457665.1. Lineage (NCBI taxonomy): Eukaryota > Metazoa > Mollusca > Cephalopoda > Oegopsida > Thysanoteuthidae > Thysanoteuthis > Thysanoteuthis major. Next base: position 30,943,860 of record OY735223.1, read on the forward strand.
GAGGATTGAAAATGAGAAAGAATAATAGGAAAAGATGGGGTGTAACAAACAGAAAGAGAGAGAGAGAGAGAAATTAAATATTAAAGGAAGGAAGGAAGGAAGGATAAAAGCAAACGAAATAAGAGAATGAATTTGAAAAAAATAAACGAACACAAAAGAAATAAAAAAAGAAACGTTGAAGGAGAGAAAGAATGAAAAAGGAGGAAAAACGAAAAGAAAGAAAACAAGAAAAACGATGAAGCATATAAGAGAAAAGAAACACAGAAAAGAAAAGAAAGAATAAAAGAAAGAAAACATCTAAATAAAAAAATGAGGAAAGAAACAAAAGGGGACGAAATAGAAAAAAGAAAGAAAGAAAGAAGGATGTGAGGATGAATAAAAGAGGAGAAAAGAGAAAGAAGAGAAGAAATGAACAAACAGAAGCAAGAAAAGAAAAGGAAAGAGATAAGAAGAAAGAGAAAAAAGGTAAAAAGAAACATCAGAAAGAATAAAACAAAGAAAGGCTCGTTAGTCACTCAATAGAAACCTTTACATGATCAACATCATTTGTCAGCATGTCGTGTTAGGGACGATCAATTACAAAATCGGAAAATGAGTAGATCAATAGATAGGTTACTTCTCTCGGCTATTGCTGGTTATCACACAGAAGTCTCAATTTTCAAAATAAAAATAAACGTGCGTATTGCTGTACATGAATTCAGGGATTGATTAAGTATAAACTTACATGGTGAATTGAACCTCACTTTGAAAACCCATTGACAGGGTTCAATTGATAAATAAAACCGTTTTTCTAGACTCAATAAGGAGTAAGAGATGGAGATTTCAGCACTTTAGCTCCGTTGGTGCGACTTACGCATGTGATGCTTGCCATCAAGACAACCAATCGGACCAGCTTCGAAAGTAAGAGACACCTGTTTAGGTGACAGATTTGGCTGGTGGTTTCTATAGAAGAAAGAAAGAAGACAAAAGAAAGAAAAGAAGAAAGTAAAGAAGGACGAAAGAAGAAAGAAGAAAATCAAAAGCGAGAAAAAAAAACATAGAAAGAAGAGGAAAGAAAGAACGAATGAAAAAAAGAAAGGAAAAAGAAGGAAAGAAAGGTAGAAATGAAGGAAGAACGAGAGCAAAAGAAAAGAAAAAAATCAAAAAAGAAGAAAAGAAAGAAGAAAAATCAGAAAACAGAAAAGAAAGTAAGAGGAAGGGGGATGAAAGAAGAAAAAAGAAGAAAAAGAAAGTAAAAAAATTGAAGTAAAAAGTAAGAATAAAGAAAAGATGAAGGAGAGGGCGAAGGAAAAAAAGAAGAAAATCGAAAAGAAGAAAAGGAACAAAAAAGAAGGAAAAAGAAAGATAGAAAAAAAAAAGATAAAGAGAAGGATTTATTTGAACCACTGTTGATCGGTCAACAAGATGATTAATCTAAAGAAGAGTTATACGTCATTTGTTGCCTTATTGTCTTAGTATTAATCTGAGCTGACACAGAAAGACAAGATCATGTTTCATGTCACGCAACGTGTTCCACCTGGCCGAGAGTTAAAAAAAAAAAGAAAGTGAAAGGCTCACCGAATGAAAAAAAAAATCGGTCAGTTCATGACCAAAACACACATGGAAAACTCAAGGCAAGGTCAATGATTGGTTTATTTGTTTTCGTAAACGGTAAGAAGACCCAGCGTCTTGTGAAGACCAGAGTTATTGAATATTTAGTTTTTCTTATTGTCGAACGAAAGACTTGGACTGGGATTGACTTTGTTTTCTTATTGTAACAAGAACAACAACAGCAACAAAAATCCTCACCTGTTTTTTTCAAGTTTGCAGTTGAATTTCCAACAAGAATATCAGCAACAATCCTCATCTATTTTTTTTTTCAAAGTTTGGAGTTGACTTTGTCTTTGTACAGTAACCACAAAAACAACAGCAGCTACCCTCACCTGCTGTAGGGAAGTAAACTCTCCAGTGTGTGTCCTTTCCATTCCGTTAAACCAAACCGATTTATAGCATTAACGTTTTTCTTCTGTTACTCAGTATCACAAGTGATTTGTAAGTGACTCTCTTACCGACCGAACCCAAACGATAATTATAAGGAGTAAGAAATGGTTTATTTCATTCTTAAATATAAATACACTTATGAAATGAATATTTCTCTTCTGTGATTGGGATCAAGATTGGTAGGCGGCTCTATTGCCGACTGGGCCAAACTGACTAGTTTTACCTGTATACGAGAATTTATATAACATATACGTAAGGACTTTTTCAGGTTGATATATATATATTCCATTCAGGGTTGAGCACTCCTTAAGTGAGGTAACTCATTCATTGTAAGCTTATGCAATGCTCTTCCATAGGAATAGGGCACTCTGGTGGATGGAGAATAGAAGCGAAATAAATATATCGCTTAAATTCAACCTTACTGACCGTCCAGTTTCGTGGAGCAGAGAAGGATACCAGCTTCCGGGTATGAAGCTAAGGGTTTCGATCCTACCACCTGGTACTGGGTGGGATAATGGATAGTCTATAGGCACACTGAAGAGTTGTAATACAACGAAACAGCTGCCTGTGGACGATACAATATATATATATATATATATATATATATATATATATATATATATATATATATATATATATATATGTGTGTGTGTGTGTGTGTGTGCTATTTATTTACTCTCTCATCAGAGCAAAATGTGACACAAGGTCGGAGCTTTACGTGAGGAAAATAGGAGACACTCTGGAAAAATAGCTCCAGCCGACGCGGCGTCGGTTTGCTAAGCAACCAAAGCAACCGCTGTCACAAAAGCGTCAGGCACGAGCCCGACCTGTTCCGTTAAGTGCAATGGAACAGTGCTGCCCTGGGGTGCCGTATTCCCCGTAACAGAAATAGGATTGGACTTTGACCCTGCAGCAGCCAGGCCTGTTATACTGACTCGTGTGTTCATGCATGCAACCAGATCACGTTGGATACAGCGATGCTCGTGCCATCACCGAAGTTGAGCAGAGTCGTTTCTGATCAGCACATAGATCGGTGGCCAATGCAGATACCGTAAGCGAGACTGATGAAGTGAGTGACGCCACTTCGGGTGATTGTCTCCTATAAGTGCATTTCACGTCTTGCAAGCTGAAATACGAGGAACTCTTCATCTGGGAAGTCCGGACTTGGAGGACTGATGCCGAAATCAGAGTAAGGACACTGGCTATCAAGTTTCCCCATCTTGGTTTTTATAGCCACAAGGTTTCGGTCGTTGAACCCTCCGGCTTTCCCTAGGTTTATATAACGATCTGGGAATTTCGGACCGAACCTTTTATTCAATCAACAGGGGTAGATTGTTCTCATTCCGCTATCTATGCCACATATCAGTTCATTCTTATTACTTAATTTGTCCTTGCGATGTCGTCAAAATGTTATACCAAAAAAGCAATTTCTTACATCTGAACACAAGCAAAATAATCTAAATTTAGTTGTAAAACATCTGCATAGGAAACACTGCAGACAGTCCTAGATTAACCATTAAGCAAAATAAGCACGTACACGGGAGTGGGGGCAAAGGGGCACCACAAGGTTATTGCAGTTTCCCACGTTGAATTATTATAAGTTGTTTAGATTGTTAACATGAAAGTTTAAATTTAAATTGTAATTTTTTTCTCTTATATACAGAAATAATCCAAATATTCAAATGATTCAATCGTCTACAAAATACTTTTTTTTAATAAAGCTGGTCATGCAAGTTTCGTTGGTAAAGATTTGGTTTCGTCAATTGGTATATTTTTGTGGAAGATTGTATTTTTTCTAATGTTTTTGATGTGTTTAAAATGGATATGACCTCCATTTATTTAAAAAAAAATCATTTTCGAAAATCTTGTCAGTCAAACAATGGTAGAATTGTTTCAAGGGTATCCAGACGCTTTAATCCGACCCTGACTGCACATACACGCAGTAAACAAGCGTAATCTTCGCTATATTTTTTTCAATCAAGTCAATTGATCATTAGATTAACTAATTTTTTTTCGAATCAATTTCTGGGGGCCTACTTTATTTTTGGAAGATTTCTAATTAACATTTCTAACAGTTTAATTTTTCTGTTGAGGAGACACTTTTTTCGAAGTGATTTGTTGACAAATCTAGAATTTAAAACACATAAAACCTGTTTTACTAATAAGCTTAATTAATCTATGCTCATATAACTTATACGAATGATTAAAAGATTCGGTCAGAAATCGAAAGGTAGGAGAAAGAACAAACTTATACATAGAAATTTTATTTGTTAACTTATCAAATAAATGCCGTCCGACTTATTGGTTTCTTGTCAATGATAGAAGTAAGCAAACTGAACATGGAAAATAAAAGTTTAATTCTACTAAATAATTAATGAAAAATTGTTATTCGTTTTTGTAGACAAAAATTTGGACTTTTTTCTTTCTAGCCAAACTTTAATAAATCTAACGATATTAAGTTTTAATTAATTACGTTTTCAAAACAGGGTGTCGTTTTTTTATCGGATATTAATAATCATTTGTTGAATTTTATTTCATGATATTTGTTTTATATCATGCTAGTCTTTCAGAGTCGTCTAAGATGTGAATTGTACTCAACAAAAGCAGTCTTGGAGATATAATAAGAGTGGGTCCATTTGCACCGGATGGGCTTTTTTCACCACCTGTTTTTTCTTCATCGTTGAAGTGTCCGTTTCAAGATTTTGTTTGGTGACAGGCTGAAGTCCCATAGGCTACGTTTTAAACAACATATTACACATTTTGGCAACCCGAACCCGATTACCAAATAAATAGAAAATCGTGTAACTTATGAAGTAAACAGCATACAGAGATAGATTAATATATTTTTTTTAATATTTTGAAGTATAACATTCAGTAAAATAATTGTTGTCAAGACTTTACGTCTTGACTTTATCTCATGACAAAAAATGCAAAAAAATATTGAAAAATACGATTATAGTGGATTCCGGTTAATAGGGTGGCATCACGACCAATAACTTGGACCCAATAACCGGCTAATCCGATTGAATGAACAACTTATTTTTTTAAGCACGAAAGATGTTTTTTTTTCTCCCGAAGGAGCAACTTGCATGAAAACCTGAGCATCTTAGTTTGAAAATTGGGGTCACAAGCTGAAGATATTTGAATGATAGTTGTTTTAAGAACTAGAAAATATATATTTTTAGAAATTCTAACAGATTTTTGTTTCAAAAAGTTTTCTTTCGGTGGCATCACTGGTTGGTCTGAATAAGCGGCACATCATCATCATCATCATCATCATCATCATCATCATCATCATCAGTTTTTTAACGTCCATCGTTGATCATAGACCTTCCCCAGGATTTGCCACACTTCTCTGTCATGGGCGTCGCGGAGCCAGTATTTTCTGAATTGACCAGTTCATCTCTCCATCTTGTGTTCTGTCGGCCTCTGTTTCTTATGTGATCTCTGGGGATCCATGTCCATCGGTTGTCTGTCATTCTTGCTACATGGCCTGCCCATTGCCATTTAAGTTTTCTAATAGATTCAGTGGTGACTCTGACTCCTGTTTTCTTCCTTATATACTGTGCTGTCCTGTGTTCTTTCCATGTGAGGTTAAGCATGATTCTCTCAAGTGTGCTTTGCATGCTTCTCAGTTTGCAAATCTGTCTTTTGGTTAGGTTCGATGTTTCAGCTCCATAGGTGACTATCGGTGGGATGCGTTGGTTGTATACTCTTCTTTTTAGGATTATTGGAATCGACTTTTTTGAATCAGTTATTAAAAGATCGATCCTATCGTGCAGGTAGTCTTTAGAATTTGGTCTTAGTAAACAAAATCACTGTATGATGTTTTTGTATACATATACACAAGGTATTAACTTCTTTTCCAGCAATCTGTTTTCCTTAATCCTTGGATTGCGTATTTTATCATTCAGGTTTTCAAGAATGACTCAACAGAAGAGTAATAGATTCCCTGTAAAGTCGATTGGCAGCAAGGAAAACCGAAATTCGGCCAACGTATGCAGTAGAGGAAAAAAAAATAAATACAAAAGTGATTATTGCTTATATTACAATCTCCAACACCAGAACCAGTGTTACTGTAAATGTAATGATATAAACAGTCTAACATAAATTGGTAGACATGAACAGAAATTAGATTGATTGATAGGTCTGGTTTGTAACTTAATGGAAAACGTCTCGTGACCATCGTCTTTTGTGTTGGAGGTGATCAGTTACAAAAAATTGAAAAAAGGTTGATCAATGTATAAATTACAGCTTTCGTTGGACTGTGATCATTAAAACACTCCAAACTTTCAGAAAGACGAGCATCAACACTGCTGGACACAAACTTGGGGACAGATTTACCATGAATTTATATTCCAAATCGAATCTCTCACTAAAAGCCCATTAAGGGGTTGTTCGAAAAAAATTTTAAAAAGGCGTTTTTTTTTTCTAGGCATGAGAAAACGTTTAAATTTTCATCTCCTAAACTACATTGGTACGGCCTGTACGTCTGATACATACATAACTTGCCATCCAGCCAGACCAACTAGAAAACTGAAGAAACCTATATTGACATTTTTGGTTGACGGTTTCTAAGTATATCTAAAGTTATCAAAATACGCCAATAATTCCCGAATATCTTGTGCCAAAATAACATCTTGAATTATAAAAACATTTATCTTCTAATTTTCATAAAAACAATTAACTTAATTCAATTGTCGCTTAGAAATATGAATTCTCTCGATTCATCAAAACTTCTGTTTCTGTAAGCCCTCTGGGTCCATCGGTGCGGCCTATACGCGTGATACGTACATACATAACCAGCCAGACCAACCTGAAAACTGAAAAAAAAACATGTGAACTGTTTTTGTGACACTTTCAGTTGACGATTTTTGATAGATAGATAGATAGATAGATAGATAGATAGATAGACACATTCTTCATGAAAATCAGCAAAAAAATTGTTTAGTTGCTGATATTGATATGTTTCTAAATTGTGTGATAATCCACCAAACATGTAATTCTGAAAAATCTTTTGGGGATTAAGCCAAAGGATTAACGCCGGCGTTACGATTTATGGGAATTAACTGAATATGCACATAATCCTGCGATAACAGTTATTTCAAAAACTTAAGTTGGGTTATCAGTAATTGAGTGAAACGAAAACTCCAAGAGAGTTTCTTAGTATACAGTGTATCCAAAAAGGAATGCTTGACTTTTCCCAAAATCCTATTAATGCAATAAACTAAACAAGTCTGGTTAGTCAGTCAATAGAAACTGTCACATGGACAACGTCTTTTGGTAGCATGCTGTGTTGGTGGTAATCAATTAAAACAATGAAAAGGGAGTGATAAATCAATGAGTTACTTCTCTCACCTTTTGTAAGGCAGTGATCCCTAAAAAGCCTGAATTTTCAAAAAAACAAAAAAAAACAAGCGAACGCAATCTAAGGGATCAGCTTAGCATAAATTTACATTTTAAACTGCACCTCCTTCTCATTTTGGTATTTGTTGAAGAGGAACTTTGAGAAAAAAGAAGTTTTTTCTACACATAATAAGGAGTAAATGTTGAAATGTTCAGCCCTCTAGCTATACTAGTGCGGCATGTACACGTGGTGCATACACACATAGCCAGCCAGTCAGTCAGACCAACTTGAAAACTGAAGAAATCTATGTTGATAGTATTGCCAACCCCCTCGGGGGCACTGGAATCCAAGGATGATGATAGGGGCGTTGAAATACAAGATATAGTGAGGGGGCATAGGGGCAAAGAAATGCAAATCAATTCCTTCCATGCATGAAATTGTACGTCTGAAAAGTTGATTTTACAGTAGAATTCATCAACCAAACTGTCAACATAGGTTCTTCTCAGTTGTTAAATTGGTCCAGCTGGCTATGTATGTATCATGCGTACAGGCCACACCAATGGAGCTAGAAGGCTGGAACTTTGAATATTGACTCCTCACTATGTTAAGGGAAAACTTTTTTTTCGCTTTTTACCCCCATCCCCAAGCAGGTTTTTAGTGTGGGCTAAATGAATAATGTAAGTTTTTTTTGCAAAATAGATCTTCCACTTGGTGCCGGCTTATTTTTTGTTTTATTGGCTCATTAAATTTATTTGTTTTGTTTTGGGTTTTGTTTTTTTTTTGTTACTTTTAATTCTGACTTTTAGTAATCATTGCCCAAACAAAAGATCAAAGAAGTGATTTATTCAATTGATTGACCATCTTCTCAATATTTTAATTGATCACCCCCACTCCAATAAAGAATGTTGTCAGAAAACGTTGGTCAGTTGAATGGTCGTCCACCAGTCAGTGAGTCGGTCTGTCTCCATATTCGTGTCTCAGCTCAGTCAACTTTATTTGAAACTTCGTAAAATGTTGTCCCTTAACGAGATGCTTTTTGAACAGAATAATCTCTGTCCCAGGGGTCACGTGATCTGGAAATAATGGAGATTGAATTTTATGTTTTAAAATCGATTAGAATCGATTTTCCCGTGAACTTACCCGAAACTTGGAAGAAAGGTGACCTTTGATAAGATGCATCTTACCTTTAAGAATCTTTCACTCTGGATCACGTAATCTGGCAATAATGGCGTCTAAACTTTGTTTCAAAATCGATTTTCTCACCTGTTGTGTGCCAGGTTTACTTTAAACTAGGTAAGAAGGTGTTCCTTGATAAGATGTTTCACACCTGATATAATCTTCTACTCAGGATCCCGTAATTCGGCAATAATGGCGTTCAAACCTCATAATGGACGCCTCATGGAATGTTCTAGTTCTTGTTTTGAAATGAATAAATAGATTTTTTAAAAAAACGGAATTTATTTTTTTAAATAACGAATGGCATTGAACCACTCTCCAATGGACAACAGAAGGATTCCATTCTTATATACAGATATTTTTGTAAACTCTAGTTACATAATTCTTCTATGGAAAAAAAATTCAAATATTTCTGAAATCCCCAATAATCTTCACGTTATCCCCCCCGGGGGGGTTCCTACCCCTATTTTGATAAAGCCTGAGATGTATTGAGGTGATAACAGCTGGTAAGACAGGTGGTGTCGTTAGGTTCAAGAGCAGGTGCACAGACAAGGTCAGGTGCACTGAGACATATACACCGCGAGGACTTACCCTGACGGTAATCCCCGCCTACACCGAATTCCAAAGAGGAGTAACAACCACTTGATTCATTGTGTACTTTGTTACTTTGTTGTGTACTTGATTCATTGTGGGTCTTTTTGTGTTTCTTTATAAATGATAATGGAAAACTGATTTAAGGACGTCCCTTCTTACATATCGGTAAGGCAGCAGTGACTCTCGTCCCCTCTGCTCCCCCCTCTGCTCCCCCTCTCCATATATATATATATATATATATATATATATATATATATATATATAGTATATGTGGTACAAATCAAGCTAGCAGTATAACATGTAATAATAATATATCAATAATTTAAAGCCACTTCTGAAATGTAATGCATTTATTTCATAGAGTGCTCGATACATACAACTTTTTACTAGAGGGCAGAAACATGAGCTAGTTTGTGTAGCGAATCCACATTCTTTTATATATATATATATATATATATATATATATATATATATATATATATATATACCGGAATACCTTGAACAATGCGATTTTGATAAGTGCAGGCAAAATGTAGTACAGTTATAGAGTAGCTGTGCAAATGAATGTAAATAAGTAAAAGCTAAAAAAAAAATACACTGAATTATAATGACACCTTGAAAAGTTCGATTTTGAAAAGTACAGAATATTTTAGAACGAATTAACTGCACTAATCAAGATGCAGAGATATACACTTATGTGTATATATATAGATATCATAGATACACATATGTATATATATCTTAACTATTGAGTTGAACAGCCTGTCGGTAAGGCAAAAGCCCGAAATGTTTGCCATATATCCTGATTCTTATATTGTTCATACACTGTCCGTATCTGCTCTATTTGTCTCACAACACAGACAATTATTTTATTAAGAAATGGGTATATACCCCGAAAGGAATAATCATAAAATCGTTGAATCACTTTGAAACTCTTTTTGAAATGATCCCCTGGGATGTCATTTCAAATAAAGTTTCTAATATAATGCATTCATAATCATTTCTGTTGGTGTTCATATCCGTGTTTTGATGATAATAATAATAATAATAATAATAATAATAATAATAATAATAATAATAATAAGCATAGACACGATAGAGTAGCAAAAATGATACACTGGGAACTAAGCAAGCAAATGGGATTCGACCATGTGGAAAAGTGGTATCAGCACAAACCAGAGGCAGTTTTGGAGAATGACAAACACAAACTACTCTGGGACTTTGACATCCAAACTGACCACCTCATCCATGCAAGAAGACCAGACTTAGTAATAGTAGACAAAAAAAAGGAAGGCCTGCCAAATAGCAGACGTTGCTGTGCCTGCAGACCATAGAGTAAAAAAGAAAGAGAGTGAAAAAAGGGAAAAATACTAGGACCTAGCAAGGGAGTTAAGGAAGATGTGGAACATGAAAGCCAGGGTAGTACCGGTCATAGTGGGCGCACTAGGAACTGTCCCCAAAACGCTGAGGGTAAGACTGGAGGAGATCGGGATTAGGGGAAGGATAGAGACCGTACAAACCACAGCACTACTGAGAACTGCACGGATACTGAGGAAGGTGCCAGAGATATAAGTACTGCAGCGAATCGTAGCCCTGTCATGATATGCGAAAGAGAGAGGAGACGTTAGCTGAAGACCTGAGGAGACTTATTGTCACCCAGCCTTCAGCGATAACCACTGGGCAACCGGTGTGAAACTGTAAATCGCAGAATTACTGCGACCTATGAGTACTAGGAGAGGAGGGCTGGAGACTTGAGGAGACTTGCTGTCACTCAAACTCCAGCGGTTACCACCAGGCAACTGGTGTGAGATTCCAAATAATAATAATAATAATAATAATAATAATAAAGAATATACATGTCAATGGATAGAAGGGGGCTACTACCAGAAGAACAGAAAGGGTGTAGGATAGGAACCAAAGGGGCAAACGATTTACTCTACATAGACCAGATGATCTTAAAAGAAGTAAGGAAAAGGAGAAATAATATCGCAATGGGATGGATAGATTACAAAAAGGCATACGATATGATTCCACATAGCTGGATACTCGAATGCCTTAGAATGTTCAAAATTAGCGAACCGGTGGTTAAATTCATTGGTAATTCAATGAAAGACTGGAAAGTAGATTTGACAGCCGCAGGGGACAAACTAGCCGAGGTAGGGATAAAAAGGGGGATCTTCCAAGGAGACTCGTTGTCCCCACTATTATTTGTTCTAACAATGATACCGCTTAACAGAATCCTGAAAAACAGCAAAGGATACCACTTCTCTAAAACAAAAGGAAAGGTCAACCACTTAATGTACATGGACGATATTAAATTGTTTGCGAAAAACAGGGGAGAGCTTGAGACTCTGTTCAACGAAGTAAGGGAATACAGTGAGGACATAGGAATGGAGTTTGGGATAGAAAAATGCGCAATCATGGTGATGCACAAAGGAAGGCTTTCAATGACTGAGGGAATTGAACTTCCGGACAACAACAAGATTAGGGCATTGACTGCACAAGACCGATACAAGTACCTAGGTGTCCTTGAATGTGACACGATAAAACGGGAAGAGATGAAAGAGAAGATTAAGAGGGAATACCTTAGAAGGATAAGGAAAATATTAGAAACCAAATTAAATAGCAGAAATCTAATAAAAGGAATGAACACCTGGGCTGTGTCAGTAGTTAGGTATACAGGACCATTCCTAGGATGGACAAAGGAAGAGCTCCAATCAATGGATAGGCGAACAAGGAAACTTATGACGATGCATAAAGCATTACACCCTAGGGATGATACAGATAGACTATACGTTAAGAGAAAAGAAGGTGGTAGGGGGCTCATCAGCATAGAAGATTGTGTCCAGAGAGCTAAAGTAGTCCTAGATAGATATGTGCAAACAAATAGTGAAGAAATCATAAAGAGCGCGAGGGATAGTGCAACAAACAAAGTAGAAAGCAATGGAACGGTACAGCAAACTAGAAAAGAAAAGTGGGAAGGGAAAAAATTGTACGGCGAGTTTAAAAGACAGATAAAAGATATAGCAGACGAGAAATCATGGACGTGGTTACGAAAGGGAAACCTTAAGAGAGAAACAGAATCGCTCATCATGGCAGCCCAAAACAAAAGCATAAGGACAAACTACATAAAAGCAAAAATCGACAGAACTCAGACAAACAGCAAATGCCGCATGTGCGGTGAAAGAGATGAGACAGTAAACCACATAACTAGTGAATGTAGTCAACTCGCCCAGAAGGAGTATAAGCATAGACACGATAGAGTAGCAACGATGATACACTGGGAACTAAGTAAACAAATGGGATTCAACCATGGGGAAAAGTGGTATCAGCACAAGCCAGAGGCAGTTTTGGAGAATGACAACCACAAACTACTGTGGGACTTTGACATCCAAACTGACCACCTCATCCAGGCAAGAAGGCCGGACTTAGTAATAGTAGACAAAAAAAGGAAGGCCTGCCAAATAATAGACGTTGCTGTGCCTGCAGACCATAGAGTAAAAAAGAAGGAGGGTGAAAAAAGGGAAAAATACCAGGACCTAGCAAGGGAGTTGAAGAAAATGTGGAACATGAAAACCAGGGTAGTACCGGTCATAGTGGGAGCACTAGGAACTGTCCCCAAAACGCTGAGGGAGAGACTGGAGGAGATCGGGATTAGGGGGAGGATAGAGACCGTACAGACCACAGCACTACTTGGAACTGCACGGGTACTGAGGAAGGTGCTAGAGATATAAGTACTGCAACGAATCGTAGCTCTGTCATGATATGCGAAAGAGAGAGGAGACGTTAGCTGAAGACCTGAGGAGACTTATTGTCACTCAGCCTTCAGCGATAACCACTGGGCAACCGGTGTGAAACTGTAAATCGCAGAATTACTGCGACCTATGAGTACTAGGAGAGGAGGGCTGGAGACTTGAGGAGACTTGCTGTCACTCAAACTCCAGCGGTTACCACCGGGCAACTGGTGTGAGATTCCTAATAATAATAATAATAATAATAATAATAACAACAACAACAACAATAATGATAATATTTATAATATATATACATCAAGAAGTGGATATATGATCCGACAGAATGATTATAAATTGTTTCGTATTAAATTAAAACCCTTAATTGAAATGATTTTCCATCAGTACACGGTTAATATATCATTTGGCAAGGACAATGTAAATAGAATAAACAATTAAAGAAAATTCACGTAGTCTAGTTGTACGTTCTTCGTGTTATAAGGGGATATAAATTCAAATAGGAGTTTCAATATGATATAACGCAACTTATAATCATTCTGTCAGATCAAATAATCCATTTCCCTATACATAACTGTTGCGTTGAATGAAACAAATAGAGCAGATATATACCGAGAATAAACAAGATGAGGCTTCGAGGCGAAAATGTTTTTGTTTTTTTTGTTTTTGTTTGGTCTCTGGTTTACTGGCAGCTGTTTAGCTCAACGCTACGTTGAAGCAGCTATCCTATCAGTCACAGGTTCGATTCCTGCAACATCCCCATCCTCTTTAATTGTTTATTCTATTTACGTTGTCTAGGACAAGCGACATATCATTTCAAATATGCGTTTCAATGTAATGTAACGCAATTTTATTATTACTATTATTATTATTATTGTTGTTATTATTATTATTATTATTATTATTATTATTATTATTATTATTATTATTATTATTATTATTATTACTACATTAGTCTAGAAAGCTTTACAGCTTTAAACTCTAAAAGTATTTTTTTGAATAATTCTGAATTTATGTCATTTCAGTCAATTATTTCCAAATATCTGTTGATACAAACTTATTTAAGTTTTTATGTGGATCTTATGTTTTACACACATTTAGATATTATGGTAAGATGTGTAGATATATGCTTCATTAAGTATAAACCAAACAAATTAAACTAAAGTATTTGAATTATTGGCATTTTTTTCCCAAATCATCAACAAAATTCGCAATCAGTACTTTCTTACTCTTCCTTGAACTTTTATGGTGACCTGATATTCTTCGAGGAATGGACAACACTAATGGAAAACAATAGTTTCTATCACGCTGATTCCAACCTTTTCGAATAGTGGTTGACAGATCAGCTTTGCAGGATGAAGCTCTGTCAAGATCCAATATTTCTTTCGATTTCCAACATTAATCATTATCAGATTGAAATTAGGTCTGTTTTTTGGGCATATCATTGAGTTGATATGCCTTTCTTGAAGAAAATCTATAACATTCTTTGCTCTGTGGCAAAATGTATTCCCATCCGGAAAAATTACATCATCATCTCTGAACCTATTTTCTATTGATGCAATGAGAAAAATGTCCATAATTTCAAAGTCTACCAAAGTACTGGGTGTTAAGGTATTGGCTGCCGTCTCCCCTGATCCTTTACCTGATATTCAATCTCACATAATAAATGAGTCGAGAAATTTGCTTATTTTCTCCGGGCAGTCATCTTTGTATTCTTCATTGGAATGACACCAGACAAAAGTTGCTGCACCATCGCCTTGACCAATGCAGATTCATGATTAATCACTGAATATCACTTTCATCCAATCACCCTCACTCCATTATCGCTTCTCTTTAGCCCATTGCACCATTGATTTCTTCTGTTTTGGTGTTAGTGGTAGCTTTCGTTTTAGCTTTTCGGTATGTAAATTCCATTTCATTCAGCCGATTTCTTCATTTCTGTCAGAAACACTTGACTGTTGTTTCTGTCTATTTCTTTTTTCTTTCATTTTGTTGTGCAATTTTTATTTTCAAGGCATATTGCTTTGTTTTCTCTCCTGTTGCCTTGACATCTTCGGGGGTCTACGTTTATGTTTTGCTTTATAACCTTCCCATTTTGTTTATACCTGAATCAAATTTTAGACACAGCTGACTGGGAACAGCCAACATCTTTTTCCACACTCCATGTTGGATTTCCTTCCCGGAAATGTTTGATAATCCTCTCCATTATGTCAATTGAAAGCTCTTTCTTGTTGATGCCATGTTTCCTTTCAATCGCCCCAGTCCAAAAGTAATTCCAACAGTTCGTTATAGTCTATAGTACTCTTTTTCAACTAAATTAAGACTAATGCTGGTATTTGTTTTAAAAATGAGAATTATAAGGTGATTCCATAACTTTTTCCCTCAGCATTCTATAATTATTTCCTTTACAAAAAATATGCCAATAATCTAAATATTTAGTTTGTTTGGGTTAAATTTCATGAAACCATATTATCAAGCTATTAAACAAAAAATTGTCTTGTGTCATATCTGTGATTCGTTTATTTGGTGTGAAGTAGAAATGGCTCGGTGAAGATCCTCAAAGTTTGGTGAATTATTAGTATGACTAAAGAAGTATTTCATTTTGTTGTGGTGTTGGGAGTAAAAATTCAAGTATCCATTACTATTAATTGATTTGCAGTAAACACTTAATCCTAAATTGGTATTAGTTGCATATAATAGTACATCTCGATCTCATCAACAAAGGGAGACACAAACATGAAAAATATGTTAATGGCTAGCTTACACGTTAAATCGGTATGCATAGACATATTAGTGAAAAAATGCTCTAAATCTTTTTTTAAAAATCACTTAAAGATATCAAGAAGAAAACTATCTCTACTAATAGACAAAATTATAAATATATGTATATTCATCACCAACCAAATTTTTTTCAAATTCAATAACGTGTTTCATAAGGAAATTGAAAAAAAAATGAATGAATAAAACAAGCCCTTGCGTAACTGTATGATAAACTTTCTTTGATATCCAAGATTGCAATTTAGTTCAGTCAGTGGGACGGCCTCCTGGCAATCAGCTGGTCATGAGTTTAGATTACGGTGAGGAAGTATGTACTTTGCATATCAGTTTACACCCTTCATTTGGTGAGGATTGTTCTTGTTGTTTTTATTACAGTAAAGAAACCGACTCTGTACTGGAGTTTTTACAATATATATATATATATATATATGTGTGTGTGTGTGTGTGTGTGTGTGTGCGCGTTTGTGTGTGTGTGCATGAGGTGTGTCTGTAGAGGAAACCAGTTTTTTTTAAACTTTCATTGTTTTACCTTCAACTTTATGAGACTAGTTTCCTTCAAGATAGCCCTCTCCAGTGTTGATACACCGATGCAAAATCTCCAGGCTTGGAATTCATCCTGGAAGTCACTTATTGGAATAGTGTGTATATCTCACGGGGCATTCTCCTCTATCTCTTCTATCATCTGAAATCGATAACTTTTACAGGTGGATTTCCGCTCTGAAAACAAAAAAGTCCACAGGGGCCATATTTGACTGAGAGACAAGAGTTTTATCATGCTTTTCCAAAAACTTTGTTCATCTGTTAGCAGATGCGTCACAAATTTAGCAGCATCTCGATTCATCATCAATCTTTATTTTAAAATCATGTCATACGAACTTTAGGAAGCTTCACGGTCAGTCAAGCACCGATTTGCACGAATCACTGCGGGCACTTTTTCAATGTGACTGTCGTCCTTCGACGTGAGACGTCATCCAGATTTGGCATCGTCTTTGGTCGATATTCTTTCCATTTTGGAACGCAGGTCCCAATCGTGGCATTGAGTTCGGCTCCGGCGATTCTCCCGATAGGCCTGTTGTAGCATTAGAAAGGTATTCGTGAATGTTTGTTCCTGATTTGAAACAGAATCACACACAAACACGCTGCTCTTCAAGATCATTCATTGCTCACCTTCGTATATATATATATATATATATATATATATATATATATATATATATATATATAAATAGAGAGAGAGAGAGAATATTTTATACACTGACATTACGATATGCACCGGATAAACAGACCACAAAATTGTACAAACGCTCATAAGTGGAGAATGAAGAAAAGTAAAGCAACCTCACCTGGCTTAAGCTAATATACCAGCCGGTTAATGAGTGCATTCATGAGGTCTGGTACAAAAAGTCATCAAGCTACTTGAGGGTTAGGAAGATTACCCGACGGCGTCTGACGCCTGAGCAAGTAAACAATAAGTTGTTTATTGCGTTTAGTTCACTCAACAGTTACCAGCGGACCGGTGAATCTGCACCGACGTTCCTTCAAATATTTTCATGGTTTCCCCAGGTAGAGTCGGATTAAACTGTATAGATGCCTGGGGCACAGGTCATTCCCCCCCCCACACACACACACTATATATATATATATATATATATATATATATATATATATATATATATATATACATATATATATATATATACATATACATATATCAATATATATATATATATATATATATATATATATATATATATATATATATATATATATATATATATATATATATTAATGGCTTAGTTTCGCGAACGAAGATGGTTGGGATGGTTTTCCACGGCAGCTGACAAACCCTACCTTTTAAACCATGGGTGGGCATCTTATGGTTCAGTGAGGTAGTACGGATAGGAGTAAGTTTGAACAGGAGTGTCCTTCGCCTGATAAATGCAAGTGAGCTATGGGGTCTTCCACCTCATCGTGTTCTGAACTATGGTTAAACCACAGGATGATATATATATATATATATATATATATATATATATATATATATATATATATATAATGTTACTGACTCATAACAGAGTTAAGATCGTTTCATGTTTCACGAAAAACACTTCATTTGAATGATCTTGCTGGTAGTGAAACAAGGTAAACTTTTTTAAAAGTTTTCGAACGATTGAATTCCTTCTTCGTGTTTGGGTTGTTAACACAACGTTTCGGCCGGTTCCTTTCTGCGGCCTTCTTCACTCGTACTCTCCGAACGTCCGTGCCATAGATGCGGAACGTTGTCAGAAACTGAGAAAGAAGCCAAGAGGCAGCACGCACCAACGTCGTCTGTATGTATAAATCAGACAAAGGTAAGAGTTCAACCCGATGCGGCTTCGACTACTCAACAGAGATAAAGTTTGGAAATCCAGGCCCAACAAGGAAAGAAAAAGACATCACCCGAATGAAAAGTTGTAGCGTTGCTACCACCGTAAAAATTATGTTCACCACCATCACATACTCCTGATGGAGGTTGTAGGATGGGTCAGCCGAAACGTCCTGTTTACAACACCAACAAGATTAACTTTGTTATGAGTCGGTAACATTTCATATTTTTTTGTGAGAGCTCCTCATTTTATTTGTGTAACACTTCAAAATAAAGCAATTATGAAATATATTTGCTTCAGTATATATCTACTTATCGAATTATTCATATATACATATATTGCATACATTTAATCGCACACGCACACACACATGCACACATGTATATGTATAATTCAAGAACAAAAACAAATCAAATTGATGTCTACTATTTAACTCGGTGTATAAGCCAATAATTCGACTCAAGATGTTGGTCCTAAGACTAGGGTAGTCAAATAGAAAAGAAAAAACGTACTTTCATGGAATTCACACGAAATAAAATATCTGCAAAACAGTCAGCTTCTCAGTTCACCGGTGCACGCAGTTGCTGTCAAAAGAGACAGACAAAGACCGACAGAGACAGACAGACAGACAGAGAGAGAGAGAGAGAGAGAGAGAGGCAGGCTGGGAGAAGAGGACCTACTAATTCCATCTTGTGTCCCTTGGAGTCTTGAGGCCAGATGCCTGTGCCTAGTGTGTTTCAAGATCAATAAGACTCTGCCAACGCTTTGCCAAAAAGCACGTGAGCAACTAAAGAAATGGACAGTGCAGAAAAAATCTTTGTTTTTGAGACGACCGTTGATCTTTTTGACTTTTTTTCCAAACCAACGTCATTTATAATGGAAATTGTATGATAAAAGAAATCATTTACTTGGTATATTGTTCTTCGTTATTTCTTCATTGTTATCCAATTCATAATATCCTAATTTTGAAATTAACTTTTAAAATCATATCATTTTATTAGGGATCGAACATAGATTACTGGCACCGCTAGGAAGAACACGAATATCACATCTTCATTTATGCACCAATGTGTACAGATTGAACAACCGTAGCCATCATAGATGGTTCAAACTTTTTTTTTAATTTCTGTGAGTTTGTTTGCTAATGTGTTTGTTTATTTGCGCTTTTCAGCACTCCCGACTGTACCATTTTATCTGCAGTCTTAGCGGTAGGCATCAGTGCTCAACTAGACCCTTTCCCTGTTTTTGGTTAAAAACAAAACATTTTGGTCTCTTGGTGATCTTATTCTCACTGGTTTATGAATAGTATCTAGATTTTTCTAGATGTATTTTTTTTTAAATTTCTATTTTAGATGATTTCCAGTGAAAAACGCTTGTGATATCATAAATAGAATTATTCAAACCATAATTATTCTCCGATGGCATTTTTTTTTACATGACTTCGAATTCTGAAGCTATGGTTGTCCAATTATTGACTGTGATGGCAAGTTATAAACTTTTCCAGACGCCTGAACTCAAATAATGCAAGTGAGAGCAAAGGTGATATGGCGATTACTTGTTCAGCCACATAACTCTATCACTGAACCCTCCATTTTCTTCATCCTACTTTTTCAAAATTCGTTTGCGGCATTGAGATTACACTACGCCGACTAATTTTTCTGCGGGCGGCTGTGCAGCTTAGAGGGAACACTGATCCACACACATGCCATGTCACGCACCTCAAGAACCACACATCTTTTCTTGCCAATCGGGAAAGAGCAAATGTTCCTCTTCAATCAGCCACTCGTTCATATAAATCTCTTTGAGATCTGGGGTCTATCATTGTGTTGCCTTAAGTGTGTAAATCAAAAATTATCAACTGAAGAAGAATTCCGGACAGATATATACAGATACAGAAAACGAAGATGAAGTTGAGATCAAACCAACAATGAACACGTCAGACTGCACGTCAGACTCCACTCTCACTTTAATTCCAACTGATGATGATTACTGCAACTTCAATATTGTTTATATCATTATTCTTCTGATTTATATGTTTTTTGTATTATTGTTTTTACTTATTGCATATTATATTGGCCTATACTATTTAATTTCAAGATGAACTTTTGAAATCTTATCATTTTACTTGGGATCGAACATTGATTACTGGCACCGCAAGGAAGAACACGAATATCTCAGCCACTAGACATACTCTTTGATATGAAGCTCAGCTTACTCTGGTGGATGGCCACAACAGCAGGGCGCCTAATGAAGATTGAACTAATTTCCATGGTCTGCAAGACAAGCTTGCAAGGCATAACTGTTCATTTACTGTCGTTATCTGTTCTATTTGTTTCTCAACACAGACAATTATATAACTAAAAAATAGATGTTTAATCCGACAGAAATGGTTATAAATGTGTTATATTACTTTAAAACTCTATTTAGAATTATCTGCAGCAGCCCCATATATATATATATATATATATATATATATATAGAGAGAGAGAGAGAGAGAGAGAGAAAGAGAGTGAGAGAGAGAGTTAAAGACAGAATAATTTTGAATACGTTATTTCTATTTGGAATTCTATTTGAACCGACATCCCATTTTTTTCGATTGGCTTAGACAGCGCAAATTGATAAACAATCAAAGAAATAGGCTGCTGAAGAAATCGAACAAAAAAACGTATTTATAATTATACCGACACATGCACACATACACACACACACACACACATATATATATATATATATATATATATATATATATATATATATATGTATATATGTATATATGTATATATATATATATATATATATATATATATATATATATATATATATATATATATTGTTTTTAAAATCCTTTAATGAACAACTGATGATCCCAGCTAGAGATAATTTGTACACTTTACCATAATAGCATGGTGTATGTGAAACAGGGAAAAACACTGAAGAAAATCACATAAATTGCATTAATAGATATTGAGGAATACGTGACTGAAGTGACAAAAAGAAAATATTTTTAATGTTTAATTTTTTAAAGCTGTATTGCTTTCTAGAATATATATATATATATATATATATATATATATATATATATATATATATATCAACGCTCCCTCATTCAGGGTTGAGCACACTTTAAGTGGGGTAACTCGTTCATTATAAACTTATTCAATGCTCTTCCAGCTTAGGATTAGAGCACACTACTGGATGAGGAATTAAGCGTGAGAGAATACATCGCCTAAAATCAACCTTACTGCCTGTCTAGTCCTGCGTAGGGCAGAGAAAGATGCAAGCCTCTGGGTCTGATGCTAAGGTTTCGATCGTGGTTCTGGATGGGATAATGGATAGTCTATAGCCACACTAAAAAGTTGTAATACAACGAAACAGCTGTCTATGGATGACACAATTATATATATATATATATATATATATATATATATATATATATATATATACACACACACATATATATATATATATATATATATATATATATATATATATAAGTGTGTGTGTGCTTGATTGTATGTTTGTAGGTGTATGAGAGAGAGAGGGGGACTGGGAAGCATGCGTGCATGTGTGTATGAGAGAGAGGTTGCGTTGGGTGTCGTGAGCGCTGTGTGCGTGCGTTGTGTATATATTTTGCCTCCCTGTGTGAATGTACGTGTATGAGAGCGTGCGATGTGTGTATGTCTGTGTGTGAGTTAGTGACGTGTGTGTGTGTGTGTGTGTGTAGCTTAATAATTCTGCCTTTCATTCCATGAAAATCTATAATGTTTACGTATTCATTATTTGGTCGAGACCTGCCCCAACTCTCTCTCTCTCTCTGAGAAAAATTTTTTTTTCAAATCACACCGTAATGCCACGGGAAAAAAATCATAAACACGCTCCTTCCTTTGATGCGCACGCAGACGACTTTGAAGGAACCCGGATGAATGCAGAAACACACTTCCGTCGTCTGCGATGTTTATTTTCGCACCAAACTCCACCTTGTCTACCCCGTACCCCATTCTGACCCGTACCCACGTCAGTCCCGTACAGATCATCGTCCAAGAATTCTTTGGACAAACCCGACCTTTTCCGATGTTTGAGTGTGACGCTGTAGACTTTTTTTTTCTTTTCTTTTCTTCATTTCTTTTATTTATTCTCTCATTTATTTTTGTATCAAGGGGTATGTTTTCTGATAAGCCAACTTGGCGGAAATATTTTTTTCGATGACATTAAGCGCATTCGTTTGATGATTGCTGGGTAATCCTAGGTTATTTGGTCCTAAAAAAGATAGCATCGAGATTGCCAAAAGTTATCCCCCTTTGATAGCTAAAAATGGGTAAGACTGTCCAGCCAACTTTCTTGCTAAAAAAATTTACGTACGTTTCAAAGATGGTTGTTGTTCTCGCTATAAGATGTCGTTCTCCAAAGTCTAACCCTAATCCCAACCCTAACCCCAACTCTTTGTATGATTTGCAGAGTGTGCACAACATTTTTAGCAATAAAGTTAGCTGGAAATGAACGATAAAGGGAAATGACTTTGGGTAATCTTCTTGTCATGTTTTAGGACCAAATAAAGACTACCGACTGTTGATTTAGCTCCGCGGGAATTGATTCAGTGTCAAGTCTCGTTTGACTCACGCACATACGAGATAGGAAACAAAAAGCCTTACAGCTTCAGATGAAACGTTTACTTTGAATTATTTCACTTTCAGGCTAAACACAGAGCAACAAAGCAATAAACAAATTTAGTGGGTCAGGGTGGAGCTATATGCTTTAGGTACTCCCAAATAGCGGGGTGCAAGGTAGCGTGACGATTATTAGCACGATGAACGGAATCCTCGAACCGGGTTCGCATTTCAGCTGAGGCTGCTTTCGTGATATCGAATATAACTTTTGTAGCTGAAAATCAGTAACATATTCTAATGTGTTATCATTTTTTACGCTCGAGTATCATGTTGCCCATCAATTTGGGTCGAGACATTTTTATATCAAGTTTCTCGCATCGTACACAAGTAAATGTGGCATTTTATTTGTTTGCAAGGAATTTTTACAATTTTACCAACGAGAAAAATTTGGGAACCCTAATGATATGGAATGCCAAATTATTACTTACGTATTCATTCAACTATTTATTTACAGGACTTTGAAAAATTTACTAACCATAACAAATGTAGGAATCTTTTGTGGGAATCAGTCAAATTAGCCCCAAAGACCGGATACATTTTTGCTGCCTTTTTAATTTTGACAGACTTCTGTCTCATGTCTAAAATTTGGTATTTCTCCGGCTTTTTCAAGAGCTTCTTAAATTGGTGAACGACTCACCCAAAGGTGAATTGATTTTTTAGAGGTAAATGAAACTAGAAGGCTTGGTTTACTTTGATATTTATATTGAGATCTTGTTGCTTTGTGTTTAGGGCCGGAATAAAATAATTTAAAGTGAATGGCTCTTCTAAAGTATGGTTCTCGTCTTGTATCTTCTCCGGGCGAGACTGAATCAAGTCTCATAGAAATATATCAACAATCGGTGATCTGTGCTTATTTGATCCTAAAATATGGTAGCATGAAGATTGCCAAGAGTTATTCCATTTGATGGTTGAAAATAGGTTGATTTTTCATTTTTTTCACTTGAGTTAAAGAGGAATAAAGTTTTCTGACAAAGACTTGTGGGTGAAAGAAGTTTTGTGACAGAGACCTAAAGGTGAATGAAGCTTTGTGACCAACACCTGTGGGTGAATGAAGTTTTGTGGCGGAGATTTGAAGGTGAATGAAGTTTTATGACCAACACTCGAAGGTGAATGAAGTTTTGTGACCAACACTGAAGGGTGAATGAAGTTTTGTGATGTACACTTGAGGGTGAACGAATTTCTGTGACGATGACTCAAAGGTAAATGAAGTTTGGTGACAGAGATTTGAATGTGAATGAAGTTTTGTGACCAACACTTGAGGGTGATGGAAGTTTTGTTAAAGAGACTTGAGGGTGGATGAAGTTTTCTGATCATCACTTAAAGGTGAATGAATTTCTGTGACGATGACTTGAAGGTGAATGAAGTTTTGTGACCAACACTTGAGGATGGAGGAAGTTTTGTGACTAACACCTGTGGGTGAATGATGTTTCGTTAGAGAG
Source organism: Thysanoteuthis rhombus (assembly GCA_963457665.1). NCBI lineage: Eukaryota > Metazoa > Mollusca > Cephalopoda > Oegopsida > Thysanoteuthidae > Thysanoteuthis > Thysanoteuthis major. The sequence goes on from OY735223.1 coordinate 30,967,953, forward strand.
ACCAGAAGGTGAACGAAGTTCAGTGACAGAGTCTTGAAAGTGGATGAAGTTTTGTGATCAACACCTGAGGGTGAATGAAGTATTGTGACGTAGAATTAAAGGTGAATGAAGTTTTATGACCAACTCTTGAGGGTGAATGGAGTTTTGTGACCAAGACGTGAGGGTAAGGCAGTTTAAGAAACGGTTGTTTATTGAATACCATTGCTGCTGCTGCCCGCTCAATTGTTGGCTCTTGTTCTGAATATTCTTTGTTTTTGTTTTTTATTCTCTTTTTTGGCGGGGGATGGGTTACTTTTATCTATCCCTATATAGTAGTTGGGATACCACAGATGATTTCATCATCGTGGGTTTTTTGAAAGACGAGGTTGTTAGACGGTGCCCATCCCCTTTTGGGTTTGTTTGAAATCAATGTTGTATGTCTCTCATAATGGTTACCAACAATTGCCCGGGAGCGTTGTCTGTCCTATTATTTACCTATAGTTTCCACTCTCGTTTTGACAACAATATACGTCCATTCGAAATTTAATGTATCTCATATTATCAAATAATATTCTCGAAATTTTTGGTTCAAAATAATCTCCAACCTGTCTGTTTTAATAATATCGGAGACATTTTTATCTGGAAAGATATTTTGTTGGGCATCGGTATTAACTAGCAGCGGATCCAACTACCGACCACGTAATTGGATAGAGAATATGAGTGCCGTGTGGAACTCGAATCTTGTCTTAACACGACTCTGCTATACCAACTGAGCTAACGACACTGTTGACAGGTGGGGGTAACAGATAGCGCACTTGAATTGCTCATCTCCCTACTTTGTGGCCATAAGCATGAATATTTACATGAGTAAATGTGTGTTTTCTTATTTTACCGACTGTATGTATATGATTAGATTGGACAGTTTATGTCCAACAGAATGTGATAATTGTAGAGACATGGTCGACTGTTCGATTTGCTAATGGCCAACACTGAATGGTATATTTTCTCCAATATATATATATATATATATATATATATATATATATAGAGAGAGAGAGAGAGAGAGAGAGAGAGAGATTGATAGATAGATAGATTAGTTGGTAGGAAGGTAGGCAAATCAATCAGACATTCGCTTAATGATGAGAAAAGCATTTATACTTTTCACTGTAATCGCTTTCCTTGTCGATGCACTTAATTCGAGAATATAAATCGCATAGATTGAGTGTATTATAGCGGAAATTCCAGAGCAAAATAAGGAAATCCACTTGTTAGGCTGCGGATTTATTGATCCACCCTTATCTATAACAAGAAATATGGCAAAATATAAAGACGCACTCGTGGTCTTTGAAAAGAAAAACAATACGAAAAGAAGGAAAGTATGGAGGAAAGAAGAGCAGATGAAATGAAAGACAACAATTAGAGAGAAAAAAACATTAAAATAAAGTTCAAGAAATAATAATAATAATAATAATAATAATAATAATAATAATAATAATAATAATAATAATAATAATAATAATAATAATAATAATAATAATAATGAAAGACAACAATGGAGAAAAAACGTTAAAATAAAGTTCAAGATATAATAATAATAATAATAATAATAATAATAATAATAATGATAATAATAATAATAATGATGATGATGATGATAACGATAGCTGGAAGTGTTCTCCCCAGAAATCATGCGCGAAATTGTGGCTGGCAAAAAATAAGATAGCGTGACAATTTATATAGGTTTAGAAGATATTGTTGTTGTTGTTGTTGTTGTTGTTGTTGTTGTTGTTGTTGTTGTTGTTGTTGTTGTTGTTGATGATGATGATGATGATGATGATGCGAAAGAATATGGAGTGGAAGAAGAATACGAAGAAGAAGAAAAAGAAGAAGAATGCGATGAAGAAGAAGACGAAGAAGAAGAAGAAGAAGAAGAATGCGATGAAGAAGAAGACGAAGAAGTTAATTATTCAGTCGTTAACAATGAATGTATCAAAGGAGAGTCCTGTTGTTGTTAACTGAAAGCGCTCTCCTCCTGCCTTGAGAATGTAACATTGGTCGCAGGTCTGAGAGTTTAAGTGTCCGGCCGTACAATAATAAGCAGTGGTCAGTTTCAGTGGTCATTTTTTTTTTCTTTTTTCTTTTTTTTTTTTTTTCTTTGTCCAACAAAAGATCTAGACACGGATAAATCGACGCCTCGACTGATAAGGGAAAGATTCAGCGGAAGGAGGTCTGTTAATTCCAAGCTATTGTTGAGATATTGTCCGCGGGAGGTGGAGGAAGAAACAATAAACTCAAGTCTGGTTGGTCACTCACTCGTAATCATCACGTGACCGATTCCTTTTGGTTGAATGACGTGTTGGGATGATCAATTAAAAAATGAGAGAAGAAAAGAGATCAATGAATAAGTTTCCTCTCCCGCTTTTTGTTTGGCAGTGATCACTAAGATAAGTCTATAAAAAAAAAGGCAAGCATGAATTAGAAATTGAACCCCCACTAAAAACTATTATGGACTGGAGTAAACAAAATAGAAACGGTTTTTTTTTTTGTTTTTTTTTTTTTCGATACAGTAACGGTAAATAATTATTTTTCAATCTCCTTGCTCTATTAGTGCTGTCTGCACGCGTGGTACACACCTACGCACATAGCCAGCCAGACCAACTTGAAAACCGTGGAAACCTAGGAGGACAGTTCGGTGACAGTTTTGGTTGACGATTTCTAACATGCTGTGGAAAGAATGAGATAATACCGATCGCTACGGGGGGTGGGGTAAAGGGAATGAAGAGTGGATGTGAGTGAATATGACAAGACTGGGCAAGACACGAGACGAGATAATCATGAATTAATTATCGTGGGTCAGGAAGTTGGGGGAATGGGATTGAAGAATAGACTCTGTTTGTGTAAAACGAACAGTATTTCGTTGTGAACGAGTATACACGCGTGAGACTCAGGAGACAGGGAAAAGGCGTGAGTATATATTAGTTAGTCTGGAAAGCAGATTATAAAATGAGAAAAAAAATCCACCACCACCACCGTCATCATCATCATCATCATCATCATCATCAGTCTTTTATTATCCACCGTTGGACGAAGACCTTCCCCAGGACCCATCATATTTCTCTATCATGAGCCTCGCGGTACAAGTATTTTCTAAATTTGTCTAGTTCATCTCTCCATCTTTTGACCATTTTGGGAACTATAATCACTCTTCATTTGTACGTAACAATGAAGATTTGCCGTGATTGTCTGATCTTATTCTAAGGGCACATAATAAATGTCGGTCTCAGTTTCGCATGTGATCTCTGGGGATCCATGTGGTAAGTCGTGATGTCCATCGGTTTTCTGCCATTCTTTCAACATGACCTGCCCGTACGGAGTGAGGGAAAAATCCACGCTTAAGAAAACTTCTAGAATAATTACTGTACAAAATGCGGATGGTCACCGTACATTTCAGGATGATCACAGCGAATTTGGGGAACATGGCACGCCTATTTTATAGCCAGCTGGAAAGCTAAGTCGTGTCTGAACCATAACCTGTTTAAATGTAACAAACGTTAAATCTATATGTCCAGTAAATCGTACCAGCAGCAGCAGCAGCTCCTCAGCGTCCGTCGTTGGATGTAGACCTTCCTCAAGATTCACCATACCTTTCTGTCAGGGGCATGGAAAGAGCCAGTACTCTCTGAAAGTGTCTAGTTCGTCACACCATCGTATCTTTTGCCAGCTTCAATTTCGTTTATGATCGCTGGAGATCCACGTTGTGGGTCTTGATGTCCAGTGCGTGTTTGCGATCCTTGCAACATGACCAGTATATTGGGACAAGGACATAAAGATCGAAGTCGGAAATGCTGAATTGAAGATAGTCGGCCAATACATCTACAAGAGACAACAAATCTTCATGAAGTACAGTACGTGATCACCGTTATTAGCAAAGACTAAATCCTCCTGTGAAATTCATTATTTTATTCGGAGTTGTTTTTTTTTCTAAACTGCGGTTCTGAACGAAAAGTTTTCCAAGAATATTGAATTCATCACTTCCCTACTTTTGAAGTTTTTACCACTGAGAAAATTGTTCCGCTGATCTGAATAAATAAAAACTTGAAGATATTATATCTGGTGAATGGGAAAGCTGAGGAAGTTCCGATTTGATCTTCCCCTGACTTGATCTCACTGAGCATTAGCTTGTATTATCCTTGTGGAGAATGACACATTTCCTTTTGACCATTTTGGTGTCTATCATCACTCTTCATTTGTACTTATCAAGGGAGATTTGCCGTGATTCTCTGACCTTGTTCTAAGGGCTCATAATAAATGAAAACTATCAAATACAATAGATACTTCCAATATAATGATTTAATCTTTTCCTGGGTTTATTTTATCACGTCTCTTGATCAGGTCTGGACATTTAGTGCATAAATCTTCACTCGATCTTTACAACAAAGATCTGCTATAATTGTCTTGCTTTATTCTAAGAAATCGTAATGAACGGAACTTACCATATTCAGTATTAATTTATGTATGGGATAATTCGGAATTGATTTGGTGTTTCACGCGAGTGAATTGAAACCTGTTCAAATATAACAAAATATAATTTATCCGTCGAGGACACGATAATCATAATTAGCAATGGTAAAAGCGTGCTGTACAAATGATTATAAACTGTCAACCGAAAATGTCACCATAGGCTTCTTCAGTTTCTAAGCTGGTCTGGCTAGCAAGATATATATATAAGATATATATATCGTGCATACGGATCGCTCCAATGAAGTTGGTGGGTTGCACATTTACTCCTCATTATGTGTAGACAAAACGTTTTGTTTTTCAAAATTTCCATCCCTACCTAGGTTTTTAGTGGGGGTTTAATCAGCAATGCAAATTCATGCAAAATTGGTACCTAGCTTTGTGTCCGGAAGCATTCACACTTGTTTTTGTCATCACTTACCTACAAAAATTGGGAGAAGTAACTAATTAATTGATCACATCTTTTCCCAATTTTCCATTCATTTACTAGTTGGACCCATGAATAATTTTCACATATTCCTAATTCTGTACTGTAACAAAGAAAAAAACATTACTTCTCTATTCAGTTCCCAGCGATCCAAAATTCCTCCCGTGATTTGTTAGTTTAACAAACTGACTAATGAAAGCGTAACGGTTGCAAACGTGACTAGCTTGACATTCTTTGTTGAAAGATTTGAGAATTCTGTACGAAAATTCTATGCTGACATCTAATCCGAATTTATACCATTGTAACGTTTTTTTTTCCGAGTAGCCTGTGGAATATGGTAATCTTCTTTGCCATTGCGAGTGGTCGATGGAATATGGTAACTTTTTCCCATAACGAGATTTTAGATTAAGACACGACAATCACAATATATCATTATTGTCAACAACTTGAATGAGGAAAGAGAATATAATTTACGCCTGAAAATCTCAAAATTTGTCAGGAGAAAGTGTTTCATTTTTCAGGATAAAAACGCAAATACACAATCAGTAAAGAAAAATCTCAAGAGAAAATCCAATCATTACCTCATTCCGTTAACTCAACCAGCTTAGAGTCATGAAATTTCCATCTTATCAAGTACGCTGGAACACTTTCTCTATGACAAAACCTTTAAAAATGAGGGAGTGATCAATCAGTTATATATATATATATATATATATATATATGTGTGTGTGTGTGTGTGTGTGTGTTAGCACGTGTGCGTATATGAGAGCGTCGTTAGCTCAGTTGGTAAGAGCAGAGTTTGTGTTGACTCCAAGGTGGATGCAGGTATGATTCCCTCACGACACTCGTTTCTTATATATTTACATGATCTAAAGATGCTCGATTAGCTAAAATCGGTGCCGAACAAAAATATGTTCTAAAAAATGTTTGAATAATTATCACATTGTGTCAGGTATGAATTGTTCATTACTGATTGATATATATATATATATATATATATATATATATATATATATATATATATATAGTAGGTTGTGGATTCGCTACACAAACTAGCTCATGTTTCAGCCCTCTCTGGGCCTCTTTTCCAGCTCTACTCTAAAACAACTCGACTCTATGAGTAAAATGTTGTATGTATCGAGCACTTTATGAAATTAATCCAATACATTTCAGAATTGGCTTTATATTATTGATATATTATTATATTATGTTATACTGCTAGCCTGATTTGTACCACATATACTGTATATATATATATATATATATATATATATATATATATATATATATATATATATATATGAGGTCTATGTACAAGATCTGCCTAGCAATGAACCGAAATTTTGGACAGTGTGCCTATGAAACGTTTTAGCTTGCTTTGACTGAATTGTTATCTAGAAGTGACTTTTTATCAAAGAAAACTGTATCAATGCACATTGGGTAGTTTTCGAGCTTCTTTCTTCAATCTTCCACATCTCCTCCCTCACTTTGCTTACAGTCTCGTCTTTTGTTTTTACTTTCTCTCTTTTTCACTATTTATTTGTCCCCCACTCTCTTTCTCTCCCCTCCCTCTCTCTCTCACCCTCTCTCTTCTTCTTGTTTTGCTTCTCAGTCTCTGTTTCTCTTTCTGTATATTCTTCTCGTTCATTTTTTTCTCTCGTTTCACTTCTCCTTCTCTCTTGCCTTCGTTTCTTCGTCCTCTTTCTTCTTCGTATCTATTCTTCCATTTTTCCTTTATTTTGTTTATCATCTCTTTCTCTTTTTTTCCATCCTTCAACTCGTTCTACACTCCTCCCTTGTCTCTTATTCTATTCCTCTTTCACTTCTTCATCTTCTTTTTTTGTTCTTCTTTTCCTTCTTTTTCAAAACTACTTTTTTTCTCTTCATTTCCAATTTAAAATCGTCGCCATTATCTTTTACTTCCATTACTCCAACGATTTCAACTACTGATACTAAAATCATAATTACTATATTTCCCAGTCTCTTTATACAATGGAAATTGACATAAAGCCTCACTGTTTGTTCGCCCTACGCATACTCTGATCACTGCATGCTTCACATTGGGCCATGTTTCCGCGCACCGAAGTTGTTTCATCTTGGCCCGTTTCACTTTCAGTTTCACTTTCGTTCTGCGCAGGACCGGATATGGAGCTGACTTCCGCGCTCTTACCCGACCGTGGCAGGCACGATGCAAAACCGGAAACAGTAAGGTGTTGTAGGGGGTCTCTGAGGGGATTTTGAATGGGAAGAGATGAAATTGTAAACACAGAAATGAACGAGTCAATAAGATGTCATTGAAGAAAATGAGAGGTGGAAAGAAAGAAAGAAAGAAATGAAGAAAGGGAAAAGGAAAATTAGAGAGGTGAAAAAACAAAGAAAAAAGACAATAATTGAAAGGTGTAAAATCAGATTACGATTGCAGAGAGAAAAAAACAAGAAAGGGCGAAAGAAAAAAAACAGAAGGAAGGAAGAAAGAAAAGAGAAAGAAAGAAAGAAAAGAGAAAGAACGAACAAAAGGAAGAAAGGAGCAAATGAAGGAAGACAGAATGAAAAAAAGAAAACGAAGATCAACAGAAAAGAAGAATAGTAAACAGGAAAAAAGAATAGAGGACAAACAAACATGAAGCAGAAACAAAAACTTTTTTTAAAGAATATGAATGAAAGACAAAATGAAAAAAGAGGAAAAGGGCAAATATAGTAAATGATAAAGGAAAGAAAGCAAAAGTTTGATGAAAGAATTATAGACAACTGGGAAGAAAATTAAGAAAAGGACTGAGATAACAAAAAAGAGGGAGAAAAATAGATCAGATCGTAAAAGGATTTTGCAAAAAAAAATAAGAAGAAATGGAACACAAAAGACGAGAATGACAGAAAAAAACAGGAAAGTGGAGAGGGTGAAATAAGAAGAAAGAAAGAAGGAAAATTCGATAGAAAAATAAGAGAGCAAAGAACAATGAATAGAAGCCCAAAGGAATGAATAAAAAGAAAAAAATTCTGGTGAAACACGCAAAGCATGTCGGGAAAATTGATGGATCACTGATCAGATAACAAAGCAACGAAGAAAATAGAAAAAAAAACACATTATTATTATTATTATTATTATCATGTAAAATAACCCCAATAAACACAACAGGGGCTCTTCATATCATTCAACAATAAACCAAGATGAGAAACATTCCAGCAGGTTCCACACCTTCCCAATCTGCTTGTCGACGGTGTTTGTCCTGCTGTAGACCGGAAGTGTGCCACGAAGGGTACAGAGAACAGCAATAATAATAATAATAATAATAATAATAATAATAATAATAATAATAATGGTAATGATGATAGTAAAAAGTAATATATGAAAGAAAAAACTGGAAAAAGGGAAAGCAAAAGTGACAGGTCTGGTTAATCACTTTGTAGAAACCGTCACATGACCAGCGTTTTTTGGCAACATGCTTAGTTAGGGGGTACCAATGAATAGGTAACTTCTCTAATCTTTTGTTTGAGCAGTGATCACTAAAAAGTTCGATTTTTTCCAAAAAACAAACGTATAATTTTAGCAGAAATTCACTTTGTAAATTGAAACCCCCTAAAGACCTATTTTTCAAAATGACCATTTTTCTAGACATAACCAGGAGTGAATGTTTGAATTCTCAGCCCCCGTGATCTAGTTTGTACGCGTGATACATTCATACATGCAATGCCAGCCAGCCAGCCGGCCGGACCAACCTGAAGACTGAAGAAACTCATGTTGACAATTATGGTGGCAGTTTTGGTTGACTGTTTCTAATAATAATAATAACGACAGAATAAAGAGAGAAGAAAAAACCCAAAGAAGAAGAAAAAGGGGGAAGAAAAGGGAAATGTCCAATGAAGGACTTTGGTTTGTTGAAGCCAAGGAAGGAGGATCAGAACGTGACGGAACATAATAATCCACTTTGGAGAGCGTGCAAATCTTATAATCAAGGAATAGATGGAAAATAAAAGGGTTTTTCAAGGGAAACATCCTCCTCATCCAAAATCAAAAGGAGTTGACACAAGTACATTATTATTATTATTATTATTATTATTATTATTATTATTATAAGTTGTAGTTGTAGAGAAAAAGGCACTTGTTCTACGTTTCCAGATTGGGCTACAAAGGGAGATAATTCGCGCTTTATTCCTAAGGGTTACTCATCAAGAGCATCAGAATTGCGTTGAATTTTGGAATCGAGGCTGAGGTTTCAATACCAGTTTCAACTCATCCATGCCTGTTTGTTTTTTTGTTTGTTTGTTTTTTAAGGTTTACAAAGCAAGGGCAGAAAAGACATAATGGATGAGAAGTCATATATCATGTTGAAGGTTATAAGATATGGATTTCATTTATTGCAAAATTATACAGATTGAATGGTCATGTGACCTCATTATGTTTTCAAAATGACTGCTATATTCAGGCATTTCATTCATGCATGTCACTTAATTTGAAGCGCACCCCTGCCCTGAATGAGTTAAGAGGCTTGATTTACGAATTGGATGCTATTCAAATGAATGATTGGGGTAGAAATGAACCTCGAATTATTTCCCCTTGCAATGCAATCTGACAACTCTGCTGTTGTAGACACAGAATTATCATAGCTGTGATTATTTCAGTTGAGCTTGTTTTTCTTAGCGTTATCATTAGTTATTTTCAGGATATCTGGTGCTGATATTAATAATTCTAAGATAATTAACTATACATGGAACCTCAACCAAAAATTGTCCCTCAAACTAAGAGCCATGCAACGTGCAAAGGGAAAAACATGCTCAGCATCACAGGGAGAGATCACAAGACAGCACAGTATATTAGAGAAAAGACAGGAGTCAGGGATATCATAGAGGTTAGCGTCTGACATTGGACATAGACCTTCCCCAAGACACACCAGACTTCTCTATCATGGACATCGTTGAGCCAGTACTTCGTGAATTTATCTATCCCATCAAGTCATCTTACTTTCTGTCGGCAACAATTTTTCCTATGATCTCTGGTGATCCACGTTGTAAGTCGTGATGTCCAGTGGTTGTCTGTCATTCTTGCAACATGTCCAGCCCATTGCCTTTTGAGTTTTTTTAACTGTTTCTCTGATGTATTGAACTCCTGTATTTTCTCTAATGTACTGTGTTGTTTAATGATTTCTGTGAGTGAAGTTGAGCAATATTCTTTGAGAGTCAATCTTTCGGTGAAGTTCCTTGTTTCTACTCCATAGATAACAATCGGCAGGATACATTGTTTGTACACCCTTCTTTTTTGGACAACTGGGATTTCCATGTTCTTGGCCAAAAGCTTGCCAACCTAGTGTCATTCTACTCTTTATTCCTTTCTCTTTTGATGACTTCGTGGATATTCACTGTCCTAGGTAGATGTAGTGGTCTACTTTCTCCAGCTCTGCATTTTTTATTTCGATCGTTGCGTCTTTGTCTCAACATGTTTGTAGTACATAACGTTTGTTTTGCTGAAGTTCATGTGGAGGCCAACTTTCTTGCATGCTTCATTTAGTTCGTCTAGCATCATTTGGAGATTGTGAAGGTTTTCGGCAGAGAGGACGGTGTCGTCACCAAATCTGAGGTTAGTTTTTTTCTAATATACTGTGCTATTTTATGGTCTCTCCATGTGATGTTAAGCATGTTTCTTCCTTGTACGCATCAAATGATTTTTTTAAGGTCAATGTTTTGGTCAAGTTCCTGCTTTCAGCTCCGTAGGTGAGTGTCGGCTTGCAGTGGTTGAATGCTCTTCTTTTCTAGAACTAAAGGTGGTGAAATCAGTCGAACGATCATCCTGTTGGTGAGCTTTTGACAGAGCAAGCCCAAACTTCAAAAACAAGGAATTACCATTATTTCCAAAGAGAAGGATAAATGAATTAGTCTCCATTTTTCTAACGATACATGGATACCCATTTTGAACTTGTATGTTGATGAATGCTTCTGTTTATACGTCATTGTACTCGTACAAGGGTGTGTGTTCTCTCTTTTCGTACCCATGAATACTTGTATGCTTTGTGTACGAGCGTGTGCACACGTGTGTGCATTTACGCTCTCTTTATGCTTATATGTACGTGCATGCTCGTGTGTGTGTGTGCATGAGTATGGGAAGCTCTTTTTGTTCTTACATACATGTGTACGTTTCTGCTTGTACTTGAGCGCATACGTGTGTGCATGAGTGTACCCCTTTTAATCATGTGTATACTTGTATGACCTCGCGTGTATGTGTATGTTGGTGTGTGTCTACGTCAATGAGTGACGCTCTTTTTCGTGCTTGCATGCATGTGTGCGTTTGTGCGTGTACATGAGTGTATATGTGTGTGTGTGTGTGTGTATGTTCATGCATGTATGCAAGTGTGTCCTTTTTGTATATGTATATGTATGTATGACCTTGTATGTGTGTGTTTGTGTGTTTCCTTGCAACAATTTCAAATAACGGACTCTTTCTTCCGCTAACATCTCAGGGGTGTCTGCAATTGTGGTCGTATATTTTTTTCCTGATAAAATAACGTCGACGACTTGTTTATAATCTCGGCATGTACAATTATCCTATCTGCGATGATTTGTTGTCGGGTAAAGAAGTCTTACTGCGCCGAATTACGTTGTAGTTACATGTCCACACCATATAATATCACCAAAAGTTCATATCTATCTACACAAATCTCCAAAAGTTTTGAATAAATTTTGATGATATTCTGTAGTGGGGCAGACGATAAACTACGATAAAAGATTCTGGGGCAGATCCACTGACAATGACGTTGGCAGAAGCCCACCCTTTCTAGTTATCAAAGTGATAAAATAAGAACCTCGACATGTCTTTGTCCAAAGACCATCAACTAAAAAAAGACCAAATTATTATACACTGATTTACCCAGACTAGTGCTGTTATTTTGGTTGTTATAATGATAACGTTTTGACCGTCGTGCCCTCCAGCCTTCTTCAGGTATCTACTATCGTTGATAAACTTCTGGTCCGGTTCAAAACTCCCAGAAGGTTGCGAATTACGAAATTCCCTGAAAGCTACCAAGTACGGCGGACTCCTGAAAATGCTGGGGCATGCAACAGTCGAAATGCTGTGATCTTAACAATCAAGATAAGGACACTAGTTCAAGTGGATCCTTGTATAATAATGATAATTCTTTTTCTCAGAAATACAGACAAAAAATCTTCCAGTGCCAGGAAGACCAAAGACAGAGTGAACAACACAAAATGCTTTACTACAGGAATTTTGATTTTTTTAAACTATCCAAGATATTTCGCAGGTAGATATTTTCCAAGCACACGTTGGGCTCGAACTCGGTATAATAATTATGGTCTAGCGGGCATAGCTTGCTAGCCATTGCTCTACGGTGGGAAGTCTACTATGCTTGCAGGTATGGTCCAGTTGTGAGAGGAGAGGCTTGAAATGAGGAAACCTTTTCCTTTATCCAACTCAAACTATTTGAGATACTGTAAATCTTCTTATTAACAGACCTCTCATCAGCGGATTTCAGAAGTACCGGACAAAATCTGTAATTTTTGAAAATACTCCTCCTGTCCGTTGATGCAGTAAGTAACCGGTTCGTGGGTGACACGACACTGCTTCATGCCTTGCGCTCTACTCTTTTTACACTTTCGGTGGAGGCAGGGTTTTACTTATTTGCTTCCTTTATTACCCCTGGATGTATTGTGCTTTATTACGTTATCTCTTACAATGGCTTCCAAACAAGGAGGTTGTACTGGTATGTTTTGGGGGCTGTTTTGTTTTTATACATAATTCGGTAATACTGGACAGTCAGTATTAATGAACACTTGCTCCTCCGAACAGTCTGTTGATTAGTGGTTTTGCAGTAATGAAAACTTATCCCTTGTTTGACCTCTCTTTCTCTCTCCATTCTTTGAATTGAGTGAGGGCTTTATCAACCATAGAACAGTTGTTTTCTACTACTACAGCAACTGCAGCTCATGTGATTCGCTTCAGCGCGGTGCGATGGTTGACCCCTAAATATTATTGGGATGTCTACACCAAAACGACCGGATATCACTGTTCTTTACACGATCTATGTTTGTATTATGTTTGGGGGAGACAAATCTTTACCACAATTTGTATTGAGCTGTGAATTTAATATCATGATTAGCACCACCACCACCAGATGTTTATATCGAATTACTGTAGTCCCACGATTGGCCTTCCCGAACAACCAGCCAAGTGGACTATAGATTCTTCTGTCTTTGAGTATACGTGTGTGACGGGCTGCTCTTGGTTTGCATGAGTACTCCACTACAAATAATTTTAGATACAGACTCTATTTTGGGGATTTAGTTAAATTGTTACATATTTAGTTCTGGCACACTCCCTGGCTACGGTGATTCATTTATGTGAGGTACAGATATCACAAAAGTAATAGAACACGAGCCCTCAACCCCCTGCGTTTGAATCTAACATTTTATCTATCACATACTTTATCCATTTAATATATATATATATATATATATATATATATATATATATATATATATATATATACATATATATATATATATATATATATATATATATATATATATATATATATATATATATATTTATAATCAGTAGCAACCGTTACAATTTCTGTCTCGTTTCTGCATCCTGTGTCGGGTCTTTTCCTACTGCGTTTGTTATTCCACGGATACTAATCGGTTAACCTTTTGCTCTCTCTCTCTCTCTCTCTCTCTCTCTCTCTCTATATATATATATATATATATATATATATATATATATATATATATTGTGCAAAGCAAAACACGATCTTCATCAATTGTTTTGTACTTTCCTCTGAGCCTGGCGGTGAGGAACGACACTGTCGGAATATTTTCGAAAGATTCTTTACGAAAAAAAAAAAACAATTTCGAGAAAAGATGGTGAAAAAGGAACTCAATGAAATTCCGGCATTCATGAAATTCTTCGCCATTACCCCTAGGGGCTGAGCTGGAGGTGCTGATTGTGTACGGACCCACCCGAGAATGGCCGACGTTTCACGACAAACACGTTTTTTTTTTTTTTATGGCCCGCTGGCGTTGTTTCGTGTAGTACCACGTGATCACAGGCGGGAATGTTCGTGACTTTGTGTCTTGAGCTTGATACGATCGAGTTCCGATTAGAAAAAAAAATAAAACATGAAAGACGCGAGAAGACGAAGGACGAGGGGGGGTAGGAGGAGGAAAGGGAGGAAAATTGGAAAATAATTGCGAAAAGGGATTAGGAAATCATTAAGGTGGAGGAAGGGTAGGGGGGCGATAACTTTTAAGACAAGTCCGGTTAGTCACTCAATAGAAACTGTCATGTGACCGACGTCTTTTGGCAGCATGTGGCGTTGGGGATGATCAATTAAAAAAATAGGGGGTAAAAAAAAACAAGCGTGAATTCTGCCTGGCACAACCTGGGGACCAAATGAACAGAAACTTAATTTGCGAATCGAACCCTTCACTAGGAACCATTTTTTAGATGAGGTGGGGGTGAAAAGAGAAAGATGTTTTATAGACACAATAGGGAGTGAATGTTCAAATTTTCAGCCCTTTAGCTGAATTGTTGCGATCTGTACACGTGACGCATACATATATGCATAGCCAGCCAGACCAACTTGAAAACTGGAGAAACCTATATTGACAGTTTTGGTGACATTTTTGGTTGACACTTTCTTATAATGGGTTGAAAACGAGAAGACGGGGGGTATGAAGGGGGTAATGTGAAAGGGGGCAAAATGTGAAGGAAATCCGGGGAAATCGAAAGTGAAAAGAAGGAGAGGTAGAAATGTGAAGAAAGATGAAAAATGTGAATGAAAAGGGAGGGAGGTGCAGGAAGGGGAAAGGAGGAAGGAAGAGGGAAATGTGGATGGAGGAGGAGAAACGAAGGAAGAGAAAGAGAGTGGAGGGGGAAGATGTGAATGAAGGAGGAGAGGCGAATGAAGAGGGAGAGGGATGAAGAGGAAAATGTGAATGAAGAGGGAAAGGCGAAGGAGGGATAAGAAGAAGGGAGAGGAAGATGTGAAGGATGTTGAGAAATGAGCAATATAATTTTTGGGTTCGTGCCTCTATGGATGCACCCCAAAACCTGGGTCCTTATCCCAAACTGCCCAATGCTTCCTACACAGAATACTAATAATGTATATAGCTGTCGTAGAACAAGCTTGCCTGGCACTCTATTGCTATTGGATTGTGAGTTCAGTCCTCACAGGGTGCTCCACATCTGTGGCCTTGTGCTAGATCAGTGGTCGCCAACCGTTTTTCTCCTAACGCCCACTTTTAAGATTTTTGCAAGGGCAAAACTTCAGTACCACCGACTAATATTTTAAATCCAGTTAGCCAATTAACGGCCATTGTAAATGGCTAAACGTGGCTAGATTTGTGGAAAATGACTGAAATTGCGTAAACCTAATTTCAAGGTAACTGGGCAACTGTATATGCTCCAAAAACTCATACAAAAGTTCCAAAAAGTAAATCTACGATGCGTTTCAATATATCAAGATGATGATGGAAATAAAAGCCACTGTTTTGGTTAACAATATTTGTAACAACGCACTCTTAGCCAGAACAAAACAAAAAAAAAAGATAAAGCATTCCAAATTAAAAATACTTTGATACCTCGAATATAGACATACCTTGCGTCCCAGTAATGACACTATCGCCCACTAGTGAGCACTATCACCTAGGTTGGTGATCACTATGCTAGACTTATCTAAACTTGGTGAATACCTATGTTGTACCTAGTTCAATGTGTATGTATGATGAGGAAAGAGCCAATGTATATGAAGGACATCAATTGTTCAGTTGGGTAATCAAAATATCACGTAATGTGTCTATCAAGTCATATGCTTTGTCAGAGTAATTCTCGGTGGCTTTGCGTAAATCTCACCTAAGAATAAGTAGAAACACAATCATAGAGATATTTACTAAGCGTACTTTGGCACCATCGAAGGAAAAGTGTCATTGGAGAAGTGTCATTGATGGAGAGGTACCATTGGAGCAAAATGCAGGGTTTGAAGATTGTGTTGCGCCAATCTATTTGTCTGGCTATATTTACGTCCATCTCAGTTGGCTTATGTGTATTGGTATATCACAACGCATAAATCTCCGTGTATTTGTTTCATTTTAAACCCATATACATACACATCTACACCTTTTTTTATAAAGAACTATGCGCACACACTCACACACACACAGATATATATATATATATATATATATTATATATGTATGTGTGTGTGTGTGTGTGTGTGTGTGTGTTTGTGTGTTTGGCATCATGTCTTTTATGCCTCAGTGCGCTTATTTCCCCAGAACCTATTCCTTTCGTCTTTGTCAGACAAGCTTTGTTCCTCCATTTTAATATGCGTCCTCGAAATAGCGGCGAAATTGGAAGACGACAGAAGAGAAATAGTGGATAAATCATTCTGGTTGCGTGTAGCGAATTGAGTTGGGAGAAAGTCAATATATATTTATTTGTTCGTAGTCCCATCTTTTTTTATTTTTTTATTTATCTATTCATTCATTTTTTTTTCTCTTCTTTCATTCTTTTTTTTTTGTTTTGTTTTGGAGAGGGAGAGTGGGGGGTTACTTCCATGACGTCATTTTTTGCTATGGCCCTTTTTTGTATGTTCTTGTAGTTGTCGTCTGCCCGCATTTTCCGTCCCATATTTCTTTCTATCTCTTTCAAAATCCTGATTTCTCTTCCCATTACTTTCTTTTGCACGTTTTTCTACATTCTTTAGATTTTCTTCAATCAGTTCTTTATTTCCTTCCTAGTTTCATTCTTCCTGCCTTTCATGCGAATTTTTCCTCCTGTCCTTACTTGCGTTCTTTCTTCCTTCTGGTTCCTATTTGTTCGTTCTTCAATATTTTGTTCTTTCTTTTTTCATTTTTTTTTCATTTCTTTCATTCTTTCTTTCTTCTCTTTTGGTTCTTACCTGCTTTCATCTTTCATTCCTCTCTCAATTTTTCTTTCGCATTTTTCTTCTTTCACTTTTCGATGTTTCTTCTTTGATCTTTCTTCCTTCTTTTTTCTTTCATTTCATTTGTCAATTTATTTCCTGTTCCTGAACTCAATTCTTTCTTTTCGCCTTGCCTTCGTCTTTCATCTTTAACATCATCCAATTTTTTTCTCCCTTTCTTTATTCCGTTTATTTTTTTCATTTCTTCTTTAATTCTTCTTTCACTATATTTCTTTCTTCCTTCAATTTTCCTTCACTGTTTCCATTTTTCGCTCCTTTCTTCCTTCATTTCTTTTGTGCTTATGCTTCTCTTCTTTCGTTTCTTCTTCATTCTTTTTTTTCCATTCTCTTTTTTGTACCTCGTTCTTCCTTTAGTTCTCAACTTTCCTTCCATCTTCTGTTCTTCATTTTTTTCTCCTTCTTCGATCTACTTTTCCTAATTAAATTCATTCCTTTATTCTTCTCTCTTGTTTTATTTCTATTTTTTCATTCTTCTGTGTTTTTTGTCTATCTCTCTTTCATGTCAAAACAGATTTTTTTGTGTTTTTCTTTTTCCATCTTTCTTCTTTCAATTTCTGGCCCATTCTTTTTTCGTTTGTCCTGATAATAATTTTGCCGTCTCCATCATCTACCCGATCAATTCTTTTTCACTTGTTTCTCTCTGTCTTTATATTCTTTTCTCCTCTTTAACATTATCTCCCTCGTTCTTATAAGAAACCGTAAACCAAAATGTCAGAATAGGTTTCTTCAGTTTTCAAGTTGGTCCAGCTGGCTGGCCGGCTGACTATGTATGTATTATGTGTAGATCACGTGTGCAGGTGGCACCAATGGAGCTAGGGAACTGAAAATTTAAACATTTACTCCTCACTATGTCTAGTAAAAACGTTTTGTTCTGATTTTTTTCGAATCCCCCATAAATTTGTATTTGCAATGTAAGTTTATGTTAAATTAGTCGCTACTTTGTGTTCGTTTGTTTTTATTATTAGTTTTTTGTTTTTGTTTTTTGAAAATTCACAAATTTTGGGAACCCAGCAAAAGGTGAGACAAGAAATTTATTCATTGATCATTTCTTTTTGCATTTTATTTTTATTGATCATCCCAAACAGGACATTTAGTTGGTCACGTAACGGCTTTTATTGATAGACTAACCAGATCTGTTGTTTTTTTTTTTCTTTCCATCTATCCCTTCCGCGATGTTGCAGACTTGCTGGTTCTCCCTTAAAAATCATTTTTATCAAATTTATCGCCCATCCCATCTATTTATCTATCAACAAGTCAATCTAAATTTCTAATTTGTTAATCTGCTTCGTCTCTGTGTCGATATAATTAACTGTCCGCTTAAAAACAGTACGAAACAACTTCGAGGGAATTTTTTATTAAATTTGTCACATAGGTTTATTATCTTGTGAAGATCTTTGACAGCTCTGGTCTGTTTCGACCCTTTCTTCGTAGACCTTTGACTCCTCTTGCTAATATAGAGGAAGCCACTTATTGTGATCACTTTAAGACCTGGGTCTTTTAGATGACAATAACCAGAGAAAACAATCGAAAGGCAATTTTTTTTGTATCCTTCTCCTCCTTTTCTTTTTTTTTCTTTTTCTTTCTTTCTTTCATATCAAAACGGGTTACGTTAAAAATTTAAAAACAGGATGTTAATGTTGTGTTCCGTTGACGTGATAAAAACAGATACTGCACTTTTATCTTGAGGTAAAATGCTTCAAAATGCTGGAACACCAAACTATAGTGTCACAGACATTCTTGTTGTTATTTGCCGAACGATGTAAGGTAAGCTCTCGATCTTAGGTACCTAAGGTCTGGGAACGCTCAAAAAATATCCCTACATAAATCAATGTTGGTAGCTTCTTCGTTTTACTTGTGGGGGGTACGAGAAACTGGGATATAGAAGAGAGGGAGAGGGGGGGAAGGTGTGAACTGCCTCAGTGATAGTTCGCTCCAGATCAAATGCTGGACGCTGTTTTTCGCTTTTTACCTTTTTCTCTCTTAAAAGCGGAAAAGGTGACAGAAGCTTCAAAGGGCGAGCTATACCTGTAAGCAATCAATACTATTATTTGTTAGTTAGAATCCGTCAACCAAAACTGTCACCAAAACTCAAAATAGGTTTCTTCAATTTTCAAGTTGGCTATATCATGTTAGGTATCGCGCGAGGGCTGGAGTTTTCAATGGTTACACATTATTGGGGGGGGGCAACGTTTTGTTTTGTTGTTTTTTTGTTTTGTTTTTTGTTTCTTTTTCTAATTTCAAAATTTCAGATTTTTAGTGATCACTACCAAAATAGAAGGTGAGAGAAATTAATTATCCATTAATGACCCATTTTTTTTCCAATTTTTTAATTGATCACCCCCAACACGGTATGACACATATATCATGTGGACAGCCCATGCAAATGAAACTAAAGAGCTGAAAATTTAAACATCAACTCCTTATCAAGTCTATAAAAAAAGCTTTTTTTGTTGTTTTTTGAAAATCCCCCCCACCCACCAAAGATGAGTTTCTAGTCTTGGGTTCAATTAACAATGTAAGTTCATGGTAAATTAATCCCTAGTTTATGTCCGGCTGCATTCACGCTTGATTTTGTTTTTGTTTTGTTTTTTTGTTTTTTTGTAGTTTTTTTTTTTTTTTTTTTGCTGTTTTGAGAATTCAGACTTTTTAGTGTCCAACAACAAAATACGAGAGAAGTAACTTATTCATTGATCGTCCCTTTTTTTTCAAATTCGAACCAACACGGAACGCTGCCAGAAGATTTTGGTCACGTGACCGTCACTATTGTGTATTTATCTTTCTTCCATGTTTATTCTCTTTCATTCCTGTCCTATTTTGCTAACTTCCTTTTTCTCTCCTTTTTCTATCACCTTTTCTCCTTTCATCTTCTTCCTACACTCTTTACTTCCCACGTCATCATTTCATTTACTCTCTTTGAGGTTTACCTTCTTCTACACTCCTTGTCCTTACTTCCTTCTCTCTTCTTCTTCTTCTCCTTTTTTTCCTTTCCTCTTTTTCGTCTCAATCACTTCCAGTTTCCCAAGCACCCCCTTTATACTCTATCATCATTATCATCATCGCCATCATCATCATCATCGTCGTCATCATAATCATCATCATCGCTATAATCATCGTCACCATCATGAGCCACTTTAAACCCAAGGACATTTTTTGATTATTTAATCATCATTGTCATATCGTCATCATCATAATTATATTTGTCGTGATCGTCGTCATCATCATCTTCATCACCGCCATCATCATCATCATCGGCCGCTATAAGTCATTGTTTTTTACTTCATCATCATCTTCATCGTCATTATCATCACTCGTTATAAGTCCACTGTTTGACTAAAAGGTGGCACAATCCAAAAGGCTCACATCCTTTTTACTGATCCTTATTTATTTCAAAAGCCAGTATCTTCCTTCCCCCTATCCCTTTTCCCTCCCTTCCTTCCATCTTTCTTTCCTCCTTTCTTTCCATTCTTCCCTACAACCCCCATTTCCTTCCTTCTTTCCCTATAACTACTTTCTCCAAGTGCTTGCCGGTGTTCTCACTTCCTTCACTGTCTCTTTTCATTCTGCCTTCCTTCTATCCCTCCCCACTTCTTTCCAAACCCCTTTCTTCCCCTCCTTTCCTTCCCATACACCATTTTATCAGAGTTCCCTTTTGTCCCTCCGTTCTTCTTGATTGCTTTCAGCCTCAGGCGATATCTCGAACATCCAATTCCACAATCTGTTCGCTATTCTTTCAACGCCATCATTCCAACTTTATTCTTCCTTCCTTCCTTCCTTCCTTCCTTCCTTCCTTCCTTCCTTCCTTCCTTCCTTCCTTCTTTCCTTCCTTCCACCTTTTTCTCTTCTCCTTCTTCATCCTGTTTTTTTCTTTCCTCATCGCATTTTCATTCACATTTTTCTTATCTCATTCTTTTCTTCTTTCTCTAAACTCTCATCTCTTTTTGCAGCGTTACCTCCTTTCATTCAGCCAACAACTGCATCGATTAGTCTATCAGCCTATCTTCCTTCCTTACTTGCTTCCTTCTTTTCTGTCTAAGTCTTTTCCTTCCTTTCTTCCTTCCTCCCTTCTTTTCTTTCTAAGTCCATTCCTTCCTTTCTTCCTTCCTTCTTACCTTCTTTTCTTTCAAAGTCTTTTCCTTCCTTTCTTTATTCCGTCCATCCTTCCTCCATTCCTTCTTTCCTTCCTTTCTTCCTTTCTTTTCCTACCTTCTTCCATCCTTCCTTTCACCCCTCGCTCCTTCATTCTTCATTTTTCCATTCGTTTTTAATTTTTTCATTCAGATGATAACCAATCTTCAATGTCTACTTCTCATTTGGCATGTCCAACTATTCAGACAGAGAGAAAATTTCGCACCTGTGAACAGGAACAGATACATATATACCTATGCATATTGCCATAAGTATATCTACGTTGGTACATCAATATGTCCATTGTCTAGCGAGGAGAAAAAATTCATTTTACAACATAATCTCCTTTCTTGTCAATGCACCCAAGCCAGTTGTGAATATCAATCATACTGATTGAATATTATACACTAGGGAGGTTCTGATCAAAATCCAGCAAATAACTACGTATCATACTACATACTTATTGATCCACTTTCGTATATATATATATATATATATATATATATATATATATATATATATATATATATATATATATATATATACATAAGACAGTATCAGAAGGCCATGTTTTGTATAAATGATTTCCTTTGATTTAATCAAAAGTGTAATCTGGCTTTACCAAAAAAGTTTACTCCACTGGCGAAACGTTAAATTCATTTGTACAAAACATGGCCTTTTGATATTGTCATATCAATCTCATATTGTTGAATTAACCATAATCCGAACCAATACACTTGTTATATATATATATATATATATATATATATATATATTCCCTTCGTACTTGTATATATATATATATATATATATATATATATATATATATATATATATATATATATATTGTCTATGTGTGTGTGTGGAACATAAATCAAAGCAGATGTACCTTTTAATCTGGACTTTCAACTACATTATCACAGATAAATGTGTGTGTATGAGCGTGTGTGTGTATGAGTGTGTGTGTGTGCGAGTTTGCTTTTCATGTTGTGCTTTTAAAAGATACATATTTATATACATATGCATTTTCTCCAGCTTTGATTCTTTTGTATAAATAAATGCAGATAGATAGATAAATGACAGTGGGGCGTACGTGCATGCATATACTTGTTCTTGGTAATGTGTCCGGACACAACGCATAAATCCAGAATCATAGATTTGCACATGTTTATTAAACGAACTGCCTACACGCACACAGCATGGATAAAATACGACATGTAATCTTTCAATTAGGGCCTTTGAGGATCAGATTGTCTTCCATTGCTCCAAGGTACGAATTAAAGGACGATGCTAAACGCCGAATACTCTTTCTTCGGGAACTTACTTCTCTGGCTTTTGTGAAGTCCTTATTCCGCATCGATACAAATTGAACACAGAGAAACCAACAAAGTAAAGCCATTTCTGCTTCTGCCGATAGATAGAGAGATAGATAGAAATGCGAGTAAGATGACAATATTGGAAAGCCTGCTGTGTGAATGGTCCTATTTCGTTCAGCCATCCACTTAATCAACTATTATCTCCATCTACCACAAATCACAGACCACTTATAAGTACATCATTTTCTTGTGTTACCTCCTCATTTTTTGATAAAGCTGAATAGGGCGGAACGTCTCAATGCAATAATAATTTGAACGGCAGGCCTTCTGATTTTGTCATTTCACACTCGTAACAGTCTGAGATTAGGAAAGACAGTTATGAAAAAACTGACATAATGGCTGACACACAAGTTAAATCCTGTTTACTGACCGATGATGCTATTTCGCAGTATTTCTCTGCAAAAGGCATGAACCTAAACCGAGGGAAGGTTGGGTTGCTGGCATGCATTAAAGTATAGAGATCTGTTTCTTCCAAGGAGGATCAATGGATTCGCCAGGGGAAACTCCCCGCATGATCCCTAGCTGCTAATTGTACCTTGATCACTCATCGAGGTATTGACCAGACTCGAGGTTGCATAACTCCTGTGATTCGTATGAGGACCGGTAAATCCAATGCGACTTGGTCGTGACAAAGGGCAACATGCGCACAATTACTTACTTACAAGTCTTATTCCAATATAAAATCAACGACTGATTTTATGTCACTGAATCAAGGATTGGATTAACGCCGTGGAGAGATCATCGAATAGCACTTAACAATGGATTAAAGAATATCATGCAGCCGGAAGGAAGTGAATAGCGACAAAATGTAAAGTAAAAAGTAAGCTAATCCAATGTTCTTCTTCAGTTTCAATGTCTTCTGACGTTAGATAACTCATTATTCCTTCACTTTTTCTGTTGATTTACGTTTTTATTACACTACGATCTATTTTATTATTTGATGTTCCTATACAAGTTATCTCTTGGGGAGACCTTTATTTCTCTTTTTGTCAAGATATCCTTCTGGTATTGTTCTATAGATGTCATTTAGTCATATTAGATGTGTCCAAAATATCTTAGTTTTCTTTCCCCCGGAGATCCCGATCAGTTTTCGTTGAATCCGAAATTAAAATTAGCAATTTAATGTTTTTGGTAACAAAAGCTTGAAACGTCTCTATGATATTCGAAGCGTGTTGGTTATGATGAGACGACAAGAAGTAATGTTAACTTGGATTTTTGTTTTTACCTACCTGAATTCCTGCGATGAGGAATTACCATTATACTTTGGTCTATTCGAACTGTTGTCCTCATCTCAAACGTGTTTATATTCAAAATGTTTCAGTTGCTGTGCTCTCCGGTATTCCACATTTTAAAGCAGTCAACAAAGTCCTCTTTTGAGATCGCTATCAGTCTCTTAAACGCTTTACCCTTATTCTCTCTCTCTCTCTCTCTCTCTCTCTCTCTCTCTCTCTCTCTCTCTCTGTGACTGCAACGGTCACAGTACATAATTTCGCTCCATGGCATCTCCCTGCCAACTTGGTAGAGCGCTGTACACGCACTGTCAGGTTCACTCCGGTTTTCTGTTTCAAGTTGCATCAAAGTCGCACCACCGGTTCTTGAGATATGTAAAAAAAAAAAGCCGGATACTTTCTGGACCGACCTTTACTGTGCCCCTCTTTACAACTGGGACTGAATGCAATCAGTCTATTTTCCCACAGGGATTTGTCTTTGTAAATGAGTGTTTCGTGCTTTCAACAATAACGGTGTATGTGCCCAAACACGTATCCCTGCTTCAGCTCCTTCTTCAACCATCTTCACCCCCTATTAAACTCAGTACTCATTCGGAAGGGCACGCCATCAATGGCGCACGTCCGTACGTGAGTGGCTCGCACGTTCCAACAAAACGCAACAATACCTTGAATTGTGCAGTTATGATTAGTGCAGGGTTTGATGTCGTACGGTCAAGTCATTTGCTGCATAAATTAATGTAACTGAATAAAAGCCGGGGGAAAAACATTAGATTGTAAGACCTTGAACAGTGCAGTTTTGAACAGTACGGGAAATTTTTAAACGAACTAACAGCACTAATCAAGGTATTCCCGCATGATTTTTCCTTCTCGTCTACATTACCGAACCACCATTGTATGGGTCAGAGCTGCAAAGTATGGTTTGTACTTTATAGCTTAATCTCTCTGCAAAAATTACTAAAAATAGTCTAGATTATTCATTCCTAGGTTACTTCATAGCTAAAAATTTCATATATTCACTAACGTATACCCGTAAAAAATGACGCAGTTATTTACGTATGGATCGGCACTTAAGAGCCTAAAGCTATTTTATCTGGTTATTTATTTTCTAATTGTTTAAGTATCCTCGTTTTCATTTTTTTTTCCTCTCTCATGTCTCGACACGACTCAAGCTGTTTTAATGTGTGGTCAGACATAAAGTCTAAAGAGTTTTGTATGACGTAATTTCCATTGTTATCTCATAATAGAAAAGTGAATTATCCAATGAAATGCATGAGTATGAACAAGCAGAGAAGAAAATAGTATACATGCTTATGACGTGTTCAGAATATATCTGAATATACTTGTAAGTGTGCACGTGCGTACTCATTTCAAGCCCTCTTATCAAATAAAGAAACTATATACTCCAGAAGAAATTATCAATAAAAAATTGTGCATTTACTTATATTAAACTTACCAGATTTAATCGGCAGTCGTAGATTTTTATCGGATGAATTGGGGGGAGAAAAAAAAGTCAGTCATATCAAACCGGAAAATGGAGAATTTGACAATCTCGGGATGAGATTATACGTTTCTCTTTAAAATTGAGGTCCCCTTTCTCTCCCCCTCTCTCTCTCTCTCTCTCTCTCTCTCTCTCTCGTTCTCTATCTCACACACACACATGCACAATCACCACACCGTCCCTACTCATGAACTCCCTTTAAAAGTCGGCTGATTATATCAGGAAAAAGAAGAAAAATATAACTGCCAGCCTAATCGTTACCGTGGTGATGACCTTTGTACGTTTTTCCTGTAGATTCATCGCGGTAGAAATGAGTGTGACAACAAGTACACACACATTACACCCTGTTGATTGCTTTGCGCAGTGGTTGTCCGAAAAAGTGGCCAAGTGGTTAAATGTGCACATCAGGGGCGTAGGTTCTATGGCTCGATATCTCCGGGACAGGGTAAATGGTGCTGGGTTAGAAAGACATCAAAAGGATTTCTTATATCTTCCCCTTGGTCGCTTGTTGCATCGCATTTGTAACATGAATAAGATTATTTTCATGCACCAGAAATCACTGACTGATTCCGTTTTTTCCCACAAAACAGTCTTTTTTTCTTCCAATGTATCATTCAAGCAAACCAGTTGCTCATTGTATGCAGTAACACACGTTCATATATTTTGGATAAATCAAGGACACATCAAAAGTTCAACGCAAAAGGCTTCTTTTCTTCGAAATATTTCCACAACGTGTGACAGGGAATGGTAGGTAGTGGCAGAGATCAAAAGTACTGCTGGTAATATTGGGTACGCCAGTACTTTAAAAAAATCACTAATGAAAATTGAAGGCTCTTGCTAATTATTTGGAGGTGAAAACTTTTGGAATTACAGATAAAATTGAAGACTCTCGATAATCATTTCGGCGATATTTTTTCATTTCGCTTGTTGCTTGGTCGCCCGATCAATTAGCAAAAGTCCTCAAAATTTTACCTGAAATTTCGGGCGTACCGTCGTACAGAACATTCCATTAAATATCAAACCCATAACCCACTTGAAACAGCTTTGAAATAATTGTGGAACTCATGCACGAATTGAATTTTTTCTAATCAAAAAATTCACCAAATGGTCAGAAGTGGATAATTATATATCTCTGAATTTTTGAGATGAGGTATTATTATTATTATTTCTATTGATATTCGGGCCATCCTCATCTTGGTTATTTTTCATACAACGTTTCGGCTGTTGCACTCTACGGTTGGTTACTTCCCCACATCTACCAGATGATACCTGACCAAGGCCGTAGAGTGCAACAGCCGAAACGTTGTATGAAAAACAACCAAGATGAGGATGGTCCGAATATCAATAGAAATAAATAAATGGATTATAATCAGAAATTATTTCCCTTGAATTTGACGAAATGAATTGAATTTGAGAGCCATGCAACGTGCTCAGGAACGGATCATGCGATGCTCGACATCACACGGAGAGATCAAAAGACTGCGCAATACATCAGAAAACAGACGGCAGAGATATCATAGAACCCATCATATTTCTCAAATGGCAAAGGGATGGCTATACTGCAAGTATGTCAGACAATCGCTGGACATCACGACTCACAGCCGATTTTAGCCATTGTAGAGCCGGTTCTAGTTATAAATGATAAATCAAACATGGCTACCATTTTTAGCCATAGAATTAGTTGCAAATGAAAAATTTTGCCGATTTTCGACCATTTTAAAGACTGTTTTAGTTATAAATAGCAAACCATATTCTGCAACACTGTTCGTTCTCCCAGCCTTTTTATTGTCCCCCGATATCTGTTCACATTCACTGTTTATTCTCCGCTCTTTTTCATTCTCTTCTTTACCACGGCGTATCCTTAATTATTGTTGGTTGTCTCGATAAGAATTATATCTTTGATATTCGCAGTAAAAATCAAATGAAATGTTGGCTAATCTTGTAAGCAGTGCGTACTTCGATCAATAATCACGTCTAGACAATAAAATGTTTTCTGAAATGAAAAAGAAGAACGAATGTATAAGAAAAAAAACAACTTTGTTCATTCTTATTTATTTGTTATAAAGAGAATTTGCATCGGTGCATCTGCTAACCTTATGAAATTCTCAGTTTAATACATGGCTTGTGCCATATTGCACAGCAATATGGCCGACTAATATGATATACGGTAACATCTATTTATTTATTTACCGAATGAATATGTCTCTACGGGCATCTCTGTGGAAAAAAATCTACATTTGAAATACGTATTCAACATTAAGATATACATTATTTCGAGCAATAAAAATGTATGAAACTCGATTTTTAAAAAGGATACAGGCTTACTGATACAGAGAAACATTTACCACGCACATTTTATTTATTGATTTTCCCTGAATTCTTCTGTATATTCAAGCTGATAACTCCTAAAATTGACCCATTCATTTATTTTCTATCCCAGATGATCTAAATTTATCTAAGTTATTCTTGAAATGATTTATACTTGTGCAATTTTTCTTTTTTTTTCTTTGCATGAGATGGTAAACTATTCCAGTACTTCGAAATTCTTAGGGAGAAAAAAATCAATTTGTTTGTTCGACTTTGCTTTTGTAATAGACCTAGCAAGTAGATATCGCATCCAATCTGACTTATTAAACATTCATCATCACCATCATCATCAGTCTTTTAACGTCCGTCGTTGGACATTGACCTTCCTCAGGATTCGCCACAATTCTCTATCATGAGCGTCGCAGAGCCTGTGTTTCCTGAATCTATCTAGTTCATCTCTTTATCTTGTGTCCTATCGGCCTCGGTTTCGCATGTGATCTCTGGGGATCCATGTTGTGAGACGTGATGTCTATCGGTTGTCTTTCATTCTTGCAACATGGCCTGCCCATTGCCATCTGAGATTTTTAATAGTTTCTATGATATCACGGACACCCGTTTTCTTCCTTATATACTGTACTGTCTTGTGGTCTCTCCATATAAAGTTGAGCATGATTTTCTCATGTGCACGTTGCATGGTTCTCAGTCTGTGGGTCTGTCTCTTGGTTAGGTTGCATGTTTCAGCTCCATAGATGACTATCGGGAGAATGCATTGGTTGTATACACTTCTTTTTTGGATAATCGGGATCATCTGGTTCTTGAAAGTTATTCAGCAATTTTTAAAACCGTTTACCATCTTGAAAATAAGATAAGTCAAGCGACGTGGAGACTGGTAAGTACTCAGATAGGTTACTGTCTGGAAACACCAGGTGTTATATACAGCCACAAGATTGGTCTGTGGCTGCCTTAGCTTATGCTCTGTCACCGATTAACAGAACATTTTGCCTAACTACGACCGCACTGTGCTCCCAGTCCTTTCTAACGTACACACCACTCCCAGGAGGATGCATGACAGTGAGCTCTTCTTGAAACCCCCATACTCATATGATCTAGGGGCAGCGATCATCAAAGGGCTTTCAAAGAATCTTGCACTGTTTTTTCCACTTTGCATTAAACTCATAACGTACATCAATATTTAATATCAAATAACAAGTGTATCATTTTTTAAAGAAATATTTCATAAAATATCAAATAACAACACTAAGTGTATCAATTTTTAAATACTTTATATGTATTCATCTCATCAGCTTATAAAGTCTGTCAGTTAGGTTCCATTCGTTCTAAGTAACCTCAACTTCCATAGGCTGTTTAGATACATTCTTTGTACAGTTTTAGTGTTACGACAACGTTACTGCCGATTCATTCTACAGCCTGTTTCCTCTCTTTCCTCACCTATCGTTTTCCAGAAATCCTTGTTATTCTTTGACGTCTAAAGAAGTGCCCGTTCCAGAAGTGAATGTTTGAAAGGTACCGGACTTAATGGTGTGTGAGGGAGCCTATCATAATTGTCATGTGAAATAAAACTACGTATTATTTATCTTCAGTGCAGCCGATTTAGATAATTTTATATCTAAATGTACATAATCTTAAAAAGCGAAGGTCAAGGGAGATAACTTGAAAAACTATGGAAAAAAATTGTTTTTATTAGATTTCTCGAGAACCACCGATCCCAAAACTTTTAAACTCGGCACTGCGTTGCCTTGAATGCTGACTTATATATCTGGCGAATGTCAACTCCGGATGGCCCGTTGTCTAGTAATTGCGATGCATGAACACATAGAGTCATAGAGATTTCTTCTATTGAAGTAAGATGTACACTAGCTGTTGATTTCTGCACTCATTTCAATTAAACGACGAGTCAGAATATATATGTTTGTATGCATCACGCGTATAGGCAGCATCAAAAGAGCCACAGGGCTGAAACTTTCAACAATTACTCTTTATTGTAATTATGAAAAAAAACGATTTTATTTAGTTTTTTTTTTAATTCCCCAACAAAATATCTTTTTTAATGCAGGGTTCGATTTGCGATGTAGGTTTATGCTAAATTGATCTATTTGCTTGTGTCTGGCAGCATTCGCACTTGATGTTGATATGGCAAGCCTTTGGCAGAGCAAGCTCAACTTTCAAGATGATCCCAATAATCCTAAAAAGAAGAGTATACAACCAATGCTTCCTACCGAAAGTCACTTATGCAGCTGAAACATGGAACCTAACCAAGAGACAGACCCACCAACTGAGAAGCATGCAACGTGCACATGAGAGAATCATGCTCAACCTTACATGGAGAGATCACAAGACAACACAGTATATAAGGAAGAAAACAGGTGTTCGTGACATCATAGAAACTATTAAAAAACTCAAACGGCAATGGGCAGGCCAGAATGAAAGACAAAAGATGGACATCACGACTCACAACATGGATCCCCAAAGATCACTTGAGAAAACAAGGCCCACAGAACACAAGATGGAGAGATGAACAAGACAGATTCAGGAAACACTGGCTTCGCGACGCCCTTGATAGAGAATTGTGGCGAATCCTGAGGAAGGTCAATGTCCAACGACGGACGTTGAAAGACTGATGATGATGATGATGATGATCCAATTTTCTTAATTGATTGCCCTCAACACGGCATGCTACCGAAAGACGTCAGTTGCATGACGGTTTCTATTGAGTAACCAACCAGACCTATTTGCGTTTCACTTGTTCTCGCAGAAAAAATGAGAGAAAAAGACTTGACAAAGCGTCATAGTTTTGAGTATGTAGAACATTATTTGCACCAAATCAGTAATCCCGACCTTTTGTTCCACCGCTGACAGGTTCAATATTGACAATATACTTACTGACCCACCGAACGGGAGGGGGTGTTAATTGAGACCAGAATATAATTGATGAATCAAGAATAAGTCACTTATAAGTGGCTAATAAACACAATTTCGTTTCTGGAAGCGTTATTCTCGTTAACAAAAAATGATTATTAAAACTTCAGTGGCACGGCACGCTCTGATCATTTTATGTTGCCAAATTATGACTTGTCCTCACAGCCCTGTTATACATGCTTTACGGTTCGGTACCGTGACCCGGAAGTTGGGAACCACTGCACTAAATGACACAAATAACCTTTCATATTATTTTAAAAGCCTACTCACAACAGATACGTAGAAGAGAGACTGTCTGATCGTGGTTTACTTGTCGGTTAGTGAGTCAGCAATGACTAACCAAAAGGTCACCTTTTGGTTGTTCATGCTGCACCAATTAAGCGGCTTGGTGACTCAAACAAGCAAAAGGAATTTATTACTGACTCTAATGTACTCGTGTCGTCAAAAATGCTGTCAGTTTTATTTTATATAATTTTTTGGATTCCAGCTGTTTAGACCGTTAGTTGCTTTGATATATTGTCCCCCTTTCCCCAAGGTATACAATCTGACTGACATACTTAATGCTCAAGTGTTTAACACTATGTTATCAGTGTAATCTTAGCTGGATGGTTAGCTATCTGTGTAATCTTAGCCAGATGGTAAGTTATCAGTACGCTGAGGAGGTGTCGAACGTTGAAGTCGCGACAGTTTTACTCAATTCTACGTATGGATTTCCTTCAGCGTTGCATAAAACGAATAAATAATTAAATAAAAAACCGATCGGTAATTATTGCTTGCTTTTTGACATCTGATTTGGTTTGGTTTGTTGAGATTTGGTTCAAACAAGAAAATCACGAAAAATTGGTGGTAAACCAATGCATCCTCCCGATAGTCCCTTATGGGGCTGAAACATGGAACCTAACCGAGGGGCAGACCCCCAAACTGAGAAGCATGCACCGTGCGCATGAGAGAATCATACTCAACCTCACATGGAGAGATCACAAGACAGCACAATATATCAGAAAGAAAACGTGGGTCAGAGACATCATAGAAACTATAATAAAACTCAAATGGCGATGGGCTGGTCATGTTGCAAGAATAAAAGACAACCGATGGACATCACGACTCACAACATGGATCTCCAGAGACCACATGCAAAACTGAGGCCGACAAAAAACAAGACGGAGAGATGAACTATACAAATTCAGAAAATACTGGCTCCGCGACGCCCATGACAGAGAAATGTGGCAGATCCTGGGAAAGGTCTATGTCGAACGACGGACGTTAAAAGACTGATAATGATGAATTAGTCGGAATTTTTTTCATCTGATTATCCATCGGCCAGAATTCTTAAAATATATGCATGAGGTCTGTCCGGGTAGAATTCTGCCCTTTCGAACATCTCGAAAACCGATTGTGCGAACTTGATATAACTAAGTGACCAATCAGAGGGAACCTTACTGTGTATGCATAAAGAGACATGAATTAAGGGGAATTCAGGTAACCCAGGGTGGAGATAAGTCTATTTGGTAAAAATCAAAGTCGTTGTGAATGTTTTTTGCTCAAGGGTAGTGAAGATGTATGATGCAAGAAAGGTCTAGTTTTTTTAGCAGGGTTGTTCATCAAAGAATATTTTTAATCTAGTAATAGTGTTAGCTTTTTGTCGTATAGTTTAATTGATTTCTATCAAATTCAATAAAGTTATTAATTTTCGTAAAAGACTGCTACGATTGAAGTGGGGGATTAGTAATCTCATGGGTAAAAATGGAGAATAACCTTGAAAAGGTGGTGAACCACTGGTCTATCGGGTGGGACTGAATACTTCCCCGACTGGCCTCGTTTGAACAACAAAATATCTTGTCAGACGATATACGATATTCATTACGGGATACGTTTGATTGGTTTTATAGATTTATCGATACGGTAACTGATTAGGAAAAAAACTCACCTTGCTAGATAGCTAGAGAGAAATGACTGTGTGAAAGTTATTTTTTATGTAGATTATAGGGTTGACATTTGGTATTTGTCAAAACCAAAATTATGCAGATGTAGTACTATACTATTCTATTTGGTTCCAAAAATAAAGATCCTGTACGAAGGAAATTTACAGAATCCCTTAAACACGAATGTTATGATACGTGAAGTTTACAAATGGGGCTACAAAGGGAAGTAATTCGAAACATACCCAATACAGGCATTTGAATAGCGTCGAATTTGAAATTCAGGCAAGTCTGGGAGCGGGGATTCTATAACAGCCTTTGATAGTGATAAAAGTATGGAGGCTAGTATCGATCCTCTGTCTTCAAATACGATTAATTCCCTATACACACACATACACACATACAAACACACACACACACACACACACACACATATATATATATATATATATATACACGTATATATATATATATATATATATATATATATATATATATATAATATATATATATATATATATATATATATATATATATAATGGATTGAGAGGAAAATATATTTCAATCCATATTTCCTGCAAACTTAGTCTGATGGTAGATTTTATCGGATTTGATTATTTTGGTACTAAAGCAATTTAGCTTGGTCCCAACACCATACAAATTTTGTCTAGTACGGCAAAGATAGTAGATAAGTGGTTGTAACACCCACACAGGAGAGGTCGGAGAGTTCACTGGCTTGAGCGTGAGGGTCGGTAGCAAAACATTAAGGACACTTGTCCGAAATAGTTCATTGAATATTGTAGAAACCTTGCTAAGATTAAAAATGTTTGTTCGTTTTTTTTTTAATTTTCTCGCCCGCTTACAGGTCATATGTAAGGTATCCCTAGCGATGACAACTTGAAGAGGCGTTGTTAACTGATGGGCCATACAACTCACTCCAACGCAATTCTTTTTTGTTGCTTTTTTGTTTGTTTTTGGGGTTTTTTTCTTTAGGTTATGAAGCTTTTTAGTTGTTATTGCTGCCTGCTTCGATATCCGGCTTCCTACGCACGAAAGACAATGAGTAGATGGTTAAAATAAACTCGTTTGCTTTGTTGATATCATTCTGATGGTTTTTCTTTCTTTTTTCTTTTCTTTTTTTCTTTTCTTTTTTTCTTTCTTTCCTTTCTCTCCTCTTTCATTCTTCATCTCTTTCTCAACTGCCTTTTTCAATTCTTTCTTTTATTCCTCTTTCTCCCTCCCTCGCCTTTGATTCATCCATCTATTGATTATAGTTTCATTCATTCATTCGTTTTTGATGGTTTTCTTCTGTCTTCTTTCTTTTTTGTTTTGTTTCTTGTTTTCTATTTGTCCTTTCTTTCACTTTTTCTTCATTTAAAATATTTTCTATGTTTCGTTCTTCTTTCTTCTCATTCTTTCTTTCTTTCTTCATTTCTAATTTTTTCCTATTTATATAGTATCATTCATTCATTCGCCTGTTCTTTTATTCTTCTTTTTTTTTCATTTCTGCTTAGGGTCTCTTTTTTCCGTTAGTCTTCCCCTTCATTTTTTTCATTCAAAATATATAATTTCTTTCTTTCTTTCCTTCTTTATTTATTAATTTATCTTTCTTGGTTGTTTCTC
Source organism: Thysanoteuthis rhombus (assembly GCA_963457665.1). NCBI lineage: Eukaryota > Metazoa > Mollusca > Cephalopoda > Oegopsida > Thysanoteuthidae > Thysanoteuthis > Thysanoteuthis major. The sequence continues at coordinate 31,001,839 of OY735223.1, forward strand.
GTTCTCTCTCTCTTTTTCTGTACGCTTTCCCTCCTTCCATGCACTTGAACAACCATAACCACCAAAGGTGTGTGTGTGTGTGTGTGTGTGTGTGTGTGTGTGTGTGTGTGTGTTTATCTGTGTGTTAGTGTGTTCCAGCAGTACAGGTCATTCCGTTTTGTCTACAGACCTGAAAATTGGCATCAGTACTCCACTACACGTATTCTAAAATGCTTCCTTTCGTTTTTGGAGGGAAAAAGACATTTTTTGATCCTTGGGGACCTTATTTTGACGGGTTTATTTATAACATCTGGATTTTCTAAAATGTAGATGTTTCTAGATTATTTTTTAGTCAATTTTAGATATTTTCCGGTGAAAATAACTTCTTGTTAGTCTCATTCTTTTCATGTCTTTCATTCTCCTAACTTTTACATTTCTATCCCTCTTCATTTCGTGCTATCTCTCTTTCCGCACTCACTATTTTTATGATTTTCTGTCATATAAAAACATGCACTTCTCTATGTATATTTATGTATCTTACCATATAGTGAGTTTAAATACAATTTTTTTCTGTTTATTTGTTCTTTTATGCCTTTGTTTGTTTGTTTGTTTGTTTGTACCCAAATGGGATGATTTCATTGGTTGATTTATCTTCCAATCATGACATAGCAATAAATTTACGTCATAGAAATTCTTAAGACTTCGTGTCTTATCATCACACTTGAAAACAGCTTGAGATGAATTGAGACTTTAAAAAAATTAATATTACGAGTCTTGTATTATTTAAGACAAATTACCTAATAAGATAGCTTTAGGCTCCTTGATGCCGATTCATATCATTAATAACTCTGTCATTTTAGACGGACATATTGTAGTATATATATATATGTGTGTGTGTGTGTGTGTGTGTGTATGTGCGTGTTTATGTGAATGTGCGTATGTGCATATTCTCTCTCTCTTTCTCTCTCTCTCTCTCTCTCTCTCTATATATATGTGTGTGTGTGTGTGTGTGTGTTACAAATTATAGACCAGAGTTTGCACCTGGAAAGGAGTATATCTTTTCAAGGTAAATGTCATGTGGAAATCTTTCTGCTTTTCGTATGTGATATCATAGTAATGACAAATTTACTCTGTATAAGAGAAATAATCAAGAGTTGAACTGAATCAAGGTTCAGAAGCATGTCTCAGAGGAATAATTATTACAAGCCTTTGTCACGGCATAGTCTGGGGTCTGTAATCCGATTGTTCATTCTTTAATAACAGCGGCAGCGGTAAGAACTCTCTGTGTGCTTTCAAATTTTTGCCCCTGCTGTGAGAGAGAAAAGGAGAAAAAGGTACAACGATTGAAGAAGAGTTGTCTGCCCCTTTCTCTTTTTCCGTGACTCTTCTTTTTTTTTAATTCTATTTCTGTTTTACTTTTATGAGTGCATATTGCTCCTATCAACGAAGATGAAAAGAGGTGAGGACAAAGATGTGACAACCAAAATGGAAAAAAAACTGACCAATTAAAAATTAGACCACTATATCCACCTTGGAAAACGAATCTCCTTGAAACCATCAAAATAATAAGAAATTAGTTGAAGAACCACTCTCGGTTAGCAAGAGTAAGACCACCCTTTAAGTACAAGAAAAATCCCATTGATCTTAAAGACAACGGTCTACAACTGATGCATTCATACGACAGTCACCTATACGGCCGGAACATGAAAGCTAACAAAAAGATTGACCTTCAAACTAAGAACCATGCAATGTGAACAGGAATCATGCTCAATATTACATGGAGAGATCGCAAGACATCACAGTACATTAGAGGAAAAATAAACAGGAGAATCCATTAAAGAACTCAAATGGCAATGGGTAGACCGTGTTGCAAGAATGTCAGACGATCGCTGTGTATAACGATTCACAATGGGTTTGCAACGCCTCCGATAGAGAGGTCTAGCGAATCTTGAGGAAGGTATATGTCCAACGACCGACGATAAAAGTTTGATGATGATGTCGTGTCGCGTCTGTTCGTCTGCTTCTTCGTCTGATCATTTGTTTGCATTTCCACTCGATATCTCCGGACGTACTGAATGAATTTCAATAAAATTTTGTGAATCGTTGGGCAAGTTAGTAAAGAGTTTGAACAATTTGGGCCAATCTAGGATTTTTTTTCTGATTAAAGGATATTTTGCCGTTGTTTTTTGTTTTTGTTTTTTTTATTCAATCATATTTATGTGTACACCCATGACTGTCCACACGATATCTCTAAAAGTTATCAATGAATTCCAATTAAATTTTGTGGAAGGGTCGAATATCGGCTATGAGAGGACAGAATGAATTTTGGAATGAATCCATCCACAATAATTATTCTTATGTCGTAGTTATTAGTCAACCACAAAATATTGAAAAAATTAATGTTTTCCCACACGATATTTCCAAAAGTTCTCAATGATTTTCAATGATATTCGTGGAATGGTGGAATAATATGCTATGAAAGAACTGATTAAATGTTTGAGCTGATCCATGTGCAATTACTCCACCACCCACGAAAATCACGTTGGTAAAGGTATGTGCTCTTCGAGTGTTTTCTACTATCCTTGTGTCTTCGTAATTATTAATTTCAATGTTTCTCATGTTCATTTGGCTTATTCTTTCAGTCTTTTTTTTGCGTGATTCTTATTTCGTTATTCAATCATTTCTTTCGAGGTGCAGGGTGGCCAAACGGATATAGGCTGGGACAGTTTTTGGTAACTTCGCACTAATGCCTTTGGGAAAGGAATGAATCTGCGTAACAGACAAACGGTTCTTGCGACTCGTTCATTATAAACTATACCGCAATGCTCTTCCAACTTTGGAATGGAGCGCTCCGGTGGATGGGAAGTAGTGCATAAGTAGATATATCGCTTAAATTCAGTCCAGTTCTGCGTAGGGCAAGGATAATATGCCAGTCACTGGGTCTGAAGCGAAGGTTTCGATCTTACCTCGTGGTACTGGATGGGATAATGGATAGTCTATAGCCACACCGAAGGGTTATTATACAATTAAACAGCTGTCTGTGGATGACTCAATTATTATATATATATATATATATATATATATATATATATATATATATATATATATATATGGATTCTTATCTGCATAAGCCGTTTCCTCGCCCAAACATTTTCTTGCCTTCAGAGCCCTTCGATAACACTTGGATCGACTGCCATCACTAATAACCCTATCCTATCTGACACTTGGCATCAGCCGATACATTCACATGGCTTCTGCTGAAGGGACAAAGTGAATTCGAAAAAGAAAAAACAGGGGGGGGGAAATAGGTCTGGTTAATAATTCAATAGAAACCGTCACGTGACCAACGTCTTTCGAGCGGTATGCTTTGTTAGGGGTGATCAGTCAAAAATTTGAAAACGGAGTAATCAATAAATGAATTAATTCTCTAGCATTTTGGCGGGCATTGATCGCTCAAAAAAAGTAAACTTTCAAAAAACAGTTACGCGTAAATTACGAATATAATAGGAAGTGAATGCCCTCTAGCTGCAGCCTGTACGTATCATACAAACGAACATACATAGCCAGCCAATGTGTCATCTATAGAGCAGCATGTGCTTGGAAGAAGGACTGAATGCATAGTCCGGTCCTAGCTTGGCGAGATGTTTTGTTAATCGTAGGCAGGGCATTGGCTGAGACGGCCACAGAGCAATCTTGCTGCTGTATAAGACACCAGTTAGTCCCAGACAGTCACCCATCTGGGAAGTAACCAAGCTTGGCGTCGCTTTACTTCCGTGTATCTAAAGTATATACGTACATAGTTGGAAACTGAAAACTTGAAAAAACCTATGTTGACAGTTTCTTTGACAGATTTGGTTGACGGTAGGTTTTCAGTTTTCAAGTTGGTCCGTCTTTGTCATAGTCTGAAACCCACGCAGAAATTAGCTCGCATTTCATGACAACTGGCTGGCTATGTATGTATGGATGGATGAATAGCCTAATCGTGTTGTATGCACCGTTTCTTCCATGATCACCGAACTTAAGCGACCTCAAGCTTGGTCACTACCCAGATGGGCGACTGTATGGGTAATGCCAGGTGCCGTATGCAGCAACAAGATTGTTCTACGACCATCTCAGTCCATGCTGAGCGGGTATATTGTCAAACTAGAACAGGACTGTCTATGGTGGTGCTCTCCTGGAAGCCGCAATAATCGTATCGATTAGCTGTATAAAGGCCGCACCAATGGAACAAGAGGGCTGAAAATTTCAAAAATTACTCCTTATTATGTCTAGAAAAAAAGTTGGTCGTGGGGTTCGAAATTTACCCCTAAAACAGCTTTTTAGCGGGGATTCAATTATGCTAAATTGGTCTCTAGCTCGTGCCCGCTTATTCGATTTTTTTTGTTCACCCCATACTCGGCATGCTGCCTAAAGGTGTAGGACACATAACGGTTTCTCTTTAGGGACGAACCAGACCTGTTCTTCTTTTATATTGATTCCCTCTTCTTTTTATCTGCTTTTTCTTCTCTCTTCTCTTTCCCTGGTATACAGTAATAATTCTTTCTAAACTCTTCGCTATATATTTCTCAATACAACGTCTTCTTTACCCCGACTATAATCCAGTACAATTTTTTGTTCTGATGCTCTGAGGAAGCCTGCTATTCCCGGGCGAAATGCAAGCAAATACATTTAATAAAGAATTTGAGACATACTAATTAGTCTCAAGTCGTTTTCCTTTCCACATTGTCAGCTTTCCTCAACATCACGTTGGATCTACATACATTCTTCTCACACAATATCGCATAAGAAAGAATGAAATAATGAAAAGCAACTATTTAATGTAATGGGAAAAAATAGGCTAATTTTAACAATCTTTGCTCGAAAAAATTGAAATTACTCGTAAAATTGAAGTCTCTTGGTGATTAATCAGACGAGCAAACAAGTAAAATCGCGACAACCACAATAAAAGGAAAAGAAAAATATTTTTATATCTATTTTAACTATTGAATATGGAAAATGAAATGTTGAATAAAATTATTGAAATATCACCACTACATTTTCCTTTTTTTCTTTTTTTCTTTTTTCCTATTGATCACCCCCAAATAAATTGAGTAACATTATTGAAATATCGGAAAACAAAACCATTGTTTACATAAATAGACTTGGTTTGTCACTCAATAGAAACCTTCACGTGACCAATGTGCTCTCTCTGGTGGCATGCTGCGTTGGGGGTGATCAAGAGAAAAATCGGGAAAAAGGGGTGATCGATGAAAAAGTTACTTCTCTCACCTTTTATTGGGCATTGATCACTGAAAGAGTCCGAACTAGTATATGTTACATTAAAATAAACTAATTCTAAAACTCCGTGCTTACAAAAATTTTGATTACTAATAAAATTGATGATTTTTGCTAATTAATTGGACGACAACTAATAAGAGGAAATGAAGGCAGCTACGAAAAAAAAAGAAAAGGAAAAATATTTCTATTTTAACAATTGAACATGGAAGAATATAGGGAAAACAAAACCATGTTCACGTTTTTTTTTTTTGTTTTTGTTTTGTTTTTGTTTTTTTTTGGAAAATTTTGACTTTCTTGGTGAACACTGCCCAACAAAAGTCGAGACAAGTAAATTATACATTGATAACAATTTTCTCCATTTTTTTAATTGATCATCCTAATATGGGATGCAGCCAAAATATATTGGTCACGTGCCGTTTTCTATTCAGTGACTAATCGGGCCTGTTTTATATAATGTTGAAATAACCTATTATCTGCAATCTTTGCTTAAAAATGTCAAATTGAGGATTCTTGCTGTTCTAATCAGACGAGCAAGAAGCGAGCTAAATAAACCCAACGCGAATAAAATAGAAAAGGGAGAATATTTCGATGTCTGTTTTAACTTTTGGCAATAGAAAATGAAATGTCGAATAAAATTATTGAATTTTGTATGGAATATCGAAAAACAAAACCATTGCTTATGTTTAAAAAAAAAGCACTGCTTACGAATATTTTAGCTATCACTAACCAAGTTTCTTGAATGCGATTGCATTCCTTCCAAAACGTGTATTAGTCTAGTTTATGGCTATACGACTACTAGTTTGGTAACTCTTCCAAATAGCAATCTTAGTCAGCCTTTTCATTCTCATTGATTGATAATGAACAATGTTTTAGCGGGAATAGAAAAAGACTTGTTTTGATTCATGTAACAATTTGATTCTATTAGAAAACAGTTTTCCAGAGGTTTGACATTTAGAACCAGAAAACATGAATAAATGCATACCTTGTTGTGCTGATTGCAATAAGATTTGGTTCTTCCTGCGTAAAGTTCCCGTACTTCAACTCTCGTATTCAATCAAGTTGTAAGTTTATTCCAAATTGATCCCTCAATTTGCGTCCGTTAGAATTCACGCTTTCTTTTTGAAAAATCAGACTTGTTCAGCCCAGCAAAAAGTGAGAGGAGTAACATATCCATTGATCAGCCCCTTTTCCCAATTTTTTTAATTGATCATCCCCAACACAACATGTTGCCAAAAGACGATGGTCACATGACGGTTTCTGTTGAGTGACTATGCAACGCAATGTTGTAATAAACTAATTTTAACAATCTTTGCCTAAAATTGTTTAAATTACTCGCAAAATTGAAGATTGTTGCTAATTAATCGAACGCGTCAGCGACAAGCAAAATCGACCCAACGACAAAAAAAAAAAATAAATAAAAATAAAAAAGGAAAAATATTCCTGTCTATTTAGCTATTGAACAGGGAAAACGAAATGTTTCAGGAAATTATTGAAATATCGGAAAATAAAAGTATTGTTTATACAATATGTCTGAAAGACAGATCATAGATGCGCTAATCCGATCTTGAGAGCCTTTAAAGGCCTCTTCTTTTAGAAGTCCACCCCTTTCAAAGCACGCACCTTTAAAATCCCTAATATCGTAGCCAGATAGAATTCCATACATGCAGTATCTATTGATCATATGTTTTTCTCATTTTTTAATTGCTCATCCCGACACAATATGCTGCCAAAAGACACTGGTCACGGTTCCCATGACGGAATGACGGACCAGACCTGTTTTATGTGATGTTAAAATGTATTAATTCCAACAATCTTGGCTTAAAAATTGAAAATTACGTGTAAAATTGAAGATCGTTGCTAATTAAGCAGACGAGCTAGCAACGAGCAAAATTGGCCCAACCACAAAAAGTTGGAAAGGAAAAATATCTCCATGTCTGTTTCAACTTTTGAATATGGAAAATGAAATGTTGAATGGAATTATTGCAATATCGGAAAAGAAATCTGTTGTTTATTTAAACAGGCCTGGGTAGTCACTCAATGATAACCGCCAAGTGACCAACGTAATTTGGCATAATGTTGCGTTGGGGTGATCAACTTAAAAAAAATGGAAAAAGGGGGTATCAATGAATTAGTTACCTCTCTCACCTTTTGTTGGGCAGTGATCACTTGAGGGAAAATCCTGAATATTTTATGTTATGTTTAAAAAAATTAATTTTAACAATCCATACTTAAAAAAATTAAATTGAAAGAAAAAATGGAAGATTGTTTCTGATTAATTGTATGGGTAGACAATGAGGGAAATGAAGCCAATCAGAATTTAAAAAAAAAAAGGAAAAATAGTCTTGTCTAATTTAACTATTGAATATGGAAAATGTATAAAATCATTGGAATATTGAATAACAAAGCCATGGCCACTCTTGTTTGTTTTTGTTTTTTTTACAATTTGGAACTTTTCTGGTGATCACAGCCCAACAAAAGACCAGACAAGTAACTTATCCATTGATCATCACTTTTTTCCAAATTTGTAATTTATTGCCCTCAAAACAGTATGCAGCCCAAAAACTTTGGTTACCTGACGGGTTCTGTTGAGTGACTAACCGGCCTTTTATTTTATACAATTTTGAAATAAACTAATTTTAACAATCTTGGCTTAAGAATGTAAAATTGAAGATTCTTGCAGATTAATCTGACGAACAAGAAACAAGTAAAGTGAAAGCAACCCCCGATAAAAGGGGAAAGAAAAATATTTCTGTCTCCTCCAATTATTGAATATGGAAAAACGAATTGTTGAATAGCATTACTGAAATATCGAAAGACAAAACTATTGTTTGTATAAACAGGTCTGGCCAGTCACTCGATGGAAACTGTCACGTGACCAAAGTGTTTTGGCAGCATACTGCGTTGGGGTGATCAATAAATTGGAAAGAAGAGGACTGATCGATGGATAAGGTAGTTGTGCCGCTTTTTTGTTGAACGGTGACCACAAATAAAAAGTCCGAAATGTGATATTTTTTTTTTAAATAATAATTCTAACAATCGTTGTTTAAAAATGTAAAATTACTTTTAAAACTGAAGTCTCTTGCTAATTAATCGGACGAGCAAGCAACAAGCATCATGAGCTGACCACAAAAAGGAGGAAAGAAAGGACAAATATTGCTATGTTTATTTTAAACATTGGATAACCGAAATAAAATGTTCAATAAAATAATCGAAATATCAGGAAAAAAAAAGGTTTTGTTTTTTTTTAATGTTCAGTCGTCTAATTTATACGATCAATCACAAAGCAACCTGTTGAATGTTTGAATTAACTCTTTACGTGAGAGAAATTGAATTGAGCTGGTGCTCATATAAAAATGAACAGACTAACGTGCTGGCGTGCTGACTGACTGTCGGGATAGAAGTAGACGTGTGTACAAGTGGAGCGTCGTGCTGGCGTACACAGGAAGTGTGAATGCTTCTTCGAATTTACTTTGAACTGTTCATCGAGGAAGTAAAACAATGCCTTTTCGATATTAACTTAGCTCGGCTTAGCCCAGCACTGAGCCGAATGGAACGTGAGAAGAAAGACTGTGTTGCACCATTCTTTCAAGGTGAGAAAACTTGCAAATTAGCATTGGAACTCCTGAGATCTAAATGAACCCAAAAACCCATCAGTAGACTATACATACTGACGAAGGTGACCACGAAATCTCTCATCGTACTTATCATATTATTTACATATTAAGCTTTTTTTTTTCCTTGAATTCTGGAGATTATATTTAGACGTGAAGACTGGAAATTCGGTTTTAGTGTGGGATTTGTACTTCAACCTAGAGAAAAATCCTCT